>JAFMSR010000002.1:41290744-41305300 GCA_022818135.1 Saxidomus purpurata
CAAGAAAGAAATTCAGAGAAAGAGAACTCTGAATGAGAGAAACATGCAGCTAGATATACAGGTAAAATACTCGTTATATGATACTGATATCTGTCCGACTCTGGAATAACATTTTCGGTAACTTTCAAGTTTGTTCACTATTGCAGTGAAGGAAGTTTGGATGGGGCTCTCAGGTATGTCCATGTTGACATATGGTACATGTTAGCATTCTTATTTATTGTCATGATCTTAAAATGTTGTGCTATTATTTGGGCAGCATAAATATACCTTGTACATGTATATGTATATTTACAAGGGAAGAAACTCTGTGAAGCTATATGTTACCAATCCTGCAGCCTTGTATGGAATAAACAAATTTGGGTTTTCAGCTAATGAATAAGTGATATGCACTGTGAATATTAAACATTGACAAGAGCATAGTTTCAGTAGTAACATGGTTCGCACAGGCCTTGAAAAGTACTTGAATTTGAGTAAAGTGCTTGAAAAGTACTTGAATTCTGTGATGGGAAAAAGTCCTTGAAAAGTACTTGAATTTGAAAATGAAACTAGTGAATTTCTTTAAAAGTCATTGAATTTGTATGTTCTGCGTAAAAAACGTCCAAAATAATTGTATCACGCTTTAAAATGACGAGAAAATAGTCTATACGTATCAGTCCATCGAACATGCTCACGTGTGATGTATCAACTACGTACCGGATTCGGGAATTTAGACACGCTTGCTCCCGGAGTGATTTCCCTTTACCAAAAGTCATGGTCGCGGAAAATTTGTGAAAATGCATTTTCTCATCGACATTGCTCACGAATGATAGTTATAAAGCATGGATAAAGGAATTTAAGGGGAACAAACACAAGTGTACTTGCGTTGTGTTGAATAAACTTATAGACATAGCGCAGTATGGGCGAAAATGCATTGAAGAGTCATCAACGAGAAAAAAAGCATTCATTAACATGATAAACAAAAGTTCCAATGAGTCAGTACAGTCGTTCCTCATGACAAAAAATCCAGATTTGAATAACAAGTAAATATTGCGATTTTCAAGACAACATGTTTTGCTTGATATTAATTTGAATAACTAAGATACATATTACATTGTCTTCCAAATATGATTTAAGGCGACATATGACTATGTATCCCGACATGAAGTCAGATTTTTCGCATCATTTTAGGCCTTGAAAATTAGAAAAAAGTACTTGAAAAGTCCTTGAAAAGTACTTGAATTTTGTCTCAGAACTTCTGTATGAACCATGAGTAACATGTGCAGGACTTCCATAATACATTGGGGAACCTTGGTTATGTCTAGTTGCACATAGTGTTCAGTTTTTGATTGATATTTGTTCAGGCTGAGATTCAGGAAGCAATGAAGAGCCAGACTTCAAGTAGGAAGAAAGCGGTACCAGTCAAACAGACAGTGGTACCAGCAGCCTTGATTCTACAGAAGAGACAGGAAGAGAATGTACGACAACAGCATGTTCTACCACCCATGCCACCTTCCAGTGCACAGGTTTGTACTATAATTTGTATGTTTACTGACACAATGCCACCCATGCTATCTACAAGAGTCTGGACCCGGTTGTTTGAAACTTTAATTGGCTGTAATGCTAACCGTCGATTAACTTTTGATTGGAAAAAAATATTCTTAATGGGCAAAACTAGTGGAATATTTTGATTTTGCCTTGAAGAGTTTTCAGTCCTCATTATGTTGAATGTAAAGGATTGAGTAAGTTTTTCAAACTATAGAAATACAACTCTTAAATTTAACTGAATGTTAGCTTAATCGTTTATTAAAGTTTGGAACAACTGGGTCCTGATTTATACTTTATAATGTGTAATGGTAATCTCTGAGGTAGGTTTTCTCCTTTTTAAGTTTATATTTATGTTTTACAAGATATCTTAGGTACTGTAATATATGAAATAAAATGGAAAAAAGTATTATACATATGTACACAAATGGAATACTGCTTCTGTACATGATATATTTGTTTACACTTGGATGAATTTCTGATGCTGTTCTCAAATTTCAGGTTGCTGAAGCAGCCAAAGCAAAGAAAAAGAAGCAGAAGATTATATCTACAGGGGTAGTGCCAAAAGGTCTTAACCCTAAACGTAAACTGTACTGCGTTTGCAAAACTCCGTATGATGAAGCAAGGTAAGATTTGAAATGGCAAAATATCAGTAACTCTTCGTGTATGTCACCACTTTTCCCCCTAACCTGTACACTTTAAATCGAGGGTTGATCACGAAACTATTGTATCTGCATATAAAGATAGAAGCAGATACAAGAGTTTCGCTATCAACCCTCGAAATGTAGAAATTTAGGCAGTAATATTGAATACATCATACTTATAAGTGAAATATCATGTAACTATTAAAGGTTTTCTGTTTAAAATTGATAAAAGTTGAATTTACATTTACTTGCAAAAAGATTTATCTTAGTGTTAAATTACAGGAACAAAACAAAAAAAAAATTGCGGGTTGATCGCAAAACTATTGTATCTGCTTTTATTTTTATATGCAGATACAATAGTTACCTGATCAACCCTCGAAATTGAATGTAATTCTAAAGCTGATTGAACTTGGTTTGCTATCTAATTATACATATCTGAAATAACTTATCGAAGAGATACGTGTGAATGCTCTAACATGTAAATGGGATCTTGTCATTACCCACCCCTATCTGAAAAAAAAATCGTTCATGTTTCTGAACAGGTTCATAAATGGCTGATTTAATGGAAAATTAAAAAGTTTCTGCCTGTATTTTTGCAAACATAATTAACTAACAAAACACAATACAGACAGTGATCAGCACAGACATTTTCACATAACTCATTTTTCTCGTGGCGTGTAAGCGGAGTAAATAATATTTAAGATCGTTTCTTTTCATGGTTATTTTACCATTTTAGTACATGTTTATTAGCTCACCTGACACTTTGTGCCAGGGTAGGCTTTTAGGATGGATGATTCTCTGTTGTCCGTCAATCTGTTTACATTTTGCTTCAAAAGACAGCTCCTATGAAACCACTGGGCCAAGTTGATGAAACTTCAAGGGGAAGTTCCTTGCATGAAGCTGAACCAACAGTGTTAAATGAATTCCATGCGGAACTCTGGTTGCTATGGCACCAAATAGAAAAAAACTTTAAAAATCTTCTTCTCTGAAACCAAAAGGCACAGCGCTTACATATTTAGCATGTAGCGTTGCCTGGCGGACCACTATCAAGATTGTGCGAATATGACCCCTGGGTGTCACTTGATTTTACATAGGCATATATATAGGAAAAAATATTTGAATATGAAAATTGCATTGGAATATTTGGCAGAAATGTGAATATGCAAAAGTTTGGATATTTGTTCCCATGGTTACATTTTACATTGTATATTGATTTTCAGTGCTATTCATTTCATATTCTATCTAAAAGTATTTATAGAATATATAAGTGAATGTATTTCAATAACTATACAGGTTTTACATTGGTTGTGATCTATGTTCCAATTGGTTCCATGGTGAATGTGTGAGCATTACTGAGGACCAGTCCAAATACATTGATGCATTTGTATGTGATGAATGTAAGAAACAACAGGAAACAGCCACTGAAGAATTATACTGTCTCTGTAAAACACCTTATGATGAAGCAAGGTATGTTTGTTTTAGAGAATAGTAATAAGTGACAGTTACAGTAACAGTAAATAAAAACAAAAAAACTTAGTTTAATAACCAGTGGTTTGAGAAGATGATACAAGCTGTAAATCACATTGTGTAAGAGTCTCGCAATTTCTGTTGAGGTTTTGAAGATATTTTGAAACTTTGATCAGTTGGAGTTTTAAGGGAACAAGCAAAGTTTCAGGGTTCTTGTCTTAGATTGGAGAGTCATCTGAACACTGGGTCCCTGGAAATGTTCTCTCACTGTTTCATACCATATATGGTTGCAGGTGTTTTCAAGTTGAACTTTATTGGACTTGTTCATTGGGTATTTATGGTCCTGAAGACACAGTGTGAAGTTATAGTTTTATATCCATACTAGAGCGACATTTGTTGAAATACAAATAGCTTTTCAGTCTTATTTTAAGAAGACTACATAGATACACCAGTTAATCTTTTAGACTCAAAGAGGAATATGCAAATAAATCTTGATAGTTTTAGTAGAGAAGTTGGGAATATTCTTGAAATAAACAACTTTTGTAAATGATGGACAAATAAATTTTTTATTTAGAATATACATTGTTTAATTTTAAACATGTGTATAAGTTATTGGTACTTTGTTGTTTGGTCATAGTAGTTATTTTTGGTTCTGAGTAACATGGCTCCATATTTGTGAAAAATGTTGTAACTCTGGGTAATGTAGGAGATAGTAGCAGGACTAGAGAAGATTATCTAGATTTTTATTTTTGACGCATAAGGTTCTGAAGTTCACTGTATTCCACCTTTTTCTGTTTCTGTTTTAATATGAAAGTTAGTCTTACTATGTACATGCTACTCACTGGTGCTACAGTCACTATATTCATTTTGTTTCGTTACAGATTCTATGTGGGTTGTGATCGTTGCCAGGACTGGTTTCACTGCGAATGTGTGGGTATCACACAGAGGGAAGCAGATGAACTAGACTCCTACATTTGTCCTAACTGCCAAAGGACTGACCAGCAAGATCCTATCAACCAGAAAGAACTTACTGAGAGAGACTATGATCTCCTTTACAAACTTTTACGCAGCCTTCAGGTAATGCGTTACATTCTTTTCATAAAATGATATCCGCCATACATATAGGTTATGCACTCACATCCATTTTTAATATTTTTATACCCCCATAATAAAAGAGTCTGCTTGTCTGTGACTGTTAGTTGGCAAGCTGGCATGTCTGTTGGTTTCTATTTCTGTTAGCAAACTGGCAGGTCTGTTTGTTTCTGTGTCTGTTGGTTGACTGGCTGGCAGGTTCGTTGATTTCCATGTCTGTTTGTTTGCAAACTTTGTAACTCCTTAAACATATATTTACTGAGGTTGTGGGAAAGAGAGAAGCCATTTCTTGTGACTATTTGCTTTTGTTGGGGGTATTTTAATCACATTCAGTGATGGCTCTAGGTTATGAAATAGTCTCTGTGGATGTTCAAAATGTTACTTAAGTATTTAGATATGGTGAGGGTAAGCTTTCCTGCAGCTAACTTTATAGATGTCTGCAGTTTATCCAGTAAACTAGATTGAAGTGCATAGATTGATGTACATGTCCATAAATTGATGTACATACTTTTACTTACAGACCCATAAGATGGGCTGGCCATTCCTTGAACCTGTAGATCCAGCAGAAGTGCCAGACTATTACAATATTATAAAAGATCCAATGGGTAAGTTCAGCCAAACAAATATGGTAGAACTTCAGGATGAGTATCAGCATGAGTGTGAATGTTCAGTTTGAATATTTTTCAATAAGTTAACAGCATAAAATAAGGAACATACAGTTAATACACTGCTCATTTTGAATACACATGATGGTCATACAAGACTGGTAAAAATCAAACAATGATATATTTCCTGTGTAAGTGCATGTAAACTTTGAATTAAATCAAGTGTCACCTAACAAGAAGCTAAACAGCTGTGACAATCTGTTATAAAACTGGCATTGCTCTGTTGTTCCTCAACAATAGTTGTATATCCTAAAACTTGCAGATTATTTTCTCAAAATGGTACAAATAGCCTAAATGCATTTTTCAAGAGAACATATATTGAGAAATGTCATTTCTACACAAAATGCTAATGTAGTGACATTTAGTAACAAATCACTATCCACTCAAAATTGAAACCAACTATAAAGTGAAAGTTTAACAGCACTACAACACGTCTTATTTCACTAAGTTTATTAGTTAATGCTGCTTTTTTCGCTGAATCTTTAATATTTGTGGAAGTTTCTTCCCTTTAGTGTATTACTTAGAGTTTTTAAGTTATTTGGAAATACATCCAGTTTTAGGGTACGCCTCTTTAAGAAACTTTGCACCTTGAAAGACGTGCAGTTGTGTGTAAAAAAATGTTACACTTTTTTCTCTAGAAAATTTAAAGAATAGATGTTTTATGATGAATTTAAAATGCTGACTTGATTGGAAGATCTTGTGGGAGTTAACCCCACACTGACAGTTAGAGATTTAACACACCTTATTTTCATGTAAAGCTCTTGAGACACTTGCTGCATTATCAATGAAGTTTGTTAAACTGCTGTAAGAATCAGTTCAAAAAAATTTCATTTAATTTTTTTTTCAGATCTGTCACAAGTAGAAGCTAATATGGATGCACACCAGTATAGAAGACTGACGGATTTCATCAAAGATGTCACCAAAGTTTTCAATAACTGCCGCCTATATAACCCTCCTGACACGCCATTCTTCCAGTGTGCCGAAGTTCTGGAAACATTCTTTGTACAGAGACTTAAATCATTGAAAGACAAATTCTTGCATTCTTCCTAAGACCTTGTATTTTGAGTTTGAAGACTGGTGCATTTAGATATCAAACATTTCCATGAATAAAAAAACAAAAATGACAGAATATTGTCCGCTTTCTTCATATTATTGTCAACGTATAGTGTGGTTGTAAATTTGTTGGCAATAATAACGGTACTAAAGCTACAGAGGGATGATTTCTAAGTGACGATGTAGCACAATGTTATCCTCAGTGTATTTGTGATTATGTTGATATCAGTTTACATGCAGGAAGAAACGTCGGAAAGTTCTCGGAAATCTTGTAGTAACTACATGTATACTTTAACCACCCTAGGCATTTTGATAGGAGTAGACAAACAAAATGGTCAAACTAAGCTCCCCTATCTAGATCTAGGTCACTTGGAAGGAGATATGTTGGAACAAGAGTACACCAGTTATGTCTGAGAGACAGACTACACTGGTCTGTATGAAAATCGTATTAAATAAACTGCTTTTGTTTAGTACACCCACTTCAATAAAAGGAGAAACTTTTTAATAGGGAAGTTATGATTGGATGCATTGAAGATATGAAATTTGAGAAGTTATAGCGTGTTAGGACTTAAATGGCATGAGTGATTTTACAGATGAAAACAGTGCTGATCATGATAATGGGCATATATGGCAATATTGTGTTTGTTAGCTATACTTATTGGTGATTGTTGTTTTATCTTAGTATTCATGGTTAGAATATGTTGTCATACTGTATATATACATTATTTATTTTCATAATATGCATCTTGTAACACCAGTAACTTCATAGAATATTGAATTGTGTTTTTTTCTATCCTTTTTTTTTAATTGTAAATTAAAATTACATTGTATGCATACACCAATAACGTCCATTTGGTATTGTGAGTTTTCTTTTTTTGGTATTTTTTTCTCATGGACTTTAATGCACATTAATGGATTGGGTCAGTTTTGAGTTGATATGTATTTATATTTGGTCACACATTTAATAAGAGATTTGACTTGTGTTGATATTAATGTATTATAAAACTACAAAATGTATTACTGAAAAAAATAATAGATTGTCACTAGTGAAGTTGGGTTTTTACAAGTGAATTTATTTTAGTGTTATAAGATATTAGATACATTTTGATTAGAATGAACACAAGACTGAGCATAAATGTTTGCACATTACTGTACTTTGTTATGTCTTAATTTGATCAAACTTTGCCAGAGGGTAACTTGCAAATGGCAGTTGGGTCTCTTCTATTATGCAGCTCTGTAAATCATGTCCGATGAAAAAGAAAATGCCAGTTGTAAAAATTCAAACTGGAAATACTTCTTAAGTCCATCTGTAAGAAGTTTTTCTTTGATAATACTACCTTCTTTTTAAAGGGAAAGGCAAGTAAGAAAATAATTTAACTTGAAATTGAAGAGGAACATGCCGTCTAAAGAATTTCTAAAATCTGAGTAGTGTGAGTGAAGATATTGGAGGTTGGAGATTGAAATGGAGACAGCCATTTTGAATTTGTGATGTCATAGTGCTGTAATTAAATATTAAGGCAGACAATACTGCTCGTCGAAAAGGGCAGCTTCAAAAATATATTGAAACATGGTAACCTATACTGGCAAGCAAGGAAAAGCCGATGGATTTTACATGTTTTTTTCGTTTATTTTAGAAATAGATGAGTCTGAATAAAAAAGTTTACTATTTTGCAAATCTTGGCCTTGACCTCCGTCGGGGGAGATAATTTTTGTTTACATTGGTCGCGCATGCTCGTAAATATGGGGCCTTAAAAGGGGTACTTGGAGCACATGAAAAATAGGCATTACAGCAGGAAATGTCGGCGGCTTGCATTTATCGCCGATATATAGCTCATGTCACGTTTAACACAAAAATATTTGAAAAGAATTAAAAATAACTATTTGTAATGGTTTTTAACAATAAATTGTCTTTGAGAAATTACATGTATCTTAATTTGCGGCTTTGTAAGTAGGTCTATATACCTACATGTGTAATTGTTACCGGAAGTAACCGATTTCTGCTTAGTCAAATATATGCAAATTGTTTTGCTTAATACCCTGCACAGCCTCCAGTCGGAGCTAACATCAAATTAGAACTCCCGACATTTTTTCTATGTGTTTGCATGGCAATATAGCCTATGATTTCCCTGCATTGAGCCTCCCTCAAACAAAGGGAAATACTATACAATCATAAGAAATTACTTCCCTTGAAGAGTCAAATCATCCCGATATACTAGTGCACAGTTTGAAAATGTTATCAATACCTTCTTATTGCATGTTGAAATGTATTTTAACATGATTTTCTAATGTTTTAAGAAAAATTGAAGTAATATTTTCGCGCGGAAATCAGAAGTTGACAGCCATCACATGACCCCCACGTGACTTTGTTAACAACATATGTCGAGGTTGCGAGTACGCTGAAATTAAAAATCGATATCTTAGTAAATATCTATTACTTTGACTCATAATTTCTGTCAGTCAGCTTCAAAACAAATCCTCCGATAGATTTTGATCAAAACTTCCTTCAAACAGACCTGTTATAGAGGCATGTAACGGGAAAACTAAAAATCCGCTGACAATTCCTTGCCATCGGCTTTTCCTTGCTTGCCAGTTTGACACTTAAAGGGACACTAGATTACCTGTACTTAATTTGATACCAGTTTCAGGGATTACCCCTTTAATTATTGTTATCAATTTCAGATTAAAACAGTCGTGAGCAAATAGGATTCAAAATTAAGTTTTGAAAAACTGATGTGTCTACCGGTAATAGTGTGTCTAATTTGCATATTAAAGAAATCTTAGATTTCTCATAACACTTTTAATTTCTTTCAACATTGTGTCTGTGTCAGCAAGCTCTTCATTGTCATCCTTAGTTATATTCTGACTTGCCTTTCCCTTTTACTATTTGGGTATTAAGCTCTTGGTTTAATTTTTTGTGGGGGAAAAAAAACAAGTATGTATTTTAATTCAAATATATTGCCAGATTTCCTCTAGACATGCCACAATAATGTATTGAGACGAATAGTAACTTCCTTGCCATGCTTAGTGGTGTAAACCACCAGGAAAAAACTCTAGAAAGGTAATTGGATGTGGTAGATCTATTTATTTCCTTGACATTGGGATTTAGAAGACATTTGAAACATGTGTTGGTATACATTCTTTCTAAGCATAATGAAAATGACTTGTGAATGGATATTCAGCTTTGATTAAGTGCTTCCTTAAAACTTTGTCAAAACACATGTTTTGGTACCTACCTGTTTCATAGTAATATCCAACTGTCATAAGAAAAAATGTCACAAAATCGAAAGATCATGTGTGCCCTTAGAAAGCCTGTTTTCAAGTTGCCATGGTAACAGTGTGTGTTTTCTAATGGGTGCTAGCTTTATATTAACTTTCTTCAAGATATGTGGACTGTGTCTTCTAGTGGTGTTATTGTCTTACTCTTTTACAGGTATTGATACTGTGGTTATATGAGTTAACAGAGCCAGTGTTGCCCTCGTGCTTTAAACATGAATTTAAAAGTGTTCTTTCTACACATCCTGTATTTCTTGCTCTGAAATCGCTGCCAGCATGTACACAAATTGTCTATTTCCTTTGATCAAAATACATTTAGACATTTAATATGAATTACATTTGGGTATTGAAGCTTCTATTTTTTGTCCTTGTGCATTTAAAGTTGAAAACATTTGTTTGGAAAAATTACAAAAACTACATTGTAATAGGATTGTGTTTCAACATGAAAAGGTTAGAGATGAAATCGATTTGTAGACTCATCGATTTGCCTTAAACTACAAGGAGCTATTACAGATCATGTTCAGTACTGTATAAGCAATGTATAAGAAATTGAAAACTGTCAATTTGCTATTTGTACAAAATCACTGTATATTCTTCTGTCATCTATTTCTAGAATTAACAGATGTATAAATAAACAAGTAGAGTTATCCATATTTGTGTTATTAAATCTTGTGTACTAGATGCATGTATCAATGGCTTCTAAAAGTTGGCCTCGAGTATATACACAATTTACTGGAACACCACACCTACCGGTATCCAGAAGTGTTCAGTACATTCTTGTACACCTGGAAAACAAAGTTTAATGAAGGTTGTATATACCAGTCGGGGTACAGTTGATCAAGCACTTTCTGTAGACTGTTGTACAGTTGATCAAGCACTTTCTGTAGACTTGTACAGTTGGTCAAGCACTTTCTGTAGAATGCCATAAGGTAATCAAGCTCTTGATGTAGCCTGTAGTACAGTTGTCAAGCATTTGGTGTAGACCGCCATACTAATGTCAAGTTCTTGGTATAGACTACGATAGATTAATTTTTCTCGACTGTCATACAGTTGCCAGACAAATTGTGTGGACTCTTATACAGTTATCAAGAACCTAGTCGAGATTGTCGTACAGTTAGCAGGCACTTAGTCGTGACTATCATACAGTTGTCAGACACTTTGTGTAGACTGTCATACAGTTGTCAAGAACCTGGTCTAGATTGTTGTACAGTTAACAATCACTTGGTCTTGACTGTCATACAGTTGTCAATCACTTGGTGTATGCTTGCTCACTGAATGCTTACTGTCTACAAATGAACTGTTGAGTTAATAACTGCATCGCACACTTCATGAATAGTTTGGTTTGGTTTTAGTTGAACGCCCGTTTTTAACAGTATTTCAGCCAAATACAATCGGGGTAGTTTACCTAACCATCGTTCTTGAGAAGGACTATTCAGACGAACTCGCAGAAGAAGAATTGTCAAAAGCCACCAGTCTTAATGTCCTTTTCTGAGACCAAACAATGCTGAATAAAGACAATGCACCTACATATATACCGGTAATTCAAACTGAGGTTTATCCTGCAATTGTAATTCCGGCCGAAGCTTAATCTCTTTTACGGTCATTTTCTCTAGACAAAAAATCAGGGCCAGGCGCTAGCAACAATAAGATCCTGAAAGAACTTTCTGAAGAACTTTCTGCATCACTCTGAACTTTTTAATGAATCACCACATGTTTACATCTCAGTTCCAAGAAGCTAGGAAACAAGCCAACGTAACACCTATTTTTAAAACGTTCGCTTCCAGGAAACTAGTGCCCTATATCTTTCTTCAACTTTCTTGTGTAAACTAGGGAAAGTTTTTGAAAGAAGTGTATTTAAACACATTAAATTATATCAACAACAATCATTTAACTAGTCTAAAATGATGTTTAATTCCTGGCGACTTAACAGTAAATCAGCTCACGTTATTATACAACTTCTTTAGTGAAGCTGTTGATTCTGGGGAAAGAGGCAGAGCTGTGTTCTGTGACATCAGCAATACCTTTGATCGAGTATAGCATACTGACATCTTCAACAAACTAACATGTTTAGGTTTAACTGACAGCTTACGATATTTTTATTCATCTTACTTGTCAAACATGAAGCAAAGGCTTATCATTCCGGGAGCCTAACCGAAGTGGAAATACATTCAAGCAGGCGTGCCACAAGGGTCCACCTTTGGCTCTGCACATAGTGGGCGACACATTTGCTGGTTAAATTCAATCCCAAAAAATCTGTCTGCAAACCACCCAAATTTATTTAAGATCAAGGGGGAAATACAGGAGGTGACATGTCATAGGCATCTTGGGCTCTTCTTTTCCGCCAATTTAAAATGGCACAGCCACATTGAATATATAGCTGAAAAGGCATACCAACGCATAAATGTAATGCGTGGACTAAAATTTATCCTTGACCCAAATCGAACAAATTGAAGTTCTCTAACCGAAGGACAAATATTCAATCTCCCCTGTGCCCATGCGGCCAAAGAAAGACAGCTCGTCATTAGTTTGTACTTTGCACATATTTGTTTACATAGTACAAAGTATGATTAGACAAATGCGGAAAATACAATTATGGAATGACACTGGTGTTAATTTAAAATATTCATGTTTTGATACAACATGTTGTAAGAAATTAACAGGTATTGAAAATAGAAACAATGTACGTTGTAATGACTTCATTTCTAGCTTAATTCTACGTCAATTGTTCTGATAACATGAAAACATACGGAAGTATCAACTTTGTCTCTGACATACCGTACATATACAGTACGTAATCGCCCTGATAGAGAGCTTTTCTAACCTGAACACCTTCGTAATCCGAATAATTTTGGTCCGAATAGGTTCGAATAGACAGGCTCCACTGTACGATAATAATAGACCAGCAATAATTACTGAAAGTTCTCAATCGTAAGTACTGTTGTAGTGCAATTGGGGAAAACAATGCTTTGGACTTTACATTTGTATTAATAATTCATAAAATCTCCGTAAAATGGGGAAGAAGTCATATACTTGTCACCCTTGAAATCCAGGAAAAGACTGGAGAAATTAAAGTAATCTTGCATAGTCAGTCTGGCGTGTCTTTAGTTTTTAAGTCTGTTCTTTTCTGGTATTTGGGAGAGTTGGAGGTTGAGAGCATTAGTTTTTAATTTGTGGGGAGTTAGTTTTGTAAGGGTTCATTCCGAGTTAAGAAAAAATTAACTTAAGTAGAGAAAATGTTAAGGGCTATTTACTGAAATTGTACTTGTAGAATATGTGCAAAGTAATGATGTTGTGTTTAAAAATGAATAGTATTTACTATGTTAATTAATACTGATTGAACTGTATATGAAGTTGTGTGCTAGTAGTCAGTCTGGGGCTGCACTATGTTACACTGTGAAGTTTCCGTTAGAACGATCCTATTTGGTAACACATCACTATCAGATGAGACCAACGAAAGCATTTTCCGTGCAGTACATATAGAAATACTAAAGAAAATATTCATGCAAGATATGCAACACGGAATCCAACCCTAAAGTCGCATTATTTACAACACGGAATCCAACCCCCAAGTCGCTTAATTTATTTACAACACGGAATCCAACCCCCAAGTCGCTTCATTTACAACACGGAATCCAACCCCCAAGTCACTTCATTTACAACACGGAATCCAACCCCCAAGTCGCTTCATTTACATCAAGGAATCCAACCCCCAAGTCGCTTCATATCCCCTTTTCTCCTTCATAATTTCCCGTTTCATTCTCGCTGACAACTACTGCACCAATTCTTGGCATGGTCTTCCTATCTTATAATAACGCGATTTATGGATTATTTCACTCACTGTTGACGTTCTAAAGAGTATATGAGTTAGCCTTATTTCGTCTATTTTATGTAATTTGCAAATCGTCATGTATTTTATACGGATATGCTGTGGAGAGAACTATAGCTTCCGGTTCAATCCACGTTTGTGCAATTTATCATCGTATGACGTCACAGCCGGTAAGGGACGCAATTCTTGGTCGGTAGATTATCGATTAATTGAAAAGGGTGTATAGTATGCTGTGGAGAGAACTATAGCTTCCGGTTCAATCCACGTTTGTGTAGTGTGTCAATTAATTATTATGCTGTATGATATACAAAAAAGTATGTTTAAACGAAACATTATAAAAACTGCTTTCCTTACTGAACTTAAGGTAAGCAATAAGGATCATTATCATCTTCTTGGTTACCTGCATGGTGGATTTCAGTAAAGTAGCTAATTAAAAGGAAGAGATCAGACTACGTGATATACTTCGTCAAGCTGATAAATATCGGGTTTTCAGTAAGATGACAAATGAAGCAAGTCATTGAAAAAAGAACAACTGGAAAGTGTATTGGTTTGTCTGTTTCGGAAAAAAAGGCATTTTACAAATTTCATCACAGCGCTAGGGACTCATCTCCGCCGGGATATGTTTTAAGAACTTACAAAATTTATGTACATTGTAGATTAAGGGCCCCACTCCCACTAAATTTTCCGTTGTTCGAGAATACAAAGTTGATTATTTGTGCTAAACAAAATCAAATTCTGACAAGCCTTTTCAGAAAAAAAAATATTTTTAAAATTTCACCACTCCGCTGGGGCCTCATCACTGAGGTAATTATTTGTCTGCATCTTATAGTCATACAGAACTCAGCCGTTGTAAGTAAAATGAAATCAGCAATAGTAGTTTAAGAAAACACCAATTCTTAAGTTTCTATATAGAAAATGTAAGAAAAGCGCTACACTCATTTTTAACAAAAAAACTATTTACTAAATTTAAAATTCTGAGAAACTACGAAGTTGATTACTTTTGCCAAATATCAGC
>JAFMSR010000002.1:41305800-41344772 GCA_022818135.1 Saxidomus purpurata
TAGTTCCAGTACATTTACTCAGCAAACCAAAAATTGTTCGTTTTTAGCCAATTTAGAGAAAATCCAGAGTGAACGGAAGAAGCGAAGGGCGGAGGAGTTGGAACAGAAGTTAAAGGAGGTAGAGGAACGACGGGCCAGGGAGCTAGAAGACAGAATAAAGCAGGAAGAACAACATACACAGAATGGGGATATTCCTACGCCGATGGATACATCTGCTGAATCAGTATGTTTGCCGTTCTAATATTAACAAGAGTAGTTTAAACAAGTGAAGTTAGCTTTTATGTTTGGTAATTCTGATAGCATACATATTCGACTTAATCACTGGGGAAGTTCTTCAGATTTTGGATATTGCAGATCTAAGTTTAAGTTTCACCTGACCGTTTTGTGTTGTCTTTTTAACAGCAGTGGTAATCTCCAAACCTTTCACAGATTTAGAGTCATAGCTTTGTGTCCTGCAACCAGACTGCCTCTCTCTCTATTGAAAAAAGTTGACAGCTTTTATCTCTACTTTTCGGAGAATAAGGAGGCTATAGCACTCGCCATGGCGTCTGTGTCATTTTTTTTTTTGATATAAATGCTAATATCGTCTTTATCATTAAACATATTTACTTCAAACTTGGCATACTTGTTTCTAATGGCAATGTAGACAATTGCAGCAAGTCATATAACTCTGCCAACCGTATCTGCCTAGTTATGCCCCTTTTTAGCTCGACTTTTCTATGAAAAGGGGGCTATCCAGAGCATTAGTTTTTAATTTGTGGGGAGTTAGTTTTGTAAGGGTTCATTCCGAGTTAAGAAAAAATTAACTTAAGTAGAGAAAATGTTAAGGGCTATTTACTGAAATTGTACTTGTAGAATATGTGCAAAGTAATGATGTTGTGTTTAAAAATGAATAGTATTTACTATGTTAATTAATACTGATTGAACTGTATATGAAGTTGTGTGCTAGTAGTCAGTCTGGGGCTGCACTATGTTACACTGTGAAGTTTCCGTTAGAACGATCCTATTTGGTAACACATCACTATCAGATGAGACCAACGAAAGCATTTTCCGTGCAGTACATATAGAAATACTAAAGAAAATATTCATGCAAGATATGCAACACGGAATCCAACCCTAAAGTCGCATTATTTACAACACGGAATCCAACCCCCAAGTCGCTTAATTTATTTACAACACGGAATCCAACCCCCAAGTCGCTTCATTTACAACACGGAATCCAACCCCCAAGTCACTTCATTTACAACACGGAATCCAACCCCCAAGTCGCTTCATTTACATCAAGGAATCCAACCCCCAAGTCGCTTCATATCCCCTTTTCTCCTTCATAATTTCCCGTTTCATTCTCGCTGACAACTACTGCACCAATTCTTGGCATGGTCTTCCTATCTTATAATAACGCGATTTATGGATTATTTCACTCACTGTTGACGTTCTAAAGAGTATATGAGTTAGCCTTATTTCGTCTATTTTATGTAATTTGCAAATCGTCATGTATTTTATACGGATATGCTGTGGAGAGAACTATAGCTTCCGGTTCAATCCACGTTTGTGCAATTTATCATCGTATGACGTCACAGCCGGTAAGGGACGCAATTCTTGGTCGGTAGATTATCGATTAATTGAAAAGGGTGTATAGTATGCTGTGGAGAGAACTATAGCTTCCGGTTCAATCCACGTTTGTGTAGTGTGTCAATTAATTATTATGCTGTATGATATACAAAAAAGTATGTTTAAACGAAACATTATAAAAACTGCTTTCCTTACTGAACTTAAGGTAAGCAATAAGGATCATTATCATCTTCTTGGTTACCTGCATGGTGGATTTCAGTAAAGTAGCTAATTAAAAGGAAGAGATCAGACTACGTGATATACTTCGTCAAGCTGATAAATATCGGGTTTTCAGTAAGATGACAAATGAAGCAAGTCATTGAAAAAAGAACAACTGGAAAGTGTATTGGTTTGTCTGTTTCGGAAAAAAAGGCATTTTACAAATTTCATCACAGCGCTAGGGACTCATCTCCGCCGGGATATGTTTTAAGAACTTACAAAATTTATGTACATTGTAGATTAAGGGCCCCACTCCCACTAAATTTTCCGTTGTTCGAGAATACAAAGTTGATTATTTGTGCTAAACAAAATCAAATTCTGACAAGCCTTTTCAGAAAAAAAAATATTTTTAAAATTTCACCACTCCGCTGGGGCCTCATCACTGAGGTAATTATTTGTCTGCATCTTATAGTCATACAGAACTCAGCCGTTGTAAGTAAAATGAAATCAGCAATAGTAGTTTAAGAAAACACCAATTCTTAAGTTTCTATATAGAAAATGTAAGAAAAGCGCTACACTCATTTCTAACAAAAAAAAAACTATTTGCTAAATTTAAAATTCTGAGAAACTACGAAGTTGATTACTTTTGCCAAATATCAGCCTTTTCAGTAAAAAGAAGCATGATAGTGTGGATTAGGGGCGGGTGGGGGAAGGGAGTGTCGGGAATGGGCTTTAGAACGAGTGATCATTATATTATTTGATCCAATTACAATTAAATTTTGATAGTTCCAAAGAAATAGAATTTTACAGTTTTTTATATTGAATATAGAAGAAAATTACAAAGGGCAATAACTCTGGAGATTCGAGGCAAATCTTGGCGCCCGCTCAATTTCAATTTCTTAAGAGCCTTTCAACAAGGGTCTTTAACATTAACCAATAAAAGCCATAAATGCTTACTGAGCCTTTGATCCTTAAACGTAACAAGAACACCGGCCATATTATGAAACGACGTAACCCTTTTAAATTGAATGCCACTAGGTTGAATATAAAAAAGTAAGCATATGCTTCTCCTCTTCTAAAAGGATTTGTGCGACATTTTCGGATAAGTTTGAGCAGTCTTTGATCTGCATTAAAACAATTTGCTTACTGTCTCTAGAACGTGACTAAAAACGTATTGAATATGTGGTGTTCCTATAAATCAGTAGTGAAGATGTTGCCTTTAACACGTCATATGTCTTAAGAGAGTGTGACAGCATTTTAAAAAAGTGGCCATCTTTGTTTTTTAGATATAAAACTTTGCTGACATTGTCTCTAAATTTTGGCACACCAGCCGAGAATGTTAGGGCCGCTTCAGATTTTTAGATTTCAAGATGTTATTTTATATAATTTATAGTGCATAAGTCCCACGAAAGTGAGAAACATTAGCATTACAAACAATATGACATTATGATAAATAAATATCACGTTTAATAATTGAAAACGGCTACATTAATGTAGTTAATTTACAAGCATAATGGGTAGTTTTCCTTACAATACATTTTTGGAAATAATCGTTTGTAGAATGTACGTAATATCGAAAAAATAAGAAAAATGAAATATATGTCAGACAAATTGAAGCGATCAGAAATATTACAAAAATACGAGTAAATCGTGTAATTGTTCTAAACTGCATCTAGAAAAAGAGATGTGTTTTGACATTCTGTTGTTAAGACAAATGGAAGCAAATAGACCGCTGTGGTGTAATAAACTAGGGTTATTGGTATAGTAATGTGATCACGCCTGTCTGATTTACTCGGGTCGTGCGTCAGATCAAACGATTAAATCCGACCGCTACGTAGGCCGGCTTCTGTATCACGTTCCGTTTACTACTATAATTAACTATTACCTTTGGATATAAACTGAATCATTTTATTGACGTCATCGTATAAGTTAGTAGATCTAACGACCTTATCAAAAGCGGTGTTTATGCATTGGCCACTTGGATACACTCTAACTAAAAATGGTAAGTTGCGCATACTGCACGTACATTCAATACGGAGTTTTATTTCTGCCAGTACATATACTTGTTGAATAAAGGCTGTTTTGTTTTCTTCAAAATATTGAATAATATGTAACATGGGGATATATCACCTGCCTAGATTTATATTACCCTTAGGCGAGGATAACATTTTATCGAGGCGGGTAATATATCCCCATATACCGCGTACTAACAAATGGCAATTTTATCACCCCTTCCTCTCTTAAATTTTGAAGGATTTGGTTCATTGTGGCTGAACGTAAGCCGACTATCAAATGCTCTTATGATACCTCAGTGCCACTTTGTGACGTCACAAAACAACGTCACAGAGGTTATTGAACTTGCCGTCCGCCATTTTGTTTCGAAAAACATGTTGACTTTTCCTACGAATGCATGTTTGTATTTTGAAATTTGAATTAATCAGTTTCATACGCATTCCTAAAATGTTTTCTCTTGCTCATGACTCTATACAAAACCTCATTCTTCTTCTCAATAAATGTTGCGTTGATATACGTACCAATAATCTTCGTAACTTAGAGGCGTTATTGCGTACCCTCAAAATTTCGAACCATTTAGTGATTTGATTTGATTTGATGAGAATTTTATCAAGGTCCGTCCAAAAGAGCACTTATGTTAGCTTAATATTTGGATGAGACCCCGGCATGTCTCCCGTCATGCCTAAAAAATAAAATTTTGAAGCCAGAAATAGGAGAAATTTACCTGACTGCAATTTCCAGCCAGTATAGCCAAAGGTTGTATTTGATTGGTTACCAAATAGTAGGCCAATCACGGCGACCAATGAGATCTAAGTGTGATGGACCTAGTTTGTATGTCTGGATCGTGGTAGCCTAACAGTTTTTAGAAAATTTTGATACTAGATGTTATATGTGTTTGTTTTGTAAAGTAAAAATCCCCTTTAATAAAGTGTTGTCCTATTTTTATTTTGCTTAGCTTTTTGTGATGATAAAAATTTTAATTGTCCTGAATGATAGAATAAAATGTTGTCCGAAAAGATGGTTTTACTTATTTGAACAAGTTAAAAAGTATGCATGAAAGTTTGACTTATGTTCCTACTCTGAAATTTTGAAAATATAAAAACCCCTTAAAAGCCAAATAAGCCAGCAACCGCACAGGCTACTTGTTAACTTTACTTCTTTAGTTATAATGGTGTACAATAGAAAATTATAAAGAGACTTCTACTAGTTGGTTGTTTACTACCGGAGCTAGAAGCAAAAGTCGGATAGCGAATTAACCCATTGAGCCAGGAGAGACAAAAATGATATAACCAATCAGCAGGGTGCTAATGGCCGCCAGTTCGGTCTACTACTGTTGAAAAAGCACAGTCATTAATGTAATTATTTGAATCATTTGTATCATAAATTAGATAAAATGCCAAAATTTGTCTTTAAATATATGAATGTTGCTGTAGATCATGAGTTCGTAAAATAGAAATTTTATTAAAGTTTTGTGGAATTTTGGTGAGAAATTCTTTTTAATTGTTTCAGAAGGAAATTTTAATTTTAATCTGTTAATCTGTTTTATTTTTTACTTATAAATAATAAAAGAAGTAAGTGTAGATCATGATTTGCATGATCGGCGATTCGGTCCTCGGACAGATGCTGGTGAACTACTATTCCTGATCCTGGTTGACTAACCAGTACTTTTCACATCTTCTTTGTTGTGAGTGATTGGGTTTTTCGTGCCTGAGTAAGATTGTTCTTAATGTAGTTTTGATCTTATATTACACATCTTTATTGGTTCGAAAATATAATTGCGAAAGTTAGATATGCTTTTTAAGATTAACATTGCTGTTCGTACTACTTGACCTGACCTACTTGTTGGTTTTGGGTGACCTACTGCGACTTTTAGTGCGCATGAACCGGATGGAGTTATAACAGGTGCGCGTTTGGCTTTTTTGGATCCGGCTATTTTTTGACAGTAGATTACAGCTTCCATTTAGGAAATAAGTAGTGTTTTATGCATTTTCTGCAATGTCTGGGGTATCTAGTTATAGGATCAATCACTGTTTTTGGTTAGTTATGACTTTTTATAAGGGCATTAAGTATGCATTTTCTTGTTTAAGCAGTCGTTAATTGTGATTATTTCTATTTTCTACGTTTTTCCAGTCATTGTCCTGGTGATTATTTTGGACATTTATTAGTTGTATGTTTGTTTTTGTAATCACCAGGGGTTTGTATATGCGTGGGTTATAATGGTATGTCGCCACAGACACTATTTTTTCTTATGTAGGTATCAAATTTCTTACTCAGACACTAGAACCGCTGAAAAGTAAAAATTTGTTAATTTCACATATTTCTATAAAATGACTAATAACTATCTAATCTACTGAGCTTCCGTCACATGTCAAGATGTCGGCTTTATACCGGGTTTGTCACGTGGTAGGTATTTGTAGTAATTATTATATACATTTGTTTTTTATATATTTAGATAGAGAAAAAGGATTTTTTGCCGATTTTGTTTAAATACAGCTTTTTTCTTACGGTTTTTTGTGTTATATCTTTGGTCCTTGTTATTCTAAATATAAGTTGGTCGAAATATAAACTGTCAATGTTTTGTATCCTTTATAAATTGTCTTTTATGCTACAAAATTTTGGAAAATCGCGGAATAAATTATCTGTAATAAAATTGTCTAATTTTTTCAATCTTTTCTATTTTCATTTCAAATCTTTACTAAATCGTGCTTTATAGTTATGGCTAGGGTGTTGGGTAGCCCTTATCTAGTTCTAAAGTTTTTTGATATAAAATTTTCATTTTTTCCGGAGGTATATGAATTCAGTGTTTTAGATATGTGTTTTGTCTAAAAGATTCACCTGAGGTGGGGGTTTGATGTCCTTGACCTTTCTGTACCGGAAGCTCATTCTTGCTAACATATATACATGTATAATAAAGTATACTAAACTACTTAAAGGTAAATTACAGGACACCCCTGGTTTACAGAGAGTGTGTTAGGGGTTTCTTAGTGTGGAAATATTTGTTTTATGTCACTAAAATGCGATACTGACTTGTCTATTCTAATCTAATCTACGAAATAACATATCTACAATCTATAATAGACTTTAGTGACGGAGTATGCCAAGTTTTTATTACCGGCTTGCCCCTTCACATCGATTTATACGGATCATTGTCCAATCAGACAGCTGGAAATTTCATGGAAGGGTAAAAAAAGGTAAATTATTATATACACTTCTTGGCCCAATCGTCGAGGCAACGCCTTCAGTCTGTTTTTCGGGCAATTTAGCTTTCAGATGACACCGCCTCTGTAGTGAAATTACGCGATGAAGTTCTTCAAGTGTTGGCATGTAAGATGCAACGTATTTTTACAGTAATTACTTGTGCAGAACGACTATGAACATTGTGATATTTTTTCTGCCAGCGTATCCAAATTGTGGAAATAACTAAGCGTAATCATAATCGACTTTCATTAGCGTTGAAATTAATTAAGATTTGATCACAAGTTTATCTGATCACAACAGGTTTATTTAATTTGATTAAAGAGAGATATTGTTGAAATGGTCACACCAATATCGATTTGTGATTAGTTAATTAATCTGTGACGAAGATGCCATCATTATTCAAAATGCACCGTGACATTCGTTGCGCACTCCCGTTTGATTTAATTTTGCTAAACATAGCTCACAAACATGTATTTCAGGCGTTGTAATGACGAAATAAAATACCACCAGTTCAGAGGAAAATCTGAATAAAACAAATGACATTTTCTATCCTGATTAAATTCATTTCAAATTTTTCTTTCCTAAAATAAACCAAAGTCCGGCTGTTTAACCTTATTTTGTGCCACATCAATTTACCCAAGTCATAAATTAAATAGAAATCTACATGGTGTCGCACCGGTCAACAAGTACTTTCTAGAAAATAGTTCTATGAATGTTTGATGTCGTCATTTTAATGCTGCCCAAGCTGAACTTGATCACTATCAACTGTATTTATTGCCGATGTGTAATTTTTAGAATTTCTGATTGTTGTAACAGTTATTTTTTCTGTGTTTTTCCGAAGTTCTTTTTGTGATGGTAGGGCTCAAAGATTACTCCGCCCCAGCAGGCATAAGTGTTTACTTACTAAAACTTGTATTGTGGCTTTGGAGATGGAGTGATAGCAAAAATTCATTGTTGACTAAGTAACTTCTCTGGTGTAGATTGACTGTGTTAATGATGAAGATCAAACTGAATATGGACAGCTTATTGCTTGAATTTTGTTGTGAAAGTCACAGGAAATGTACAAAAGTCTTATTATTAGTTGCCGGTACCAGCCAAGGTAATTACGACCAATTACAATCAAGGCAGGGCTATCTGATACCATTTAGTGATATGACGTTACTTAACTTTTTACATTTTATATTGTACTTGTAAAACAAAGCTTATTATCATGGAAAACAGCAGGCAAATATTTCATAATAACCATTTTTGAAAGGTTGATTATCATTGTTAACTGTTAAATTGGTTTGTATATATATATTCACATTGGCGATCTGTCTAATTTCACGTTGAAGGAATCATTTCAAGGATTGGAAGGGTTGTCCACGTTCCATCATTCGTCCTGATAGTCAAACAACAGTAACGTTGTATGTATTTTCAGTTTTGCTTTCCTCCGAAATCTACCGCATGCTAATACCTTGGCCTGAAAATTGAGGTTAAAAGGCAATAACTAATAATAACGATTTAATTTTGCTAAACATAGCTCACAAACATGTATTTCAGGCGTTGTAATGACGAAATAAAATACCACCAGTTCAGAGGAAAATCTGAAAACAAATGACATCTCCTATCCTGTTTAAATTCATTTCAAATTGTCTTTGCTAAAATAAACCAAAGTCCTGCAGTTTAACCTTATTTTGTGTCACATCAATTTACCCAAGTCATAAATTAAATAGAAATCTCCATGGTGTCGCACCGGTCAACAAGTACACCTCCTAGAAAATAGTTCTATGAATGTTTGATGTCGTCATTTTAATGCTGCCCAAGCTGAACTTGATCACTATCAACTGTATTTATTGCCGCTGTGTAATTTTTAGAATTTCTGATTGTTGTAACAGTTATTTTTTCTGTGTTTTTCCGAAGTTCTTTTTGTGATGGTAGGGCTCAAAGATTACTCCGCCCCAGCAGGCATAAGTGTTTACTTACTAAAACTTGTATTGTGGCTTTGGAGATGGAGTGATAGCAAAAATTCATTGTTGACTAAGTAACTTCTCTGGTGTAGATTGACTGTGTTAATGATGAAGATCAAACTGAATATGGACAGCTGATTGCTTGAATTTTGTTGTGAAAGTCACAGGAAATGTGCAAAAGTCATATTATTAGTTGCCGGGTCCAGCCAGGTAATTACAACCAATTACAATCAAGGCTGGACCATCTGATACCATTTAGCGATATGACGTTACTTAACTTTTTACATTTTATATTGTACTTGTAAAACAAAGCTTATTATCACGGAAAACAGCAGGCAAATATTTCATAATAACTATTTTTGAAAGGTTGATTATCATTGTTAACTGTTAAATTGGTTTGTATATATATATTCTCATTGGCGATCTGTCTAATTTCACGTTGAAGGAATCATTTCAAGGATTGGAAGGGTTGTCCACGTTCCATCATTCGTCCTGATAGTCAAACAACTGTAATATTGTATGTATTTTTAGTTTTGCTTTTCTCCGAAATCTACCGTAAACTTCTCTTTGTATGCTAATACCTTGGCCTGAAAATTGAGGTTAAAAGGCAAGAACTAATAATAACGGACATAGAATCTGTTTTTAATTATTGACTTAAAGGTGGAAGCGATGCTGGTACCGAAATTTTGTATTTTGCAGGTTTGGATTTATTTATGTCACAGTAAAACATCTACCTTTTATTTGACGGAACGTTGTGTTGTAAACCGCAAAAATGGGAGTTTTGGGTTTCCAAATGTTTTGCCGCTTCGCTGAACCAAACTAATCAGCCGTCGATATAACTGTACATTCGGTGATTAATGACGGTGCTTCGGTACAACAAATAGATTTTTCTGTTAAAGTCCGTTGAGCTGATCTTCTCATTACTTCGTTAAATTTTTAGTTTTACATTCTTTCTGCATACAGTATATAGCTGTTTAATGCCTCCATTTCTGGAGATGTACATGTATATGCAATAAATCAAATGCAAATGATAAAATATTTACAAAAGCAAATAGATATCATGTATTCTAACACGATCCGCAACTTTTCGTATATAGATATAGAGGGAAAGAAGCTATACATTATTAAACGATAAAATACATCTTGTTTTCCACGGGCGAAACGTGGGGTAAATGTCGCACGCGTCCAATCGCATTCCGTGCTTGTAAATTACTACGGAATGTTGCTACGCGTCGAAAATTGTTCGTGGTAATTTTCAAAGACAACTTCGCCAGTCATTCGGATGCGAAAAAAATAAATCTTCACCTTACCATTTTTGTTTTCGGGTCAAGGTAGACACTCCACGTGTGACGTGCTTTAAATTGTGAAGTGTTACAAATATTAAGGCAACTTTTGTTAGAACATACGATACTTAAACCCGATATTGATTTACCTTATATCATTTTGTATGTGTATTTGTTTTCTGCATCTAGAAAGTGTTTAATTTTCATTTTGTCTCACCTTTGCTACTATCATATGGAACTTTCAATTTTTCCAATAGTCGATGTATCGGTACATTTTTCACATTAAACAAAGAAGGATAAAATCGGTTTAACCGTCATAACTTTTAAACGGATTTATATTACGCTTATGCGTTGATGACAAAAGTTGGCAAATTCTTTTATCTAAATGGTGATATAAATTTCAAAAATATTAATTAAGTATTTCACCTACCCATTTTGGTTTAAAATTTATCACCCCGTTTTCCCTATGAAATGCTTATGGCGGTCTTAAATTGCTTCATTTTTTCAGTGATTTGTTGAAACATTTCGTCTTATATAGAGAAAACCATTTAAAGGATCGCTTATGCGTTTGTAGCATCGGCAAGTGAAATATATAAGGAATAAAATGGTGCAAAAATTTTATTACATAGTTTCCGATTTCACCTACCCATTGAATGATTTATAAACTGTTAACATGTAAAGTCTGACGGATCGGGTGTCTCCGTGGTTTTCACGGAAATTATCGACTGGCATTCGGAAATCATAATTAAACTAGGCTGTTAAATATTGATTAACTTAGGGACCGTCAATATAGATTTTTAAATTGTTTGTTTCAATTTAATAAAATTAATATGGTAGAAGTGCCACCTTTTTTCTGCTTATTGTGTATTTTGGTGTTGTTGTTTTTTCAATTGTCACAGTAAAATGTATATATTAAACTGGCTTCTTTAGAGGTGTATTTGCATTTTGACATCTTAAAGGCCCAAAGATGGGACATGACACCTGTACGTGTTTTTATAAGTAATGGCTTCTATCAATTGTACCCTCCACTTGTCAAAAAAGTGTGAATATTGTTGTTAATTGCAAAAAGTGTGACACAATGGTCCCATACCTTTTCTGGTTATTAAAGTCGTGAGAGAGAGATTTTTGTACTTATGTTTTTAATTTTGAGATAAATTCAGTGTAAAATTATCTTTAAATACAGCGACTGTCGAAAATATTTTTTTTATATCATTAATTACGAAATGAACACATTTGGAGCAAGAGCGAAAGAGAGAAAGAGAGAAATTTGTACTTGTGTCTTTGAAAAATATATTCATGTTAAGCTTTAATTTTGAGATAAATTCAGTGTAAAATTATCTTTAAATTCAGCGAGTGTCGAAAATATTTTTTTATAAAATTTTATTTTCCGTCATATTTAATTATACTCGGATTTCAAGATTGCATTTTCAATTTGACAAAATAACCTTTTGCTTTGTTATGTTAAAATATATATGGAATCTATAAATTTTCATCATCAATGTTAACACACTGTTTTTATTGCGCCATAAATTGGTTTAATCCGGATGTTGATTATTAGGGGGTAATAAACCCCTCTTGTTCGATAATTTATTACCACGTTTTGACCAATATACGTGCTTCGGTTTTAAACTATGAACAATGACTAAACAACAGTTTTGTGTTAATAAAAAAATAATTTAATCTAAGACTTTTATTTCATCTCTTTATATAATTAACTAACTAATTAATTTAAGGTGTCAAACTATCTTATACTATTTATGTAACTTAACGAAAACATAATTTTATAAATAATAAAGTTCATTCTTCATTAAATGATTTATGAAATAAAAAAGTAATTTACACAATAATGATTTCTTAGGTCATTTATTATCACATTGCCCCTCTTCATTTTCTTTTAAATATTCTTTAAATCTAATGCAATAAATCAGTTAGTCAGCGCAATCTCAGAAAGTCAATATCATTTATCGGTACAAAGATTGTGAAGAATGTAACTGTCACACTTTAGCGCTAGCTTACATTATCGATTTTTGCTGACTAACTGATTTATTACTTGGCGTGATACGGAAACTTCCGATCGGCAACGATCAATATTGATGTAGACAGTATTAGATTATCGATTTTCTAGAGGCTGTTACTGCATCAGCTAGCGTTTAGCGATGGTACACTTTGTTCCATATGATGTATTTATTTGTATCTTCGTCATTATTGAGGAATAAAAGATTAAAGATAATATATGTAACCCTTTAGTGACCCTTTAGCATGTACATGAGATTAAAACACTCAAGAAAACTCATAAAACAGTATTATGTATTTATCTATCATTAACATACTATTTATATAATCTTATAGATGTAGGGATTGTCCCTATAAATGTTTAGGTTAAGTAATAATACTTGCAAATATTTTGTGACTTAGATAGATAGATTTATTTCAGTATAAAATGTACATTGACATGGTTATAAAACATTTCATATATCACAGTAAAGCATACTATATCATAAAAGTGACACGAAATGAATTATTTAAAGACTAACGATGATAATGACAATGATGATCTATGTGAAGATAATATATAATGAACCATACTAAACACATCATACACCGAGGATAACACAAACAAGAGATATAAAGTTTCCTTCATTTCCATTTTGGTCTTTAATAAACAAAATGTCTAGACAGTTAGAACACACTAATGAGAATTAAATTTATGTGTCTCTAAAATAAAATAGGTCTCAGTGAAGATAGGTTATAATAGATGAATAAAAGCTTCTCAGCAAATCTGACTAAATAATTGCCACATATCTAAAAGTAAGTGTTGTCTTGTAAACAGCACCTTTAATATCTGCAAGCTTGGTATGGTTCCTAACAAATGGCGGTAGTTTGTTCCCAAGGCTACATCCTAGAACACTATTCCAAAACATGTTAAGCTTATTTTTATAATCTACATCTGTTAACTGACTATTGTGCAAAATTTGAAGACATTTCACTGTTTAATCTAAAATGTCTTTTGTTTTTTGTTGCCCTACCCCAACTTAAGTAATACTGATTATTTTTAAAAAGTACCCTTAGAGTTAAATTAGGTATGTTTACAAGTATTTATCATATCACCGAACACAAAATGCCAATAGCGCTTTGATTAGGTATTGATGTAAGCCGTGTTCAAAAATTGTAGAGGGGTAAGACATTTTATAACATTTATTGAGATATTTGTTTCTTTTAATCATAAACATTATTGGTTTTGAAAATATCTTTCCAAAAATAACGGGCTTGCATACTTTCTACTGACAATAAAAAGATACCGATGTGTAAAAATTTGGCAGACGAAGTTTTACCTTTTGTCAGCCGCTACGTTAAGTAAAGGTTGTATGCCATAGTGCTGTAGGTTTGAGCATAGATTCACCCTCCGATCCTTATATTAGGCGAACGCGCTACCACTGCACCAAGGTGGCTCCACTTCCACAATGTTGATTATAGTGTCCTGCTTGCAGAGCGTGAAATATGCTTGATATTCTACACGACTAGTGTAGCAGTAAACGTTTGTTTTTAAACATATCTTTGTCTGAAACTAAATGAAATTGGAAGTGTGTCCATAGGACACGGATGCCCCTACTTTCCACTTATGTCACAAAACAAGATAAGATTTCCATAACATTGCTCTAACTGACCTAATGTGCTCAGGTGAGCTAAAAAACAATGAAGTATATCAGTAGGTCAAATGACCCCGGGGACTGACCATTTTAGACCCAAAGGGTATGATTTGAACAATCTTTGTACAAGACTACGATGCAATGCAACATGCCAAATATCTAAGGACAATCTTGGCATAGGTCCATATGTCAGTTCTTGAAGGAGCAGCGCGTGCTACAAACTTGCCGTATAGAATGCTTTTTGTATTAACTGGGGGTCATGAATAAAATCTTTTTAGGCCCAAATGGGGGGTAACCCCGTTTATTAAAAAACAACATCAAAAGAACAACAACTAAATCCCAAGTACACTCTGTTCCATCCCAATTAACATTTGTAGGAAGTTTAGTCACTCGTACCACCAGATTTTCATTCTGACTAAGTTAAGAGCCATAATTCTGGTATTACTGTTAAAAAAAAGCTAAAACCAAAGTGCACAACTAGAACCAATGTGCACAACTTCTCATCCTCAATATTCATCTATAAAAAGTTTGGTGACTCTATGCCAAGTGCGTACCACAAGATTCGGACGGACGAACAAGATTTTTACTCAGCCAAGGGTCGTAAATCTGGTGTTTATGGTCCAATATAAAACCAAGGAGCACAACTTCTTATTCCAATAGACAGTTGTATGAAGTTTGGTGATTCTAGGTCAATTAGTAAAGGAGTAGTGTGTGTTAAAAATTCGGACGGACGTATATGCCCTTCAGTGGGGACGTAACAAATAAATATGCAAGCATAACAAACTGTACTGAGCTCTATGATTATTTACTACAAAGACTTGTGTTTTAGGTTCAGTTTTTATTCAGCCTATCAGCAAGTATTTAACATGTGATGAATACAGTCCAAAACATGAAACAGTACAATTTCAAATATACAAATATATGTAAACATGAACACAAATTATTTGTTCTAAAACCAGGTAAATTTACAAGGGTTTTCGTTCTTATTTTCAGAGCTACATTTATATACATTGCTCCATTTAGAATTGTTCTGTTTCTAATGAAACACAGTTAAAAGTGAATCTCAGATTCAACCACAATTAGGTTTCACAATTTTCACAACAATTCCAGGATTATTAAAATGACCAGCATAAATTTCAAAATTGTGTAAACTCAATCATAAGCGACTTAAATATTTCCTGAGATAATATTTTACAATTTAACATAGCAAAAGAAACGACACTATTTATTTATAGAGTCAGGAGAGAACCACTGGCGAATTATAGCATTGTAACCTTTGGTCTGTGTGATAAAATATACATACATGTAACAATACTTTAGATAGTCATGTTTATTTCTATGTACGTCTATCTTTCTAGTGTTGCAAATACTCTGTGGTTGAAAGCATCTAACAGGTCTATGAAATCTAACAATGGATGTCATACATCAAAATGTTTGCCAGTGTCTGTACAATATGAAACGGAAGTTCATTTTTACCAAAATGGTTGGAGTCGACAGAAGTCCAAGATGGCGCCCAAGATGGCCGCCACAATGTAGAAAACTACAAATATGCCACTGTCACTACTTTGTCGTGAATGTATAGATTTTCACAAAACTTGTTTTATTTTCATTTCACATCAGTTTTCTTTAAAAATGTGTAGTCATTGTTATTTCAAGTATAGAGGTCAGTGTTAAATTCAAGGTCAAAGGTCAAATTTTGTGAAAATTGGACATTGGGATACATATTTTTGTTTGTTATATTCCTAATATGATTAATATGAAAAGATATCAACATAAATTATAAACCAAAATTTATAACAATGTATATTCTTCAAATTGTTAGCACTGTTTAATTCAGATATGTTGTTGCTATTGTAATCAAAGATGGCGTCCAAAAAGGTCACCAAAATTGAGAAAACTACAAAAGGAGACCATTTATCTGCTACTATTCTTCGTTGTGTATGTACATATTAACACCAAATCTGTTTTATTTTGCCTTAACATTTGTTCTCTGTAAAAATTTGATTTGTAATCATGGTCATTTTAAATTATTGATACATGTATCAAGGTCAAACTCAAGGTTAAAGGTCAAATTTTGTAAAAATTGGACATTCGACGATATGTTTTTCTTTGTTACATTCCTAATATGAAACATATCAACAATAACTATTAACCAAAATTTACAACAATGTATATTCTTCAAATAATTAGCACTGTTGGACTTAGATATTTTGTTGCCATAGTAATCAAAGATGGCGCCAAAATTGTGAAAACTACCAAATATACCCTTTATCCACTACTTTTTCTGGGATGTACAGACAAAACATCAAATATATTTTTATCTTTACTTTACGTTAGTTCTCTTTAAAATATTTACTCATGATCATTTTAAATTGATTGGTTCGTCAAACCATCGTCAAACTCAAGGCCAAATGTTTCATTTTGTGAATATTGGACATTTGGCAAGGCGTTTTTCTTTGTTACATTACTAATATGAAACATATCATTAGTAAAAATCAGCCAACATTTACAGCACTGTTGTTTTATATATATGTGGCACTGTTAGGTTCAGATGTGTTGTCGCCATGGTTATCCAAGATGGCGTCCAAGACTGCATCAAAATGGAGAAAAAACAAAAAAATATCCGTTTTCTGTCATTACTTTGTCATGAATGTACAAACTTTAAAACACCAAACCAGTTTCACTGATAACACAAATAATTTCTCTTTAAATATTTGTACTCATTATCAAAGGTAAAATTTTGTTAAAACTGGTAACCCGGCAAGATGATTATTATTCGTCACACCTTGTGAAATTTGTTTACAATTATTTGATTTAAACAGCATTTTTTGGTATAACGAAATTCTCTAACTAAAATTAAATATAATACATGCATGTTACTGCTCTCTTTTGAACCAAACGCTGAATAAACTTTTCTTGTCAGAAAAATAATTACTAAAATGGTGGTCTGAGGATGGTGGTAGGTTTGGTGTGTCTAATTTACAAGCGATTCGAATGCATCCATTTTAATTACACGAACCATGCAATAAATCAGAAAAATCATTTATTTCCAGTTTTCATGGCAAACACAGACATCTTTATCTTCGAAAATGTTTTTTTCTAACTTTGCCAAGGATTATTGAGTTATACTGTATACATAGTAAGTATTAATGATGATTTGACACAAGCTTCAATTTTTACGCTATTTTTGCTCAACTGTTACTTAATATTACAAAATGACAAGTAATAATGTCGTAAGTGGCTGTGTGTATGAAAGCCAAAATCAAAGGAAATTGATGAAAAAAAACCTTTTTTGGGAAGGGCAGTTTATTCTTCCTACAGTACAAGGACATGCAGTAGTTTACCATCTCCACTACCGTCACCATACTTCTGACAGGTACTTATATTGACTTGACATATATTCTTTGATTATGTTATATTCATACTTTTTACCAATTTGGAGTCTGGACCTCGTGGTTAGTATATGTGCCGTATGCGAAGACAGATTGCTATTTCTTCATTTTATACTTTTATCAATGAAATATCTATCTCATTGTCATTAAGTGTATTTTATCAAACACATATTTTAGTATCTATATAGGGTCTAAAATAACTCGCATTCATTGAAAAAGAACGCCTTTAAAATTACTTTAGTGTCCTAACTAATGGGGCCTACTGTCACGCCAAATACTCATTTGAACGCCATGTTGGTTACGTCACTTATCAGTTTTGTCACGGGTCCGATCCGGGGACATCCAGTTTTGGAATACTCTTTGAAGCTGCCCGCTCACAGTTGCAATTAAAAAAATCAACAATGATATACTGTTCTAATACATTAACTATCAAACTAATAACTATAATCAACCAAATAAGTGAAAATCTAGGTAGGAATTTGCAAAATCGATTGAAAATGTTGGTTTTACGACAGCGCTACAGTACATGTTTATTTTGGAATTTAAACAGCGTGTGTAAATTTGGATGCGTATCATTTCAAATCTACAGATATATATTACAGGAATTTATACTGGAACTTTTATATGACTATATGTTCTAAAATATGTTATTTACATACAGCTTGAAGAACTTTATTTTTTCACCAAAATCTGAGAGCGAACAGCTTTAAATCCTTGTTTTTTTATTGATGGCTATAAGTCTCCATTTAAGGCGAAAAAATGGAGTTGCTATCCTTACTAAAACTTCTGAATCAAATCATTCTCACACTGCAATGGATGCACTTTGTTAGAACGGAAGTGACGAACCTTTTCAATTGTTACAATATCGAAAACCTTTATTCGCATTTGCTCTATGTAAGATGACAGGGCCGGTGTGCAACAAGACACCATTTTTAGCATCTCCATCCTACATTCACTGTACCAAAGGATATACATGCACGGGTCCATCATACAGTTGCACGTATTGATAACATCGTTTACAAGTCTTAAAGGCACTGTAGCAAGATTCAATGAAAGCATAATGGCGTATGCTAGAGAAGTGATGACAATCGTCAAAATGTATACAAACACAAGAGACGTAGACTTATAGTTCTGCAAACACTTTGCAGTTGCGCTCCATGTTTGTGGCCCATGTGTAGACTTCTTCTCATTTCTGACTATCATCACTATTTTAACATAGCATGCCAATGAAATAACCACTACGCCAAATATGAACACTCCATAAAACAGGAAAGAAACTGTATTACATTTTCCAACAACGTCATACATTGAAAAGTTTGGGTAGGCGATGTAGCACGCCCCGAAACGAATGAAGTAATAAGTAACGAATATTACTATCCAAACAGAAAACACTACCCTCTTCACTATTCTCGGAGTTAAAACCCGAAGATAGAAATGTGGCGAATAAAAAATAACAAGCCTTTCTAAAGACATTACACCCACTGTGATGTATGCTAAAAAGCAGAATCCTGTGCCAATAACTTGCATCAAAATATTTAACTCGTGATCATCTACAAACTTTCTTACTGTATAACAAGAAACGGCAAGGACGTCGTAGGAAATTAACCCACTTGATAGAAATCTTGCAGTCGCCGGGGTTTGCCTGGTTTTGTTTAATGCAACCAATGCGATGGCACAAAACAACATGAAAACTATACCAATGATGGCGAAAGTAACTTTTATGGACAAATCATAATCCTCTAGCGATACGTCTAATTTCCTGTTGAAGGAGTCAACTGCAGTGAAGTTACTGACATTTTGTGCATGTTCCATCATAGTCACACTAAAGTTATGAGTATATTTATATTTTTTTCTAGAAATATGTCAATAACTTCTGTCGATAGGCAGCTACATGTACTTTGTCCTGAAAATGAGAAGAAATTATAATGACGGACAGTCGCTACATGTACTTGTCCTGAAAATGAGAAGAAATTATAATGACGGAAAGTCGCTACATGTACTTGTCTTGAAAATGAGAAGAAATTATAATGACGGACAATCAACTTTATATTATACAAAGTAGTTAATGACACAGATTCTTGATGTTGAAACATCATAGAAGGAATGATTATAAGAACAATAATACCAACAATAATAATTAGAATCATAGTCAACCTAACGGCTCAGATAACCAAATTATTTAGACGTGTACAATGTATTTGAAGCTATTTTTGACAATGGTCGAATCCGAAGTTACGTCTAAACAGAACCTTTCAAATGCACGTAGCAAAATCAGGCATATGTAATAGCTGAATAACTGTGCATTCAAGTTATGTGTTTGACAATAGTAACATATACGAGTGCGATATACTTTACACGACCTTACGTTACAAAATATTCAAATGTCTACTTTCTCATTTATTATGATTAAGTTTTATATATCGGTATTGAACAATGATATAACCATACAATACATACATTTTCTTTCCAATGAACACGGGTTAGAATCCATATTACATGTAGTCTACGTTACAGCCATGTGGTAATACGGTACTTTTGGTAACATTATACATGTATCAAGATAAAGGACACTATTGATAACAATGTGTTTAACTTATAAAAAAAAAACATTTTTGATATATGGTATTTGCATAATCATTAACACAAAAACACGTTATAGGTGAATAAATCTGACATATGTAATTTACGTTACTAGAAAAAGATTTTAAAATTTTTCCCTATATAAGCCTATGTGGAATCAAGTGACCCTTCGGTCAATTTGAAAAAAAATAATGTGTGGACATCGATTTATTAAAAAATATCCCCATGTTGATTATTTGTGCTATAATGAGGCATATTTTGATATATATAATCTGCTAAATATAGTGAATGTCCATTTAAGGGCTATTGTATATTACACTGCTCCTTATGTCAGATGTATTCACTGCATAACTATGATAACCTGCTTTGGCGTTAATCATTTAGCAAAGCCGTATATCAAAAATGTTTTTATAACATCACTCGGCTTTTTCCGTAGAAATAACTTCTACGGAAAAAGCCGAGTGATGTTCCGATTGAAACTAATTCGTCTTCATTAGAAAGAAAATAATTGTGACTTGTCTTGTAATGTCTTTGTTCAGTACCAATATTTAAACTTAATCATAATAAATAAATCTACATTAAAAATATGTTGTAACGTTGAGGCATATAAACTTAAGCGCACTCGTTTGTATTACTATGGTTAAACACTGAAATTGAATGGATTTAGCATTTACGTACAAGACTTGTTATTATCAAATAAGATGAAAGTAATACAAGTTTTCTTTGAAAGCTTGTTTTCAGATTCCAATTATATTGTTTCACCTTTGTACTATGCATGTATATATATAATGTATTTTCGAGAATAAATCTTGTTTAAACTAACATGAAAGTATAAATTTATATATTATGTATGACAAGTGCATAACTTGGAGTAAATTATTTTCGATGGTTTTCAGTTTTAAAGGGTAATTTAAATTACACCCAATTATTCAAGGTGCGCACGAATTGAACTACTAAACAACGTTTTACAGAAACTTCAGTCTATACCGTTCTTTTTTGATACGTCTATAATACAAATGTGGCATCTTATGCCCCGGTTACCTCTTGAAATAGGCCCCACATGCTCATCATGTTGCAGCAATATTTGCCCTGATACAGTAATTTGTATGTTTCCAGTTTTGCTTTCCTCAGAAATCTATCAATTACCTCTCTTTGAATGATGATACCGTACCCTGAAAATGAGAAAAAAATGGGAAAAATTATGACAAATATAGAATCTACTTATATTTTAATTATTGACCTTGCTAACTTGCTACCTTGCTAGTTTTACTGCTGCTTCCGCCACTGCCACAAATGATAACATTTTTGCTGTTATTACTACTACTATTATAACTTTTATTGTCGTTGCTATTTCTGTTTTTAATGATGATATTGATATGCCTGTTATTGTCAAAATGAAGAAACTTTGAGAACTACTGGAAAGTAGTTTACAAAATTTAATCAAGTTTGACACGAGAGTAGGAAGTAGACACACAAACTCTGAGATTCTTATTGTAGTTATATGTTGTTTGTCATATTTCTGATCATTTATTTGATTTATTGTTGAAAATAAGTATAATGAGCAAAAAAATAGATAAACATCATATACAGACAAACATGAGTTACTTAGATATCAAGGGAACGAAGTGTTCGCCTATTTGTAAAACATGTCTAAATCGCTCATTTTTTCTTATCTCACTAAGTCCTTCAAGTCAACAGATGTGACCATTTCTAAGGTTTATTAACAAAAAATAAAAAATCAGGGATTATTATCACAAGAGGGTCATCATGGTTCTATTTCGCTCACCTGATTATTATGGCACTTTTAAACAAAAGGTCATAATTAAGGTGCAAATTTCATCTCTCCAGCTTACAAAACATAAACTTAGAACCAAGGTCAAGGTCAGTCAGGGTTAAAGTTGAGATCTGCATGCAAACTATCAATATACCGGTAGATCAAATCTGTTTGCTGTTGCTTAAAAAAAAGAGGGTGGGTCAGTAGGTCAAGGTCATCCACGGTCAAAGTTAAAATCAGTCTGGGTAATCTCTTGGTCAAGACCAACCTCACTATCTAGTTTGAATATCATTATGTCTAAATGTTCTCCAATTATTGGACATAAAAGATCTGACCTCGGTAGTTGACCAAGTGACCCAGTAATAGTTTCTATCATGAGCACGAGGTTCAGATCGAAATATCCGTCAACGTAACTGTTTTGGCGGGAACGAGGCTCTGCCGAATATATCCGTCACCTCGGGTAGCTGTTTTGGCGGGAACGAAGCTCTGCCGAGTTCCCGCAAAACAGTTACCCGAGGTGACGGATATTTCCATCTGAACCAAATGTAGATAGATAGATAGATAGATTTATTTTAGTATATCACAGATGTACAAACATGGTTAAAACAAACATGATGCATACATATACAGATAATTAGATGTATACACAAGTTTATAAACCATGATATGCACATCAATACCAAGGATAACACAAAAAAGGGAAAAGTGATTCTCCCTTATTTCCATTGTGGTCCTTGACATTGATGGCACACCATGGAAAGGCACGATTATTTACTTCAAATGAATTAATGGCATCACATTTGTATAATATCACAGACCTATGTTATTACAACATCAATATATGGATGAGATCAAAGTATTGTATAACAAAAAAATAATCAGTTACAATGTATATGAGCATCAATCAGTATTATGACACTAAAAGCACAGACTAGAATAAAAAGTAATATACCAAATATACCCATTCAAGCATTAAACTTAAAAATGCAAGGAGATCGTTATGAATGATAAGACACTATTTTTAAAACAAAAATACAAAGAGATCGCAAGGAGATCGTTATGAATGATAAGACACTTTTTTTAAAACAAAAATACAAAGAGATCGTTAAGAATGATAAGACATAATGTTAAAACTAGGACAAAAAATGAAGTTTGACGGCTTCCTTAAAATGCTTAAAAACTGTAATATTACGTATCAACTGTGGCAAGTTATTCCAAAGGACACACCCCTGATAAGCAAAAGACTTTTTACCAAATCCCTTCACCTTGGGAATACAAAAACAACCACTGTCATTAAAATTTAACCTGGATGGGTCATCAGGATTGGGACACGAGGTTACCCTAATAGTGTAGCAAATACCCTGTGGTTGAGAGCACCGAACCGGACTATAAAATCTAACAATGATTGTCATATATCAAAATGTTCAGCAGGCTTTGGACAATTCGAAACGGAAGTTCATTTTTACCAAGATGGTTGGAAGAGACGGAAATCCAAGATGGCGTCCAAGATGGCCGCCATAATGTAGAAAACAAGCAAATATAACTTTTTCTGTCACTTCTTTGTCGTGAATGAACAGATTAACACCAAATCTGTTTTATTTTCACTTCACATTAGTTCTCTTTATAAACTTGATCTCATTGTTATTCTTAGTTATAAAGGTCAAGGTCAAACTCAAGGTCAAAGGTCAAATTTTGTGAAAATTGGACATTCGGATACATATTCTTCTATGTAGCATTCCTAATATGAAACATATCAACATGAATTATTCACCAAAATTTACAACAACATATATTCTTCAAATTATTAGCACTGTTAAGTTCAGATATGCTGTTGCCATGGAAATCCAAGGTGGCGTCCAAAAAGGTCGCCAAAATTGAGAAAACAACCAAATATACCCTTTATTTGCTATTTCTTTGTCGTTTATGTACATATCAACACCAAACCTGTTTGTTTTCACTTCACATTAGTTCTCTTTAAAAAAATTGTAATCATGGTTATTTTAAGTTATGGAGGTCAAGGTCAAACTCAAGGTCAAAGGTCAAATTTTGTGAAAATTGGACATTTGGATACATATTTTTCTATGTTATATTCCTTAGATGAAACATATCAACATAAATTATTCACCAAAATTTATAACAAATTAATTCTTTGAATTATTAGCACTGTTTAGTTCAAAAACATTGTTGCCAGGGTAATCCAAGATGGCGTCCAAAAAGGTCGCCAAAATTGAGAAAACAATCAAATATACCCTTTATTTGCTACTACTTTGTCATTTATGTACATATTAACACCAAATCTGTTTTATTTTCACTTCACGTTAGTTCTCTTTAAAGAATTGTAATCATGTTTATTTTCAGATATATAGGTGAAGGACAAACTCAAGGTCAAAGGTCAAATTTTGTGAAAATTGGACATTTCGATACATATGTTTCTATGTTACATCCCTTATATGAAACATATCAGCATTAATTATTAACCAAAAACAATGTACATTTTTCAAATAATAAGCACAGTTGGACTTAGATATGTTGTTGCCATATATATTTTGTTGCCATAGTAATCCAAGATGTCATCCAAAAAGGCAGCCAAAATTAAGAAAAAATCCAAATATACCCTTTACCTGCCACTACTTTTTCCGGTATGTACAGATTAATATTAACAAATCTATGTTATATTTACTTTACACAAGTTCTCTTAAAATATTTACTCATGACCATTTTTAATTGTAAAGTTTGTCAAACCATGGTCAAATTCAAGGCCAAATGTTAAATTTGTGGCAAGGCGTTTTTCTTTGTTACATTCCTGATATGAACCAATACTATCAACAGTAATAATCTGACAAAATTTACAAGTTTCAAGTTTTACAAAATGAGGCAAGTTTTACCAGTTTAGTTTTGTAACTGCAATTTTGTTTTACAAATATTTGGCACTGCCACACCGGGAGAACCCGCATATGCACTTTGGTAAAAATCATATGCGGAGCTTTCGGAACTCCATATGCAGATAAATTAAAACGAAAAACAAGGTAGGTGATGCTACATTTTACATTTTTCATATAATTACACTTAACCGATTTAGAAACGCAAAGATTTCCCCTGTTGAACATTTTTATTTAAATAATGCTATTGTTTTTATTTCATTGTAGTTATTTTTTGCGATAAATTATTTAAACTTTTACAAGAATTCAATTTGATATTGTTATTGTTGTGTATGAAATTTGAATAAATTTGAAACACGATAACACTGTTAAAATAGATATTTTGCTGCATTTGAGTTTTGAAACCGGTTAAGTGTATTAAACGTACAAGAAAACAACAGACAGAGAGAGGCGCGCAATTTATCTGAGGATCGAATAGCAATCGAGTTTTTTGCAATTATTGTAACATACTGCAAGACATACATCCTTCAGGGATTGTTATTCGTTCTAAACCCTCGGCCTCTGTCAAGATGAGGAGTATTTTATACCGTGTTGAAGGTTCTGTGTTCACTGGCATTCGGGTCCATGCTAGTTATCCCGTCCTATTGTATTGTGCGACCTCCAGCGCGATTAACCAGGTTGTGTTTAATTGTCGCTTAACATTTTCACTTGACGAATTGATACTGATGACTTTTCTACCCGAACGCCACTTTTCACAGAATGGTATTACAAAATTACATTACATGAGTACATATAATATAGTTCCGAAATTAATTCTTTCACCTCTTCGGTTACACTCTGCATCATCTGTACATCTGCCTAATAACAACAGTACTTTTTTAAGACATACACCATCTATCTGCCTTTCTCCTTTAAAGCTACATTCTGCACAGTCATTTTATATTCCACGTACTCATTTTAATTCTCCAGCTGTTTTTCGTAATAATCTACGTATTCGTCTATCACCTTTAACTTCTACTATACTGAAGAAATATAAAATAAAACATACAAATTTTCCGCAGAGATGTAGAGGGTACCGTTCTATTAACAAGTGCAATGCTAAGAGGTGCGGTTGTTGCAATCATTTATCGCACAGGTCTACAATTACCTCAAATGTTAACGGCAGAACTTTTAATGTGGTACTTAACTCTGACGTTAATTGAAATACGTCCCACATGATTTATGTACTGACTTGAAACGCACCCAATTGTGGTATTCAGTATGTTGGGCAAACTGGGCGATCTTTAAGAATTCGTTTCCGCGAGCATTCTTACAAAATGCGAAATCGGAACAAGTTCACTACATTTTTATATCAACACTTTCGTAAATCTGGCCATACATTTGATCAGGTAACCATTCAGCCAGTAGAGCAAATCGTCTATGATATAAATTGTACATCTAGTTTTAAAATCAAAGCCAGACATTTAGCAGAATTTAAATGGATTAAAAATTTACAGTCACCGTTTCCGTTGGGCTTAAATGATAATATTTATCAAGAAGGTAATATCTCTAAAAACCCTGATATTGATATATTTTCAATTTTAAATATTAGGAAACGTAAATCTAGGTCTCATGGAATTAGACGCAATGGTAATATTAAGCGTAAATCAAAAGTCAATATTTCTGTTGCAGACTTCGATATAATTCTTTCAAACTCTGGTAGACATTCAATGCTTTCTCGTCTCACATCTTTATCTATTCAGTCTCTTAAAAAACTAGACGAGGAAGCGGACCAGTACGTAATTCAAACAGATCCGTTTTACACTGTGTCATATCTTATCCAAAATTATACACAACACGTTCTCCGTCCACACATTGACACTCAATCTGATCATGATAGACATTTTCTTAAAATTCATTTCATTAATAAAGGTATTGACTTCATCGATGTACCCAGTATATTTCGTGATAGACGTGTCATTGATTCTGTGCCTAAGTATTTCCGAAACTCCGAAGTCCCTATTATCTGTTATAAATATAAAACACCTGTTAGAAATGTTATATTCAATTACAATAAAATTGTTTCCGACCTAGATGTTCAAACAAATACCCCTTCTTACTGCGAATGTAAAAACTCGAAATTTTGCTATTCAGATGCCGGTCATGTCATCACTGGTAATTTTGATATTATTAAAGACAAGCGTATTCGTAATTTATTCTTTAAAGGACCAAAATACAGAATTCCTTCTATTATTGATTTTCATGGTTGTCGTGGTCATATTGCGGAATCCATCGAAACTTTTTGTGTTAAATGGTGTCGTCGTGAGAATGCTGATCCAAATGCATTAACGTCTTGGAAACGAAGTATTTTTAACATTGTCGATTCTCGTATAAAATTTTACCAAACAAATGAACACCTACTTCCATCAAAACCCAAGTTTACTTTAAGACATCTGAAAAAGGAAATCCAAGAATTTCATTCTAAGTATGTCTTAGTTCCAGCAGACAAGGCGGCCAACAATATTATCATCATTTGACGCCTACATTATATTAATGTTTTACAAAACGAACTAAATAGCACTAAAGCTTATATATTGAGTCCTTCCGTTGAACAAAATGTGGTCACTGATCGCATCAGTGAAGTTTCTAATTTGAAAGTTCGTATAGATGATCAACATATTAAACTTCCTACTATGTACTGGATTCCTAAATTACATAAACAACCATATAAAGCTCGTTTCATCGCTAATTCAAGCTCTTGTACCACTACAAATATTTCAAAACTATTAACATCTTGCCTAACTGCTATAAAAGCCCACGTGAAAAGATATTGTGATAAAGTATACGAAAACTCTGGTAAACATTTATTTTGGTCGATCAAAAATTCTGGCGAAATCCTGGATAAGTTTAAAGTTAATAATTACAAAGTAACTTCAGTCAGTACATACGATTTTTCTACTCTGTATACCACTTTACCACATAATTTGATAAGTGACAAGCTAACTGCCCTAATTCAAAAGACTTTTGCCAGGGAGAATGCTACATTTCTCGCCTGCAATTTCGATAAAGCTTTTTTTACTAGCTGTATTGTTAAACATTATACTATGTGGACCTGTGACGAAGTTTGTAAAGCCCTTACCTTTTTATTGAACAACATTTATATAAGGTTTGGGAATGCAGTTTTCAGACAAGTAATCGGTATTCCCATGGGAACAAATTGTGCACCCCTTGTCGCAGATTTGGTTTTATATTGTTATGAAAGAGACTTTATGTTGAGTCTTTCTCCAGATACGCAGGCAGACATTATCACTGCTTTTAATAATACATCACGCTATCTGGATGATATTCTTAATATGGATAACCCGTTTTTTGGTCAATTGGTGGACACTATTTATCCCCGGGAACTCCAGTTAATTAAAACTAACAATTTGGATACTGGTGCTTCATTTTTAGATTTACATCTCTCTATTTATAACAATATTATACATACCAAAACTTATGACAAGAGGGATGATTTTAATTTTAGTATTGTAAATTTCCCCCATTTGGATGGGGATGTACCTCATGCTACATCTTATGGGGTAAACATTTCTCAGTTAATTCGGTTTGCCAGAGCGTGTAGTCATGTTGAGGATTTCAATGAACGTAATCAATATATTACAAATAAACTTCTTCAACAGGGCTACCGTTATTACAAATTGCGTAAATATTTTGCTAAATTTTACTATCGTAATTCTGATTTGGTTTTGAAATTCAATAGTAATCTAAAGACTCTTCTGCGAGAAGGTATTTCAAAACCCGATTTTTATGGGGATGTGGTTTACAAACTTCGGAAGATTTTGGGTCATGGCAATTTTCCAACTGTATTTGCTAAAATTATAAAACGTTTTGTTAAAAGAGGTTACGACCCTACTGTTTTGAGACACACCGCATGTTTGGTGTTCAACCCGTTTACAGTTGGACGCTATGCTTCCCTCTTTGATTGTGTCTGACGGAAGAGGGGGAGGACTCTGTGATGGGCAGTTTTTAAATCCCACTGGGACGAAACTGTTTTGATTTCTGTCCTCTGGCCTGTTTCGTCGGGCCCTTAAGGGTGTTTCTCTTGGTGTTCTGCCTTCTGCACAGGCATTGAGTACATACGTTTTTTGGTTCTCAAGGTTTGCTTTTTATATATTTATACACGAGCATTTTTGTGTTTTACATACCATGCCTTTTGTTTCCATTGCGTGTGTTAGAGATTCACCTAGCAGGGATTACTTTTATTTACACTGTCCTGTGACTTTGGAACATGGTGGGGGTAAGAGTGAGGTTGGGTGCGCACCATAAACCGGTTTAAGCTCCCCGTTCCAAGGCGGTGCCCCACTGTCCTCGTGTGTTTGCTTTGTATCCTAGTGTGTGTGTGTGTGTGTGTGTGTGTGTGTGTGTGTGTGTGTGTGTGTGTGTGTGTGTGTGTGTGTGTGTGTGTGTGTGTGTGTGTGTGTGTGTGTGTTGGTGGTGTGCACTTCTGGGTGCTGTGGGGCTCGTTTTGGGGAGGCTGCGTTTTTGGTACGTGGCATTCCCTGTTTGATATTATTTTTGTTTTTATACAGCTTAGATGTTTGAGTTGCGACAATCTGGATGGTCCTCTGCCAAGTTTGTTCAAGTCATACCTCCATGGTTAGAATCAGATGAACATCACATATTTGTAGTTTGAGGTTTGTATATCAGTGACATTGACAATGACCATATTAATATTTAGTGTAGTTGTATTCAGCTGAGCGATATAATGCCATCATGGCTTTCATAAATCGGTCTGATGACTCCAGTGATGACCAAAGCAATCACTTGTGAGAAAAAAAAAAAAAAAAAGTTTTCTTATCTGGTACAGATCCAAAGGTAGGAATTGTGACAATATTTTATTGAGAATGAAGCTATGAAAACATATTTGCCTTGTGTCAAATGTAATTTCCTTTGGGCCTTAAAAGCAGCTTGAGTTGAAGGACAATTAAATCAGGTCTTGGGATTATTACAAAATTGGGTATGTTTGATTTTCTCAATTCTTGCGGCCTATAATCTAGTAAGCCACATAAATTTTCATGGAAACACCATAAAATCATCTGATCTTAACAGCGATGACGATGAAAACATGTCATATTACTGTAAGTTCTGGAATATGCTGTCGATATGTTTTGTATTAGACATATAATAAAAACTACATGTATCTGGACGGTTGTCCAATTTTCACAATTTTGTGCATTTGATTTTGAATTTGACATCATTTGGTCACTACATCTAAAATATTACTACTGAAATTTTAAAGACACTATGTGAACAGAAATAAAACGGGTTTTGGGTAAATCTTAACAAGAATAACAAAACATGACAGATAAATAATTATTTCCTTTTACTGCCATATTGGATGTCATCTTGAATTACCATTGCAACAACATATCTGAGCATAACAGTACTAAGTATTGAAATAATATTCTTTTTGATGCAAGTTTTATCATTATAAGCCAAAAAATAATCTCAGTACAGTAAATATAAGAGACATAAAAAGGGCGCGACATGTTAACGTAATGCACATTAATAACGTCAAATTAAATATAGATCTTAATCAGAAGTATCGTCTATTTTTAATTGGTACGAAATACTTAGGTAGCCAGAGAAAACATTTATAGTGCGCTCCCACCTTAATTGTAAACAACTAAAAAAAGTAAAATAAAAGGGACTACACGTTATACAACTGGCAGGAATTGACAACATTTTAATATCTACCAGTTTCGATCCTTCCTGGACCTTCATCAGGATAACAATGTAAGCAAAATCAAACACTGAAGTGCTAGAAATGTGGAGTCAGTTTGTGACGTAATTTACTAAATTTAGATTTTCTGTTATTATGAATAGATGGAATTAGGCAGCAGTCAAAAATTTCTATTTGTCCTTCTAAAGATAGAATAATACTGAAAAATAAATGCAAGAAAGTACATGAGTCTGTTTAAGAATTGGCCTTGCTGCACATAAAATATGTAATTACTGTTGATATGTTTGTTTTTGGGAATGTAATAAAGAAATACATCTTGTCGGATGCGGGATGCCAAATTTTGACCTTTGACCTTGAGTTTAATAACCTTGACCTCTTCAACTAAATATGACAATAAGTAAATGTTTAAAAGAAAACTTATGTGAATTAAAATTAAAACTGGTTTGGTGTAGATATGAACATATAAGGCAAACTTGCAGTTGAAAAGTGATTATTTGGTTGTTTTCTCCATTTTGGTGGCAATCTTGAAAGCCATCTTAACCCATGGCAACAGCATATCTGAACCTAACAGTGCCAAATATTTTTAAAACAACATTGCTGTAAATTTTGGCAGATTATTACTGTTGATATGCTTCATATTAGGAATGAAACAAAGAAGAACATCTCGCCAAATGTCCAATTTTTACAAAATTGACCTTTGATCTTGTGTTTGACCTTACCATCTATAACTTGACCATGTTATGAACTATCCATGATTACAAATTTTAAAAAGAACTCATGTGACGTGAAAATTAAACAGATTTGGTGTCAATCTGTACATAAATGACAAAGTTGTAGCAAATTTATTATTGGAAGTTTTCCCAATTTTGGCGACCTTTTTGGACGCCATCTTGGATTACCATGGAAGCAACATTTCTGAACTAAACAGCGCTTATAATTTGAAGAATATACATTGTTGTAAATTTTGGTGAATAATTAATGTTGATATGTTTCATATAAGGAATCTAACATAGAAAAAATATGTATCCAAATGTCCAATTTTCACAAATTTGACCTTTGACCTTCGGTTTGACCTTGACCTGTATATCCGAAAATAACCATGATTACAATTCTTTAAAGAAAACTAATGTGAAGTGAAAATAAAACAGAGTTGGTGTAAATATGTACATAAATGACAAAGAAGTAGCAAATAAAGAATATATTTGCTTGTTTTCTCAATTTTGGGGACCTTTTTGGACGCCATCTTGGATTACCATGGCAACTACATATCTGAACTAAACAATGCTAATAATTTGAAGAATATACATTGTTGCAAATTTTGATGAATAATTTATGTTGATGTGCTTCATATTAGGAATGTAACAAAGAAAATATGTATCCGAATGTCCAATTTAAAAAAAAATGACCTTTGACCTTCAGTTTGACCTTGACCTGTATATCTGAAAATAACCATGATTACAATTCTTAAAGAGAACTAATGTGAAGTGAAAACAAAACAAATTTGGTGTTAATATGTACATAAATGTCAAAGTAGTAGCAAATAAAGGGTATATTTGCTTGTTTTCTCAATTTTGGGGACCTTTTTGGACGCCATCTTTGATTTCCATGGCAACAGTATATCTGAACTAAATAGTGTTAATAATTTGAAGAATATATGTTGTTGTACATTTTGGTGAATAATTTATGTTGATATGTTTCATATAAGGAATGTAACATAGAAAAATATGTATCCGAATGTCCAATTTTCACAAAATTTGACCTTTGACCTTGAGTTTGACCTTGACCTCTATTACTTAAAATAACCATGATTACAAATTTTAAAGAGAAGAAATGTGAAGTGAAAATAAAACAAATTTGGTGTTAATCTGTACATACACAACAACGTAGTGACAGAAAAATGTATATTTGCTTGTTTTCTTCATTATTGCGGCCATCTTGGACGCCATCTTGGATTTCTGTCTCTTCCAACCATTTTGGTAAAAATGAACTTCCGTTTCGTATTGTCCAGATCCTGCTGAACATTATGATATATGAAACTCATTGTTAGATTTTATAGTCCGGTTGATCCCCTAAATATGCAAGATAATTAGAACAGTTTGCTACACTATAAACCTTGTACGATGAGTGTGTAATGAGTGTACAGGGTTAAAATGTTCACCCAGGTTATCTGGAGCTATGCCTGACTTAACTTTGAAAACATGACCCAAAAATAATTTGGTTTATATTAATGCCTCATGATAGAAACATTTTCTGGCATTCTGTCTTGCACTTTAAAGTAGATTTCTAAATGCGAACTTATCAAAATGATGAGTTTTCATAAAAATAATCGATATTCCGACGTTGTGTTTAAGAAAGTGACGTCACAATGTCTATAAAGTTACGTCATAAGTAATTCACGAGAGTCATATGGCATAGGAGGGGTGTCAGACCGAGTTTTCCTGCATGAGCACCCGGCAATGCCGATCCGATATGCAAGAAATATCAATAGAGCTAACATACAAGTTAAGATCAATATGTCCATGAAGATCTCGTCAGATGGTTCTCGAGTTAATGACCATTATGTCAATGTTTATCCACAGAGCATAATATAAACAAAACTTCAAAAAGGAGCAATGCTGTGGGGCCATGCAGATTCAGACAAGAAGTTTTTCCAATAACTCTATATACAGACAAGCGTCCACTAGGGCGTGGTGAATTTGGACCCCAGTGGCATGTTTTGAACAAACTTGAATTTCGTCTTTTTGCTGCAGACTAATGATCAGTAGTAGTTCCAATGCGGACGAAAATAACTACGAGCAAAACAAAGGTATTTTTCTCTGAAATAGGTAATCAGCCAAAACATTATGACGTTACTCATAAAACCAAAAGAAATCAGAAACTATTTCTTAAACATTTGAAAACAAACTTCAATCGCTTCAATGTATGAATGAATTGTTTTCAGTGTTTAAATTGATATGAATATAACACAATGCAAAGCTTTTTGTTGTACTCCAAAGTTTTGAAGAGTGTCGACATTAAATGTGTTCAGTAAATCTATTAGTTTTGAAAATAAAAAAAAGGAAATCGGTTGTCTTCCAAAGTATTTGCAAGCAGTATATTTGATTAAATTCTAGTTTACAAAATCGATGATATCCAAATAATATATAATGATGTCCGCATTTCCAAAAAAAAAACAAAACGTGATAACATTATTGTATGAATCCCTTTCATCTTGAACAATGTCGTTCAATCCTCGATCGCCCACTTGTGGATATTCATTCCACCTTGTAAGTGTATCACAGAAGCATTGTATATATAGCGCTTGTTAGATAAAGTCAACATAACATGGAAAACAGGTGTTTGGTTGTTTATTTGTCAAACAAGTACGTTACATTCATGATGTAGGATGTAATTCAAGTCAACTTAATACATGTACGTTTCTTTATTACCCCAATTAGATGCTTATATGAAATAACTGAGGATTGAATATGAACATATACAAACTGAGGCTCATAACATGTTAAATGACTCATATAAAGAGAATATAAACATCGAAAATGTAGCTCAAAGATACACACATATATTGTCCATAAGACAGATGTATCAGTTCTTAGTAAAACTTGTTAACTATTGCATATATTTTGTCAAAATGACAGAATTATAAGAGAGCAATTTCGCTAAAATCATTAAAACGTCTATTCAATTTGGACGTGCTATGTGGTGATAAATAATAACGAGTCAGGTATTCGTACGGCGATAATTACACGTTTCACATTCAAATAATTAATGAAATTCATCACCTAGTTTGTCTCTAGTTTACTATTCCAGTCACCCATTTCTACTGGCAATATATGATTTCTTGTTTTAAAGCAATTTAAATATTCTATGAAAAGTACTACTAGTTAAAACATTAACTTCTGCATATTATTCATTTAAAGTATATCATTGAGTTTTCTTCGTACCGACGGGTTTAACATTGTTTCATCCGGACAAATTTGCGATTCCCGTATATAGTTAATGCGACCTTTAATCTCGTTAGAGCAACGAGTGTATTTCTTAAAGCTGCTCGCTCTCAGGTTTTGGTGGTAAAAAACACAAGGTTCTTCGAACTCTCTGAATAAACCATCAAATAATAAGGTTCCAGTATAAATTCCTGTAATATATTTCCATACACTTCAAACAATATCTGTCTCTCATTTAATGTAAATACCCACATTTTATGTACATTTGTAGCTGTTATTGTCATATTGTTACATATATAATCTGACTGAAAATAATCAAACCACACAAAGTGCTGACAGCAAGTGACTCACATATGATTTCTGAGTACGAGTCCGTTCCAAATCGATTTCTTCCTTACACCATATTTCCGGGTGTACCCCCGTATCAAATATTTTTATTAAAATGGTTACAAGATGGAATAATTTAATTGTATTGCGTCAATAAAAAAGTCCGCTACAAAATTATAAAAAATCTCTACTCTTGCAGAGAAGAAATGATTTTGAAATTTCTTCAACAATAAATGGACAATGAAGCCCGGCAATTGATAAAATATCTTGGGGAAAAATACTAGACTTTGTTTACTCAGTGCTGATGTTTGGAGTTAAAGTTTTCGCTTTTCTTTTGATAGCACCATAAGAGCAAGAGCTTCTAGTTTTCTACTTGTCAAAAAACTTCCACCTGTTTTCGTCTGAAGGGATAACATGGTGCTTCCTTTTCTCGTTTTATCGATTATATTTTCCAAACATAAATAATGTGTTCAATGAACATACAAATGTACATTGATAAATAAATACAATTTCATAGAACAGCAACCATGTACATGTATATTTTAAAATGCCACATTTTATCACAAATAATCAGAGAAATTCTTTGACAAATCGCTACACATTCCATTTATTGTACAAAAACAACTTTACATAGATTATTGAATGTTTTACAGTACTTCCGCTCATTTTACCGATGATGACTGTAGAGTACAGATTAAACTTTTAGGTTAAGTGATAATCATGCTTTTGAAATTATTTATTTGACACCAGTTTTAGAGTGTCTCTGTAACCCAAACGTTTAGCTATACCCCCAGTCATCACCTTTATAATAGTACACTTAATTAAAACCTGTAACATTTTATTACTAAAACCAAAGCGAGAGTCACTTAATGACTATCCCTATATCTAGCAGATTATGTCGCCGAAATATAAATAGTATGTTCAATGAACGCAAAATAATATTAAAATACTTTTTTTTATTGAACAACATATATCGAAAAATGCCCCATTTTAGCACAAATAATCACCATATAGACCTTATGTAATAAATCGCATCCACCCTTTTGTTGTACAACAAGAACTTAACATAGAGTATTTAACGGTTTACGGTACCGCAATATATTTTTAAAAGCTGATTTTACCGATAAATGACTGGAATGTATAGCTTAAGCTCTCAGGTCAAGTAATGATACTTGCATATATTTTATGACCTATGTTTTTGAAGTTATTTAATTTGACATCAGTTATAGAGAGTGTCCCTTTAAAAAACTAACCTTGTGGTTTTTCGGTCAAATTAAAAGCAGGAAGAAAAAAATACTGACATTGCAGGAAATTTTAAATCAGACAAAGACCGATAAAGATTGAAAAGATAACTGTTAATTGTTTTAATGACTTGCGAGACACAAAAAATTCACCAGGTAATGCAATTTCAATGTTTGATATTAAAAGCAAAAGTGATGTTGAGGTTTGATAATAAACAATTTAAGAGAATTGACATAAATCAGTGATGATGCATCACGACACGATTTATGTTTTTTGTTTCAGACGATAATATTATAATGAAAGGAAGGCTGGTGGAGAAGAAACGAAATAAACAAGAAAAAAGACGCCATGTTGTGTCACAAAATACGCCCGTTAAGAAGGCATAACTCAGTATCTTGCAGTTTAGATTTCAGGTATTGTAGAGCCTGTTTGAAGTATAGAGGAGATAAGGCAAATTTACCTGTTTGAACCATAGAACGAGATTATCATTTATCGATTATTCAAGGGCTATAATCCAAAAGCTTGGATGATTCTGCTGGTTATCGAATTTGGCCTAGACATTATGCCTTCAAATATTTTCACCAAGTTTGGTGAAGATCGTATGAAAACTGTTCGAAGTAGAGAGCGGACAAAGCCAATTTTGCCAATTTTGGATAGTTAGTTTAATACTATTTGATTGTTCTATGTACAAATTTAGACAGAAATATATAAAATACATTAAACAAATGGATTTGGCCACGAGTTATAGCAACATCAGTAAACGGCCCTCTCCGTATCTATTTGATAATTCAAGGGCCATAATCCAAAGGTGCCTATGGCGATTTGGCTTGTTATTGTAGTTAGCGTAGACATTATGCCCACAAATATTTTTGAGTGCCCCATGATTTGCAAAGGTAGTAAGTGCACCGTAGTTAATTTGCGAATCAAGGAATAGAAAGTAACAACAGCAAATGTGTGAAAATGTCATTTAATAAAACTTAAATGACGAAACATATACAGTAAGCATCAACAACTCTTACTTCTCTTTAACATTATGACATAACCTATAAAACAGGTATCTATATGAACGATTCGCAAAGGTGGGGATACAAATCCGCCATGACACATTTTAGTAAGTTTGGCGAAGATCAGATGAAACTGTTCGACCCACAGAGCGGACAAGGCAAATTTGGCCAATTTTGGATAGTTCAAGGGCCATAATCCAAAAGTGCCTTTGTCGATTTGGCTAGTTATCGACGCGGGGACAAAAATTATGCTAATACACACGTTCAGTAAGTTTGCTGAAGATCAGATGAAAACTGCTCGACTGTTCGAAAATTGTTATATCAGCGTTGGCATTTTCGCTTGTAGAACGAAAACAGCTTGGAATTTTCGCTAGCAGTAAATTCTTCTTAAAGCTAGATATCATTTCCCTCTTAAATTCCTCCAAATATGTGTGACTGGAGTCAAATTTGAAAGAAATGGAAGAGTTTTCGGAGCTGTTTTCATCTAGCTTGTGTTGGGAACATTGTGTATGGTAAAGAGCTATGAACCAAAAAGATTTTTTTTTCAATTTATTATAACATCAGTTTTAAAATGTACAGATAAAGATATTGGTACATTGGTTTATTAAAGATTAAGACAAAAAACCATGGTTGTTCGGGGGGTTCAACGAGGGGGAAGGGCGCGGGCAAAGGTATGTTCCTTCCTCCTGTGCTAAATATTTGAAAGAATGTCGTTTGTATGCTCAAGAAAATATTTTGCAAAATAATGCAAAAGAAATCTCAAAATTAAAACTTTAATGAAAAAGAGAATGACCATTTTCGAAACGGAAATTATTAAAAGAAACCTAAATTTACGCGAAACATACTACAAGTATATGAACCATTGAACAACTATTTTTCAAACACCTAATATTTTTGGGGTGATTATTGAATCGTTATTACGAAACGATACTCGTGCTTTGTATTAGTTTCTTATTAAACAAAAACTTTAATGTCATATATTCATTTCATATGAGCAATTAGTGATTGCTTATTATAATTGTTTATTAATCATATACATGTACATTGTATCAGGTAGAGTAATATTTAATACAACATAAAATATTGCATTTACATTACGCGCCATACCTAAAGTATTACGACGCGAAATCGTGACAATTTTTGTCAGTTTACTTTGCAATTACATGAAAAATGGACCGGAGCTTACAATTACAAGCAAGTTTAAAGCCAATCTATTTTATGAGTTTGTTGCAAATAAAGTTATACAATATTTTCTGAAAAATGTAAGCATAAATGTTAAGTATTTAAATGTTAAGATAAAAAACTAATGGCTAGAAACAACACAAGGTAGGAATTTGCAAAAATCGATTGGAAATGCTGGTTTTACGGCACCGCCACACTATATGTCTTTATTGGAATTTCAAAAGCGTGTGTAACGCTTTATAACTTAGTAGCGTATCATTTCAAATATACACATATACTTTACAGGAATTTATACTGTAACCTTGTATATGACTATATGTTCTAAAATAAATTATTTTCATACAGTTTGAAGAAGTTAATTTTTTCACCAAAATCTGAGAGCAAGCAGCTTTAAAGATTGTTTACACGCCACTGAATGTCATGTATAGACACTATAATGCATACACTTAGAATAGGCAAGAGAGTCATGAAACATTTGTTTTATTTGATTTTAATGCATTCTAAAAGCATGATGTAAAATATCTGCTCAAATGTACTGGGGGAATAAAAGTTGTCATGGTAACATATTTAGCATATATAATGCGGTAGAGAATACGTTCTTAATAACGTTTATATCACTTTACTGTCAACAAATCTTTTTCTTTTCATAAATACATTTACTCACACTTTTTGCACTTAACATTTTTTATGCCAGGCAACTGTCGTTAGTCGGGTGTTACATGAACATAGAAAACACTAGCTAAAAGCTATTTACCGACATAATAATGTTTCTTAACACCAAGATTTAACAAAACGTTTAACACACTGTATCGGCAAAATTTTAAGTAAGTTTTGCCAATAAAAATAGCAGATCGGTAAATTGTTGGTATATGCTTACGACATCTGATCCAAAGTTACATGCCAATGCATACCTTATATGCTTAACACCTTAACTTCGATAATTTTGAGTAAAATCCATGCTTTTTAGGTCTGTTTTGCACTTTTTACCGTTGAATGCATTCAACTTGTATTATTAATTTCACACGCATCGATGTCTGAAACAGCCGACTAGCTACGGCCATGCAGGAAA
>JAFMSR010000002.1:41345272-41358273 GCA_022818135.1 Saxidomus purpurata
AGTTCTTTTTAAAATTTGTAATCATGGATAGTTCATAACATGGTCAAGTTATAGATGTTAAGGTCAAACTCAAGATCAAAGGTCAATTTTGTAAAAATTGGACATTTGGCGAGATGTTTTTCTTTGTTTCATTCCTAATATGAAGCATATCAACAGTAATAATCTACCAAAAATTACAGCAATGTTGTTTTAAAAATGTTTGGCACTGTTAGGTTCAGATATGCTGTTGCCATGGGTTAAGATGGCTTTCAAGATTGCGACCAGAATGGAGAAAACAACCAAATAATCACTTTTCAACTGCAAGTTTGCCTTATATGTTCATAATATCTACACCAAACCAGTTTTAATTTTAATTCACATAAGTTTTCTTTTAAACATTTACTTATTGTCATATTTAGTTGAAGAGGTCAAGGTTATTAAACTCAACGTCAAAGGTCAAAATTTGGCATCCCGCATCCGACAAGATGTATTTCTTTATTACATTCCCAAAAACAAACATATCAACAGTAATTACATATTTTATGTGCAGCAAGGCCAATTCTTAAACAGACTCATGTACTTTCTTGCATTTATTTTTCAGTATTATTCTATCTTTAGAAGGACAAATAGAAATTTTTGACTGCTGCCTAATTCCATCTATTCATAAGAACAGAAAATCTAAATTTAGTAAATTACGTCACAAACTGACTCCACATTTCTAGCACTTCAGTGTTTGATTTTGCTTACATTGTTATCCTGATGAAGGTCCAGGAAGGATCGAAACTGGTAGATATTAAAATGTTGTCAATTCCTGCCAGTTGTATAACGTGTAGTCCCTTTTATTTTTCCTTTTTTTAGTTGTTTACAATTAAGGTGGGAGCGCACTATAAATGTTTTCTCTGGCTACCTAAGTATTTCGTACCAATTAAAAATAGACGGTACTTCTGATTAAGATCTATATTTAATTTGACGTTAATAATGTGCATTACGTTAACATGTCGCGCCCTTTTTATGTCTCTTATATTTACTGTACTGAGATTATTTTTTGGCTTATAATGATAAGACTTGCATCAAAAAGAATATTATTTCAATACTTAGTACTGTTATGCTCAGATATGTTGTTGCAATGGTAATTCAAGATGACATCCAATATGGCAGTAAAAGGAAATAATTATTTATCTGTCATGTTTTGTTATTCTTGTTAAGATTTACCCAAAACCCGTTTTATTTCTGTTCACATAGTCTCTTTAAAATTTCAGTAGTAATATTTTAGATGTAGTGACCAAATGATGTCAAATTCAAAATCAAATGCACAAAATTGTGAAAATTGGACAACCGTCCAGATACATGTAGTTTTTATTATATGTCTAATACAAAACATATCGACAGCATATTCCAGAACTTACAGTAATATGACATGTTTTCATCGTCATCGCTGTTAAGATCAGATGATTTTATGGTGTTTCCATGAAAATTTATGTGGCTTACTAGATTATAGGCCGCAAGAATTGAGAAAATCAAACATACCCAATTTTGTAATAATCCCAAGACCTGATTTAATTGTCCTTCAACTCAAGCTGCTTTTAAGGCCCAAAGGAAATTACATTTGACACAAGGCAAATATGTTTTCATAGTTTCATTCTCAATAAAATATTGTCACAATTCCTACCTTTGGATCTGTACCAGATAAGAAAACTTTTGTTTTTTGTTTTTTTCTCACAAGTGATTGGTTTGGTCATCACTGGAGTCATCAGACCGATTTATGAAAGCCATGATGGCCCTATATCGCTCAGCTGAATACAACTACACTAAATATTAATATGGTCATTGTAAATGTCACTGATATACAAACCTCAAACTACAAATATGTGATGTTCATCTCATTCTAACCATGGAGGTATGACTTGAATCCTAGAATTTCATTCTAAGTATGTCTTAGTTCCAGCAGACAAGGCGGCCAACAATATTATCATCATTTGACGCCTACATTATATTAATGTTTTACAAAACGAACTAAATAGCACTAAAGCTTATATATTGAGTCCTTCCGTTGAACAAAATGTGGTCACTGATCACATCAGTGAAGTTTCTAATTTGAAAGTTCGTATAGATGATCAACATATTAAACTTCCTACTATGTACTGGATTCCTAAATTACATAAACAACCATATAAAGCTCGTTTCATCGCTAATTCAAGCTCTTGTACCACTACAAATATTTCAAAACTATTAACATCTTGCCTAACTGCTATAAAAGCCCACGTGAAAAGATATTGTGATAAAGTATACGAAAACTCTGGTAAGCATTTATTTTGGTCGATCAAAAATTCTGGCGAAATCCTGGATAAGTTTAAAGTTAATAATTACAAAGTAACTTCAGTCAGTACATACGATTTTTCTACACTGTATACCACTTTACCACATAATTTGATAAATGACAAGCTAACTTCCCTAATTCAAAAGACTTTTGCCAGGGAGAATGTTACATTTCTCGCCTGCAATTTCGATAAAGCTTTTTTTACTAGCTGTATTGTTAAACATTATACTATGTGGACCTGTGACGAAGTTTGTAAAGCCCTTTCCTTTTTATTGAACAACATTTATATAAGGTTTGGGAATGCAGTTTTCAGACAAGTAATCGGTATTCCCATGGGAACAAATTGTGCACCCCTTGTCGCAGATTTGTTTTTATATTGTTATGAAAGAGACTTTATGTTGAGTCTTTCTCCAGACACGCAGGCAGACATTATCACTGCTTTTAATAATACATCGCGCTATCTGGATGATATTCTTAATATGGATAACCCGTTTTTTGGTCAATTGGTGGACACTATTTATCCCCGGGAACTCCAGTTAATTAAAACTAACAATTTGGATACTGGTGCTTCATTTTTAGATTTACATCTCTCTATTTATAACAATATTATACATACCAAAATTTATGACAAGAGGGATGATTTTAATTTTAGTATTGTAAATTTCCCCCATTTGGATGGGGATGTACCTCATGCTACATCTTATGGGGTATACATTTCTCAGTTAATTCGGTTTGCCAGAGCGTGTAGTTATGTTGAGGATTTCAATGAACGTAATCAATATACTACAAATAAACTTCTTCAATAGGGCTACCGTTATTACAAATTGCGTAAATATTTTGCTAAATTTTACTATCGTAATTCTGATTTGGTTTTGAAATTCAATAGTAATCTAAAGACTCTTCTGCGAGAAGGTATTTCAAAACCCGATTTTTATGGGGATGTGGTTTACAAACTTCGTAAGATTTTGGGTCATGGCAATTTTCCAACTGTATTTGCTAAAATTATAAAACGTTTTGTTAAAAGAGGTTACGACCCAACTGTTTTGAGACACACCGCATGTTTGGTGTTCAACCCGTTTACAGTTGGACGCTATGCTTCCCTCTTTGATTGTGTCTGACGGAAGAGGGGGAGGACTCTGTGATGGGCAGTTTTTAAATCCCACTGGGACGAAACTGTTTTGATTTCTGTCCTCTGGCCTGTTTCGTCGGGCCCTTAAGGGTGTTTCTCTTGGTGCTCTGCCTTCTGCAAAGGCATTGAGTACATACGTTTTTTGGTTCTCAAGGTTTGCTTTTTATATATTTATACACGAGCATTTTTGTGTTTTACATACCATGCCTTTTGTTTCCATTGCGTGTGTTAGAGATTCACCTAGCAGGGATTACTTTTATTTACACTGTCCTGTGACTTTGGAACATGGTGGGGGTAAGAGTGAGGTTGGGTGCGCACCATAAACCGGTTTAAGCTCCCCAGTGGTGTTTTTGCCACTGACCGTTCCAAGGCGGTGCCCCACTGTGTTCCTTTGGTTGTTCGTTTTGTCCTCTTGTGTTTGCTTTGTGTGCTAGTGTGTGTTGGTGGTGTGTGTGTGTGTGTGTGCATGATTGTGTGTGTGTGTCGTTTGTGTGTGCGTGTGTGTGTGTGTGTGTGTTGGTGGTGTGCACTTCTGGGTGCTGTGGGGTTCGTTTTGGGGAGGCTGCGTTTTTGGTACGTGGCGTTCCCTGTTTGATATTATTTTTGTTTTTTTTAACAAACTTGGCAGAGGACCATCCAGATTGTCGCAACTCAAACATCTAAGCTGTATGTCTTGCAGTATGTAACAATAATTGCAAAAAACTCGATTGCTATTCGATCCTCAGATAAATTGCGTGCCTCTCTGTACGTTTAATACACTTAACCGGTTTAAAAACTCAAAAGCAGCAAAATATCTATTTTAACAGTGTTATCGTGTTTCAAATTTATTCAAATTTCATACACAACAATAACAATATAAAATTGAATACTTGTAAAAGTTTAAATAATTTATCGCAAGAAAAAAACTACAATGAAATAAAAACAATAGCATTATTTAAATAAAAATGTTCAACAGGGGAAATCTTTGCGTTTCTAAATCGGTTAAGTGTAATTATATGAAAAATGTAAAATGTAGCATCACCTACCTTGTTTTTCGTTTTAATTTATCCGCATATGGAGTTCCGAAAGCTCCGCATATGATTTTTACCAAAGTGCATTATGCGGGTTCTCCCGGTGTGGCAGTGCCAAATATTTGTAAAACAAAATTGCAGTTACAAAACTAAACTGGTAAAACTTGCCTCATTTTGTAAAACTTGAAACTTGTAAATTTTGTCAGATTATTACTGTTGATAGTATTGGTTCATATCAGGAATGTAACAAAGAAAAACGCCTTGCCAAATGTCCAATATTCACAAATTTAACATTTGGCCTTGAATTTGACCATGGTTTGACAAACTTTACAATTAAAAAAGGTCATGAGTAAATATTTTAAGAGAACTTGGCCTGTTTCGTCGGGCCCTTAAGGGTGTTTCTCTTGGTGCTCTGCCTTCTGCAAAGGCATTGAGTACATACGTTTTTTGGTTCTCAAGGTTTGCTTTTTATATATTTATACACGAGCATTTTTGTGTTTTACATACCATGCCTTTTGTTTCCATTGCGTGTGTTAGAGATTCACCTAGCAGGGATTACTTTTATTTACACTGTCCTGTGACTTTGGAACATGGTGGGGGTAAGAGTGAGGTTGGGTGCGCACCATAAACCGGTTTAAGCTCCCCAGTGGTGTTTTTGCCACTGACCGTTCCAAGGCGGTGCCCCACTGTGTTCCTTTAATTGTTCGTTTTGTCCTCGTGTGTTTGCTTTGTATGCTAGTGTGTGTTGGTAGTGTATGTGTGTGTGTGTACATGATTGTGTGTGTGTGTGTTGTGTGTGTGTGCGTGCGTGTGTGTGTGTGTGTTGGTGGTGTGCACTTCTGGGTGCTATGGGGCTCGTTTTGGGGGAGGCTGCGTTTTTGGTATGTGGCATTCCCTGTTTGATATTATTTTTGTTTTTTTGGAACATGGTGGGGGTAAGAGTGAGGTTGGGTGCGCACCATAAACCGGTTTAAGCTCCCCAGTGGTGTTTTTGCCACTGACCGTTCCAAGGCGGTGCCCCACTGTTCCTTTAATTGTTCGTTTTGTCCTCGTGTGTTTGCTTTGTATGCTAGTGTGTGTTGGTAGTGTATGTGTGTGTGTGTACATGATTGTGTGTGTGTGTCGTGTGTGTGTGTGTGTGTTGGTGGTGTGCACTTCTGGGTGATGTGGGGCTCGTTTTGGGGAGGCTGCGTTTTTGGTACGTGGCATTCCCTGTTTGATATTATTTTTGTTTTTGTGTAAAGTAAATATAACATAGATTTGTTAATATCAATCTGTACATACCGGAAAAAGTAGTGGCAGGTAAAGGGTATATTTGGATTTTTTCTTAATTTTGGCTGCCTTTTTGGATGCCATCTTGGATTACTATGGCAACAAAATATATATGTCTATATATCTAAGTCCAACTGTGCTTATTATTTGAAAAAATGTACATTGTTTTTGGTTAATAATTAATGTTGATATGTTTCATATAAGGGATGTAACATAGAAAAATATGTATCGAAATGTCCAATTTTCACAAAATTTGACCTTTGACCTTGAGTTTGGCCTTGACCTATATATCTGAAAATAAATATGATTACAATTGTTTAAAGAGAACTAACGTGAAGTGAAAATAAAACAGATTTGGTGTTAATATGTACATAAATGACAAAGTAGTAGCAAATAAAGGGTATATTTGATTGTTTTCTCAATTTTGGCGACCTTTTTGGACGCCATCTTGGATTACCATGGCAACAATGTTTTTGAACTAAACAGTGCTAATAATTCAAAGAATTAATCTGTTATAAATTTTGGTGAATAATTTATGTTGATATGTTTCATCTAAGGAATATAACATAGAAAAATATGTATCCAAATGTCCAATTTCCACAAAATTTGACCTTTGACCTTCAGTTTGACCTTGACCTCCATAACTTAAAATAACCATGATTACAATTTTTTTTAAAGAGAACTAATGTGAAGTGAAAACAAACAGGTTTGGTGTTGATATGTACATAAACGACAAAGAAGTAGCAAATAAAGGGTATATTTGGTTGTTTTCTCAATTTTGGCGACCTTTTTGGACGCCATCTTGGATTTCCATGGCAACAGCATATCTGAACTAAACAGTGCTAATAATTTGAAGAGTATATGTTGTTGTAAATTTTGGTGAATAATTCATGTTGATATGTTTCAAATTAGGAATGCTACATAGAAGAATATGTATCCGAATGTCCAATTTTCACAAAATTTGACCTTTGACCTTGAGTTTGACCTTGACCTTTATAACTAAGAATAACCATGAGATCAAATTTATAAAGAGAACTAATGTGAAGTGAAAATAAAACAGATTTGGTGTTAATCTGTTCATTCACGACAAAGAAGTGACAGAAAAAGTTATATTTGCTTGTTTTCTACATTATGGCGGCCATCTTGGACGCCATCTTGGATTTCTGTCTCTTCCAACCATCTTGGTAAAAATGAACTTCCGTTTCGAATTGTCCAGAGCCTGCTGAACATTTTGATATATGACAATCATTGTTAGATTTTATAGTCCGGTTCGGTGCTCTCAACCACAGGGTATTTGCTACACTATACATGAACACACATAATTAGATCTGTGTTTGATACACGATACCTGTCCTTCTGTGAAGAATATGTTGGGTAAAACGTAAACCTTTTCCTTACTTGAGCAGTAACTAACAATATATGACAATAGACCAATAATTATATGGATGCCGTAGTATATCTCGGGGAAACAAGAAATGGGCGCTTGCGACAATGAACCAATTTTGGGATATTGGTGTCGAAATCAAATATTGGGCGACTGTCGTATACAACGGTAAACCATTTATGGCCTCGTAGTGTGTCTGAACAGTAAATACTCCACAAAAGACCAATTTATGGATGTCGTAGTGCATCCTAGGAAACCAGAAATGGGTGACTGTTGTGTACGTATACATGTACATATATTCTGTGGGCGAATTTCACGTCCGACCACGACCTAATTTCAGTCAAAAATATAACTCGAAATTTTCCGAAAATTGCTTTATGGAAACCTTTTCCGGTCAAAATCTTGAAGGGCGGTTAGTGTGTTCCTCGGCCGTTTGAGTTTTTCTGTCAATTCGGGATGAAAAATGGTGGCCGTTGGCAGGAGTTTGGAGGGGGCTGTTGGTGGGAGGTAAAACATATAGAAAACCCAACGGGGGGAATTAAAACTGGCTGTTGTGATGAGGTGGCTGTTAGTGGGAGGTGACCGTTAGTGGAGGTTAGACTGTACATACAAAATCTGGCAAAACGAGTTTTGTATTGACGAAAGGTTTACATATTAGACATGATAGTCTCGTGTATTTAATTTCATGTTTGCAAAAAGAAGAACGAAGAAAAGAAAAAAAAGATTCATGAAAAATTAGATTCACCTGGATTCGAACCTGAACCGTCAAAACTATACGATCAAATTGTCCACGTACTAACCAGTTGACCTATTCAGGCAATAATTATTTTCCGCGATTTGTTAACTATTTATGTAATATTCTCCATAACAAGTACTGAGATAACCGTTATACCTGATTTACTTGTCAAGTTGAACCTAATCCTATGACTCGCTATCAAGTTATCATAAAAGGACTATACTCGGCCTCTAACACCTGTATATAACATCAATATTTGTTCATAAAGCTCAAATTGTATTCGGCTATTGAGGTATTGTACACCCCTATATCTAGCAGTGATTTAATAGTAGAATCTTCTGCTTTATGTAGTATCTACAAATATGTTCAACTCAAAACGGGTATTAGGCTCTGATTATCAAAACTATAATCATTCGAAAACCAATCATATGATAATTTGAACAATAGAATAACCGTCGCGTGCATGTAAAAAAAGTCTTGATGATCGTTTTTCCCATGCAGTGCTAAATTTGTAGATGGCGTCAAGTCAATGGTATTTAATGCACTTTTATATACTATGAGTAGGTCATAGCTCACAAGTCAAAATCCTACTATATAATAATACCGTTGCCGACAAAAATATAACTTTAATGGCCATGGATTCATTTAACAATTCCCTATAACGAGACATGTTGGAACTGACCTAAGTAGCGGTTGCCACACTTATGACACATTTTATCACGTTATTAGTAAATATTGATTGACAGCATACCTGGATAAAACTGCGTCGCTCTGATTGGAGCGGCATAATAAAGCATTGTGCTTTCTTTGAAGATGTGATCAGCTGTCGCCGAAATGAACTCTGACCGTTACATTTTGACTTGTGCTGAATGCACGCCCCTCCACAGCCGTGGCCGTTAATCTGCAGCAGTTCATATTAGTTTAACTACGCATATACACCTTCCTTTCTATAAAAACAAGAGCCATGTTACACATGGTTAATCCCCCCCGCCAGGAAAAAGTTACCTGAAGGTTGTACTTTCGTACATTTTACTTGGTGAGAGGAAATCCTTAAAAAGCCGTATAGTTATGGTCATGCTGAGTACAGTTTTCAAGTAAGTGGAAAAAGAATAAGGCAATGAAGAGAAGGTTTGCAAAATTATATTAATGTTCATTATCAGTATAGGTATGATATTTTTCTATTTGACTAAAAGTAGACAAGGTAGAGTTATTGTTCTTGCACACTGCACTTCCTACCAATGTGCTATGTCAGTGTATTAAGTTTGAAGAAAATCCCTCAAGAACTTTTGGAGTTATGCTCCGGACAAGGTTTTTCAAGTAAATCTGATAAAGGGGAATAACTCTAAAAGTAGGCAAGGTAGAGTTATTGTTCTTACACACTGCACTTCCTACCAATGTGCTATGTCAGTGTATTAAGTTTGAAGAAAATCCCTCAAGTACTTTTGGAGTTATGCTTCGGACAAGTAAATCTGATAAAGGGAAATAACTCTAAAAGTAGGCAAGGTAGAGTTATTGTTCTTGCACACTGCACTTCCTACCAATGTGCTATGTCAGTGTATTAAGTTTGAAGAAAATCCCTCAAGTACTTTTGGAGTTATGCTCCGGACAAAACTTTTAGAGTAAATCTGATAAAGGGGAATAACTCTAAAAGTAGGCAAGGTAGAGTTATTGTTCTTGCATACTGCACTTCCTACCAATGTGCTATGTCAGTGTATTAAGTTTGAAGAAAATCCCTCAAGTACTTTTGGAGTTATGCTCCGGACAAAGTTTTTCAAGTAAATCTGATAAAAGGGGAATAACTCTAAAAGTAGGCAAGGTAGAGTTATTGTTCTTACACACTGCACTTCCTCCCAATGTGCTCTGTCAGTGTATGAAGTTTGGAGAAAATCCCTCAAGTACTTTTGGAGTTATGCTCCGGACAAAATTGGGACGGACGCACGGACGGACGGACGGACGGACGGACAGACGGACGGACGGACGGACGAAGAGCATTTCTAATATCCCCTTCGCCTTCGGCGGGGGGATAAAAAAAACGATACATCTGTCGATACATAAAGTGGGAGAATCCATTATAGAATTACCGCTAAAAATAGGGGTGTCGTTAGTACATTCACGTCGTTAATACATGCGCTTAAATTTAAACCTTTCTTTACGTCAAAATGAATCTTATGTACAAGGTAAAAAGATTTCGGCGGATTTAAGATCACTAGTGTTAGTCAACATCTTTGAAGGAAATAAAGACTGTTGCTTGATTAAAATGACTTTGTTCCTTTTTTGCACAATACTTTCCAGTTTTTACAATTGATCACCAACGAAATGTTGCCCAAGACTGCTCAATCTGGTTCACAGGTTATATTCTAGACGGCTATTATGAAAAGTGCAAAGTTGTATTTTGATTATTAAAAAAATGTTTACACAATTGTTTTAGACTATTAATTTTCCTCATTTCCAAACAAGTTTCTTTGAAGGAATTGGCTAGAGTTGGAAAGTGTCTTTAACCTCTAATGTCAATGCTTAAGAATGTGTTTTTAAAACTTTAAAGTTTAATGGGTTTACAATACGATAATAAAAGTTAAAAAAAATATTTCCCAGTTTGTTTGTAATCGTGCTTATTAGGTCCACTACACTCGGGAGAGGTATATATGCGGTACGACCCGTGAACGTCATTACCAACTTAAGTTCCTTCGCTTTTAAGCTCGTTTTTTCGAAGAAAATGGGAGCTATCCTACTTGCGTTTGTGTCGCACCCTTGTTAGGTTTTTTGTACCACCCTACTCATTACAAAACAATGGAGGTATTGCTATGAAACTTGCCATACTTGCTTACCATCATAAGTTCATAACATCCATCAACAGACGAGAGAAACAACCCTGTCAAGGTTTTTGTCAAAATTAGGGCCGTTTAACGTATTGGGTCAAGTTTTGCGTACTACCCCAGTTTATTTCAAAACCATAACAGATATTGCTTTAAAACTTGCCATACTTATATTAACCATCACTTCCATCCAAAGACAAGAGTGTAAGCCCTTTTTTTACTTTGAAAGTACATTGAATAGGGTTAAAATCCATTTATTAACTTAACCCTTTGAACTATTGCTAACATTACCACCATCTGTAGGCAAGAGATACACTAAGTCGTGAGGTTTGTGACACTTCAATTTTTCTCACCTATGAGATACATAATTCCGCGCATTTACCCATGTGAGATAAACTTATCTCACATCGCTTATCTCACATCGCTACCGGACTATTTTTACGTTAATTGTAAGCAGACATAAAAGTCGAAAAATGACTGTAAAATTGAAATTGTTATTTTTGAAGTAAACATAGGGTTATGGGTATTCATTTTCTTAGTTAGATCATTTTCTATCCATCTATAGCAGTTTTGAAGTGAAATTCGAGAAAAAGTTGATTTTCATTTTTTCATCCCCATCCTGTATTTGCACTTATTCCTTCTTACTTGTGTGAAAATGAGATTTAAACGGTGAGAATATAAATCTACCATGTCCATTGAGTTGTGGATAAGGAAATCCCACCCTCGGGATGAGATACGTCCAGAAAAACTCGGCAGAGCCTCGTTTTTGGACGTATCTCAACCCTCGGGTGGGATTTCCTTATCCACAACTCATGAACATGTTAGATTCACTTTATCCCGAAAGGTCAGAAAAGGAAAACCTCTCGGTTGTGCCGTAAAACCAATCTACATAACCAAAGTTTGAACCCGTAGACTCGAGGTTTCTTACGAGGTCGCACGAAGGTTTCTGAATTCCAAAATAAGAAAATGGAAAACACCATTATATTACCTTGTGATATATGTATTTGTAATTATAACAGTCCGTTGCAAAAATCCAAAGCAATCTGCAGTCGCTACAATCTGCCGAGATGTTCTCTATATGGAAGAAAAAGCAATATGCATGTGCAGTATTCTTGCGTTGATTCAGGGACAGGGGTCATTTCTTTGTGAATGATTCAATGATATCTCTGGCTGATAATCTAAATCACTACCGCGAGTATAGGTTGTATGATTATACATGCATTATGTTTTCGGAACTTTACGCTAGATCTTTTATCTAATGAAGTCGTTTTTAAAAAAATAAAACCGAAAAGCACAGTTTCGGGTACATATTATCAAGCCGTGTTTGAAGTGTCTTCATGCGTATGACACTAATTGTACATGTATGTACAATTCAATACGTCAAGATATAACGAATAGTATTAGCTGCTAAATTTCCATTAAAACTGCAATACACCATCGTACATAATTGATGATCATTGTGATAATTTTTCCATAAAAATGCCCTTTTCACATCGTCCTGTCCATGTTTTGTCAAAATGAGAAGAAATTGTCTAATTGATAATTTCAGTCGTTCTGTCGTTCTCGGCTTCTGACAAATATACCTGCCTACCGAAATCTTTTCTTGTTGAAAAGTGAAAATTATCTTCTGTGAAATCAATATTCCCATGCAGTCTACATGTAATGCCAGCCCAACAGCGAACACGAAACTTTTCGAATGTGCATGGTGGTTTTACTTTCAAAGCCTATGGTTTTCCTGTTCTTTTATTTTCGGGAAAGAGTTTGGGTAATGAGTCTCGGAAAAAAGTTCAAATCAACAAAATTTGGACATGAAAATGAAACGACAGAAATGGCAGACGGGTAATATCTCGTATCCATTTTGTTTATTTCATTAATATGTACATGTATTATACATGATGAAATTATGTGAATTTGTGAATGTTCATTGACCAAACTTGATAGCATTACAGCGAGACCATGGTATCACGCTTTAACATACTATATATTTTTACTTTACGTTTTGATGTAAAGACACGCAATCAATAATAAAGAATTACATACTGACGAATTTCATTACAATAAAAATACGGGAAAACTGAATGTTTTTGACACGTACATGTTGTTTCCAACTAGACCGTAACAATGTACATGTCGTCAATGTGACCGCTATATTTACTATCGCGTGCAAATTTATTTCCAGTGTTGTTGGCTACCCACATCCATTTTTATGAAAATCATTAGTATAAAGTTCTATGACACATTAACTCACTTGCTGCGTGCAAGTTGTTGAAATCACAACAAATGTATGTATGTAATAACTTGTATATACGATTACAAATAAAACCGTGAAACAGAAGAATAACTTTTGTACTCATTCGATCA
>JAFMSR010000002.1:41358773-41420106 GCA_022818135.1 Saxidomus purpurata
AACTTAGAACCAAGGTCAAGGTCAGTCAGGGTTAAAGTTGAGATCTGCATGCAAACTATCAATATACCGGTAGATCAAATCTGTTTGCTGTTGCTTAAAAAAAAAGAGGGTGGGTCAGTAGGTCAAGGTCATCCACGGTCAAAGTTAAAATCAGTCTGGGTAATCTCTTGGTCAAGACCAACCTCACTATCTAGTTTGAATATCATTATGTCTAAATGTTCTCCAATTATTGGACATAAAAGATCTGACCTCGGTAGTTGACCAAGTGACCCAGTAATAGTTTCTATCATGAGCACGAGGTTCAGATCGAAATATCCGTCAACGTAACTGTTTTGGCGGGAACGAGGCTCTGCCGAATATATCCGTCACCTCGGGTAGCTGTTTTGGCGGGAACGAAGCTCTGCCGAGTTCCCGCAAAACAGTTACCCGAGGTGACGGATATTTCCATCTGAACCAAATGTAGATAGATAGATAGATTTATTTTAGTATATCACAGATGTACAAACATGGTTAAAACAAACATGATGCATACATATACAGATAATTAGATGTATACACAAGTTTATAAACCATGATATGCACATCAATACCAAGGATAACACAAAAAAGGGAAAAGTGATTCTCCCTTATTTCCATTGTGGTCCTTGACATTGATGGCACACCATGGAAAGGCACGATTATTTACTTCAAATGAATTAATGGCATCACATTTGTATAATATCACAGACCTATGTTATTACAACATCAATATATGGATGAGATCAAAGTATTGTATAACAAAAAAATAATCAGTTACAATGTATATGAGCATCAATCAGTATTATGACACTAAAAGCACAGACTAGAATAAAAAGTAATATACCAAATATACCCATTCAAGCATTAAACTTAAAAATGCAAGGAGATCGTTATGAATGATAAGACACTATTTTTAAAACAAAAATACAAAGAGATCGCAAGGAGATCGTTATGAATGATAAGACACTTTTTTTTAAACAAAAATACAAAGAGATCGTTAAGAATGATAAGACATAATGTTAAAACTAGGACAAAAAATGAAGTTTGACGGCTTCCTTAAAATGCTTAAAAACTGTAATATTACGTATCAACTGTGGCAAGTTATTCCAAAGGACACACCCCTGATAAGCAAAAGACTTTTTACCAAATCCCTTCACCTTGGGAATACAAAAACAACCACTGTCATTAAAATTTAACCTGGATGGGTCATCAGGATTGGGACACGAGGTTACCCTAAACCTTGTACTATGAGTGTGTAATGAGTGTACAGGGTTAAAATGTTCACCCAGGTTATCTGGAGCTATGCCTGACTTAACTTTGAAAACATGACCCAAAAATAATTTGGTTTATATTAATGCCTCATGATAGAAACATTTTCTGGCATTCTGTCTTGCACTTTAAAGTAGATTTCTAAATGCGAACTTATCAAAATGATGAGTTTTCATAAAAATAATCGATATTCCGACGTTGTGTTTAAGAAAGTGACGTCACAATGTCTATAAAGTTACGTCATAAGTAATTCACGAGAGTCATATGGCATAGGAGGGGTGTCAGACCGAGTTTTCCTGCATGAGCACCCGGCAATGCCGATCCGATATGCAAGAAATATCAATAGAGCTAACATACAAGTTAAGATCAATATGTCCATGAAGATCTCGTCAGATGGTTCTCGAGTTAATGACCATTATGTCAATGTTTATCCACAGAGCATAATATAAACAAAACTTCAAAAAGGAGCAATGCTGTGGGGCCATGCAGATTCAGACAAGAAGTTTTTCCAATAACTCTATATACAGACAAGCGTCCACTAGGGCGTGGTGAATTTGGACCCCAGTGGCATGTTTTGAACAAACTTGAATTTCGTCTTTTTGCTGCAGACTAATGATCAGTAGTAGTTCCAATGCGGACGAAAATAACTACGAGCAAAACAAAGGTATTTTTCTCTGAAATAGGTAATCAGCCAAAACATTATGACGTTACTCATAAAACCAAAAGAAATCAGAAACTATTTCTTAAACATTTGAAAACAAACTTCAATCGCTTCAATGTATGAATGAACTGTTTTCAGTGTTTAAATTGATATGAATATAACACAATGCAAAGCTTTTTGTTGTACTCCAAAGTTTTGAAGAGTGTCGACATTAAATGTGTTCAGTAAATCTATTAGTTTTGAAAATAAAAAAAGGAAATCGGTTGTCTTCCAAAGTATTTGCAAGCAGTATATTTGATTAAATTCTAGTTTACAAAATCGATGATATCCAAATAATATATAATGATGTCCGCATTTCCAAAAAAAAAAACGTGATAACATTATTGTATGAATCCCTTTCATCTTGAACAATGTCGTTCAATCCTCGATCGCCCACTTGTTGATATTCATTCCACCTTGTAAGTGTATCACAGAAGCATTGTATATATAGCGCTTGTTAGATAAAGTCAACATAACATGGAAAACAGGTGTTTGGTTGTTTATTTGTCAAACAAGTACGTTACATTCATGATGTAGGATGTAATTCAAGTCAACTTAATACATGTACGTTTCTTTATTACCCCAATTAGATGCTTATATGAAATAACTGAGGATTGAATATGAACATATACAAACTGAGGCTCATAATATGTTAAATGACTCATATAAAGAGAATATAAACATCGAAAATGTAGCTGAAAGATACACACATATATTGTCCATAAGACAGATGTATCAGTTCTTAGTAAAACTTGTTAACTATTGCATATATTTTGTCAAAATGACAGAATTATAAGAGAGCAATTTCGCTAAAATCATTAAAACGTCTATTCAATTTGGACGTGCTATGTGGTGATAAATAATAACGAGTCAGGTATTCGTACGGCGATAATTACACGTTTCACATTCAAATAATTAATGAAATTCATCACCTAGTTTGTCTCTAGTTTACTATTCCAGTCACCCATTTCTACTGGCAATATATGATTTCTTGTTTTAAAGCAATTTAAATATTCTATGAAAAGTACTACTAGTTAAAACATTAACTTCTGCATATTATTCATTTAAAGTATATCATTGAGTTTTCTTCGTACCGACGGGTTTAACATTGTTTCATCCGGACAAATTTGCGATTCCCGTATATACACTGTGGTGTAACCGAGACGGTTAACATTTTTTCGGAATTTCCAAGATGGCGGACGAGAGTGGATGTGAAAAGTAGGTGTCTTACTTTTTTCCTCGTAACTAGTTAAAAACGAATTTCAGAAATGAAATTCTTACACAGACCGATAGAAAAATGATTTTGCCATTCTAGGCTTTATCCGTTTCATTAAACAGTGTCTACTTTTCTAAATATCGTTGATAAAAGTGAACCAAATGCCGGTGCTCCGAAATGAAGCGAGAGGTCATGTGTGTTTTTACTCGGCAAAAGTTCATTCTTTGATGGATAAGTCCACGAAAACCACTCCTCAGTAGATTCTGTTGTTATCTTAAAGAACAAAATACTTTATGTTGATATATGTACAGGAAATGGACAAAAAAGCCACTTACACGAAATATGCTCTGTACGGTCAATATACATATGTTGAATCACACATTTCTTTCCCTGTACGTTCGTATATGCATAAGAACTGTACGGTGCGTAGCAAAATTTGAACAAAATTACTGTACGGTCCGTAGATGAAACCATACTGATGGGTTCTTGTAATATAATTATAGTTTGAAGCTTACATGAACAAAAAGTGCTTACATGAGCGTATTGCGTAAGTTCATTCCGGAAATAATATCGGTAATGAAAATGATCATAATAATTAATATTTTTCAGGGATCACTCTTTCGATATACAGAGGAGCGAAGGCGTGGTAAACGGACAAGGAAGTCTGGAAAGGTATCTTAGAACTTTGAACCAGCCAGGAATCCATTTTCAGTACGAGAAAACCACAAAGCATGTGAAGCAAATATATTGCCGCATGTTCGTCATGGACTTAAACTTGACAATGTATATAGTTAATGCGACCTTTAATCTCGTTAGAGCAACGAGTGTATTTCTTAAAGCTGCTCGCTCTCAGGTTTTGGTGGTAAAAAACACAAGGTTCTTCGAACTCTCTGAATAAACCATCAAATAATAAGGTTCCAGTATAAATTCCTGTAATATATTTCCATACACTTCAAACAATATCTGTCTCTCATTTAATGTAAATACCCACATTTTATGTACATTTGTAGCTGTTATTGTCATATTGTTACATATATAATCTGACTGAAAATAATCAAAGCACACAAAGTGCTGACAGCAAGTGACTCACATATGATTTCTGAGTACGAGTCCGTTCCAAATCGATTTCTTCCTTACACCATATTTCCGGGTGTACCCCCGTATCAAATATTTTTATTAAAATGGTTACAAGATGGAATAATTTAATTGTATTGCGTCAATAAAAAAGTCCGCTACAAAATTATAAAAAATCTCTACTCTTGCAGAGAAGAAATGATTTTGAAATTTCTTCAACAATAAATGGACAGTGAAGCCCGGCAATTGATAAAATATCTTGGGGAAAAAGACTAGACTTTGTTTACTCAGTGCTGATGTTTGGAGTTAAAGTTTTCGCTTTTCTCTTGATAGCACCATAAGAGCAAGAGCTTCTAGTTTTCTACTTGTCAAAAAACTTCCACCTGTTTTCGTCTGAAGGGATAACATGGTGCTTCATTTTCTCGTTTTATCGATTATATTTTCCAAACATAAATAATGTGTTCAATGAACATACAAATGTACATTGATAAATAAATACAATTTCATAGAACAGCAACCATGTACATGTATATTTTAAAATGCCACATTTTATCACAAATAATCAGAGAAATTCTTTGACAAATCGCTACACATTCCATTTATTGTACAAAAACAACTTTACATAGATTATTGAATGTTTTACAGTACTTCCGCTCATTTTACCGATGATGACTGTAGAGTACAGATTAAACTTTTAGGTTAAGTGATAATCATGCTTTTGAAATTATTTATTTGACACCAGTTTTAGAGTGTCTCTGTAACCCAAACGTTTAGCTATACCCCCAGTCATCACCTTTATAATAGTACACTTAATTAAAACCTGTAACATTTTATTACTAAAACCAAAGCGAGAGTCACTTTCCAGCCATTTTAAAATGACTATCCCTATATCTAGCAGATTATGTCGCCGAAATATAAATAGTATGTTCAATGAACGCAAAATAATATTGAAATACTTTTTTTTATTGAACAACATATATCGAAAAATGCCCCATTTTAGCACAAATAATCACCATATAGACCTTATGTAATAAATTGCATCCACCCTTTTGTTGTACAACAAGAACTTAACATAGAGTATTGAACGGTTTACGGTACCGCAATATATTTTTAAAAGCTTATTTTACCGATAAATGACAGGAATGTATAGCTTAAGCTCTCAGGTCAAGTAATGATACTTGCATATATTTTATGATCTATGTTTTTGAAGTTATTTAATTTGACATCAGTTATAGGGAGTGTCCCTTTAAAAAACTAACCTTGTGGTTTTTCGGTCAAATTAAAAGCAGGAAGAAAAAAATACAGACATTGCAGGAAATTTTCAATTAGACAAAGACCGATAAAGATTGAAAAGATAACTGTTAATTGTTTTAATGACTTGCGAGACACAAAAAATTCACCAGGTAATGCAATTTCAATGTTTGATATTAAAAGCAAAAGTGATGTTGAGGTTTGATAATAAACAATTTAAGAGAATTGACATAAATCAGTGATGATGCATCACGACACGATTTATGTTTTTTGTTTCAGACGATAATATTATAATGAAAGGAAGGCTGGTGGAGAAGAAACGAAATAAACAAGAAAAAAAACGCCATGTTGTGTCACAAAATACGCCCGTTAAGAAGGCATAACTCAGTATCTTGCAGTTTAGATTTCAGGTATTGTAGAGCCTGTTTGAAGTATAGAGGAGATAAGGCAAATTTACCTGTTTGAACAATAGAACGAGATTATCATTTATCGATTATTCAAGGGCTATAATCCAAAAGCTTGGATGATTCTGCTGGTTATCGAATTTGGCCTAGACATTATGCCTTCAAATATTTTCACCAAGTTTGGTGAAGATCGTATGAAAACTGTTCGAAGTAGAGAGCGGACAAAGGCAATTTTGCCAATTTTGGATAGTTAGTTTAATACTATTTGATTGTTCTATGTACAAATTTAGACAGAAATATATAAAATACATTAAACAAATGGATTTGGCCACGAGTTATAGCAACATCAGTAAACGGCCCTCTCCGTATCTTTTTGATAATTCAAGGGCCATAATCCAAAGGTGCCTATGGCGATTTGGCTTGTTATTGTAGTTAGCGTAGACATTATGCCCACAAATATTTTTGAGTGCCCCATGATTTGCAAAGGTAGTAAGTGCACCGTAGTTAATTTGCGAATCAAGGAATAGAAAGTAACAACAGCAAATGTGTGAAAATGTCATTTAATAAAACTTAAATGACGAAACATATACAGTAAGCATCAACAACTCTTACTTCTCTTTAACATTATGACATAACCTATAAAACAGGTATCTATATGAACGATTCGCAAAGGTGGGGATACAAATCCGCCATGACACATTTTAGTAAGTTTGGCGAAGATCAGATGAAACTGTTCGACCCACAGAGCGGACAAGGCAAATTTGGCCAATTTTGGATAGTTCAAGGGCCATAATCCAAAAGTGCCTTTGTCGATTTGGCTAGTTATCGACGCGGGGACAAAAATTATGCTAATACACACGTTCAGTAAGTTTGCTGAAGATCAGATGAAAACTGCTCGACTGTTCGAAAATTGTTATATCAGCGTTGGCATTTTCGCTTGTAGAACGAAAACAGCTTGGAATTTTCGCTAGCAGTAAATTCTTCTTAAAGCTAGATATCATTTCCCTCTTAAATTCCTCCAAATATGTGTGACTGGAGTCAAATTTGAAAGAAATGGAAGAGTTTTCGGAGCTGTTTTCATCTAGCTTGTGTTGGGAACATTGTGTATGGTAAAGAGCTATGAACCAAAAAGATTTTTTTTCAATTTATTATAACATCAGTTTTAAAATGTACAGATAAAGATATTGGTACATTGGTTTATTAAAGATTAAGACAAAAAACCATGGTTGTTCGAGGGGTTCAACGAGGGGGAAGGGCGGGGGCAAAGGTATGTTCCTTCCTCCTGTGGTAAATATTTGAAAGAATGTCGTTTGTATGCTCAAGAAAATATTTTGCAAAATAATGCAAAAGAAATCTCAAAATTAAAACTTTAATGAAAAAGATAGTCCAAGAGCCAAGGGCCATTTATTTACAATTCGCGCCCAAAAGCGAAAATAGTCTTAATTGAAAGCAAAATTTCTACTGATTACAAAAACCCATTTCTTAAAAAAATTCTCTGTCACAAGGCTTAACAATTCAAGATGGCCGACAAGATGGCCGCCGAAATTTTTTAACTTACACCCGTAAATAACAAATCATATTCTGAGTTCCTTGTACAGCCGGTTGATACAAATTTTCAATAAACTGAACAGAAATATATAATAATTGACAAAAACAATAAATTTTATATGACCATAACCGCCATTTTGGAATTAGTGCAAAACAAATCCCCAAAAATGGTCTAAAAATCAGTGTTTTTTTGAACAGTTTACCTGTAAATTGTCACAGACGTCAAGAAATCCAACAAATTGTTTTACAAACTTTCTAGGACAGTAAAACAATTATTAAACAAGAGAATTCTGCCTCAAAATAGTATCTTGCTTGGTGTTGTAGACACAAAATATCTGTAAAAGTGGGTGGGGTAAACTAACCCCTGAAAATGAATTATAAACAAAGGTCAATATTTAAAAATTCTGAGCATTGTTAACAGTTTAATGGACGTTTTAGAAATGTATTCATATAATAATGCACTTTTTAAGAAAATACAGCTTACTTTTATTTATTTTTGATGATTTTAAGTTAAAATCGAGTTGTTTTTTTCAACTTTATGAGTAAAAAAGCAGTTTCTTTCTCCTCATCTCTGTTTGACATGTAGCGTCTTAACAATTGACACTTAAATTAATTAAATCGAGTCTTTTATTGATACATGTTGTCCCTGAAACAAAAACTGCATAAATGTGATAGACTTTCCTGTCTTTATATAAAAAGGTAATGCCTTTAAGGTAGGTGGGGTGGACCAAGGCCTTGAAATATTATGTGTTTATGTAATGAGTCAAATTCAAGGGCTGATTTAATGTTTTTATCAGATTTTGTGTTATGTTTTTGCATACATTATGCAAGTGATTTTGGTATTCAAGTATTTGCTTAGTTTTTAAAACAACATTTGTGTAAAAAGTCTGCAAAAAATATATTGTTTTACAATGTAGTGTTACAGACAAAGAGATTCAACCTTACGTGTATTTGCAAATGTACATGCATTTGCTGGTCTGTACAACTTAACTTCATCAGTATTTGAAAATAGATTTGAACACTACTAATATTAAAGATTATCTGCTTTGTCTTAAGAAACTACCTATCTCATGTTCTTCTTCCTGTTTATACTCTGAGTAACTACTGCTTTGTCAATACATGTAGTTCACTATAGAGTCATCTTCAACAAAATCGTCAATACATTCAATAAACATCGCTGCAGTTATCAGAAGGTCAACAACGGAATGTGGTTGTTGGTAACTTTCGAACCAAATTACTTTGTACGTCACCTCATCTAGTGACCAACTATATTCCTCGGATAACAGCTGGACTTTGCCCTCGTCCAAACACGGACAGCAATGTTCACACTCTTTGTTTTTTTGTGCCAGAACCTTATGACATGGCGGCATCGAACTATTTAAGTCGCAAAGTGGTGAAGATGCTTTGCTAGACAACTTGACAAAGTATTTTCTTAAGACATGCACAAGTGGATTTCAATCACACCAATCTGTTCTGATTTGCCGCACAAACGCCACACAAATAACTCTAAATACTTTGAGGGGTACAGGCTGTAATATCTCTAAGATGATCTAATTTACTGAAAGCTGTTTTTGAGCTATTTGCCACACCTAACGCAATATTTGCACTTATACCGCCAATACGAGATGTACCCAATTCACTGAACGCTGTTTGATTGCAACGGCCATACTGTAGGCATATAAACCAGGTAAAGCTGTTTGCCACACTTGACGCAAATTTTGCATTTATACTACCAATACAAGAGATGCTCATCTTATTTTTAAACTATGACAAAACTGAACGAGAATTTTGAATCCCTTCGTGATGTATAACCTGTGTTAAAAGATTTAGTATACGGTACATGTATCTTGGTCAGCTTATGTGAAGATGGTAAGTCGTAAAATATGCGATAAAGTTGAGAGTTTCGTGCTCGGGCTTATAAACAAGGACTTCATGTACTTACTCTTACAGAAGTGTTAAAAAAGTGTTGACATTCATGGAACATACGGTTTCGTTTGGCTCTATACGGAATATTCCTTATAACGTTGGGATACATTGCAATAATACTTCGTCTGGTGAATCGCCGAAAAAAACTTTCAACTGTGGCCACTTCTGACGTCGTTCGAAAAATTGTACGTATGATTTCGAAAGTCAACCCGGCGAATCAGAGAGAAATGACACATAAGCTTGATGTCTAATAGGGAACTGTACATCGAATTATTACTGATATTTTGTAAGAAAAGCTGCGGAAAAGTGTAAATGTTGTCCAGATTATAAAGAAACGTACTAGATCTTGAAGGTTGTATCTGAAGTTACGTGGTGGACGATGGAAAAAACTTTGTGACCTCTGATGAGGCAATGTTTTATCTAGGTGGCAGCTTTGGAAGAAGAAGGGTTTGTTACGTAAAAAATGGAGAAAAATGCATTTGTAAAGCATGACGTTTTTGCCAGCTGTTTATGACATTGCCTGTTGAATCATACTGAGACAAAACTGTTAATCGTATAATTGATAACACTGACAAAAGTAAACTGTCACTTCTGTATATACATGTTCTTAAGCCGTTTTTAAATAAAGATGTGCCCAGACTGTTTCCGCAAGGGTAACAAAAATATGATGTTACATCAGAACAGTGCGTCTCACCATATGATACCTCTAAACAGACTATCAAATTCCTAAAAGATAGAAATTTAATCTTTATTACACCAGAAGGGTGGATGCCTAAATCACCTGATGCCGTCCCGTTGACGATAGTACATGTATATGGTGAATCGTGAAGCGACGTCTGCAAAAGGGCACGATAAACTCGTTGATGGAGCTTAAAATAGCATTGAAGGACGAGTGGGGGAAACTGGACGAACTTGCTATAAATAAGACTCGAATCATGGCCAAAACGTTGTAGAATGATATACAATTGTCACGGATGAGATGTAGAGCAATTGCTACAATAAACGCATACAATGTGTTATTTTTTATAGATTTGGTTTATTAAAACATAAAGTGGGCACCTCTCGTATATATGTAACAGATTGTATTACGTGTGCAAAGGCCATCATAGATCCAGGCATTTGAAACTTGAATTATTAACAATATCAAGATATCTGTATCATTGCTTCCCATTGTACATTTTATGTTGCTGTTTTCATTCAAAGTCATTTATTGAAAGTACAGTAGCCTGGTGTCAGCGTCCTCGTGTTGGCAGTGGTATTGTAGACTGTCTCCTTACACGGTACGAAGTGTCAGTGTCACCTTTGTTGATGCTGTTTGTCTGTTGCATACACTGAACATCGTACCCTGTACCTTTGGTGAAGTTTCAAGACTCATCCAGAATGGCAAAGCTTGTTTACATTGTTTGTTACACATACTCGTATATTACATCCACAATAAAAGGTATTAAACACTTATAGTGGGATGGGAGCAATATGGTATACTCTATAATGGTAAGACACCAAACAACTGGGAAAAGGCACTTCAGTCACTAGCCTTCAAGACTGTACCATTTCTGTTATTTGTATAAGATGGTGTAATTTACGTGTCACACACAAAGTGAACAACATTCAACAGTCTGCAGTTGATTTTAACGATGAGTGTAGAAACTTCTTGGTATGTTGTTCAATATAAGCAACTGGAAAATCGTATCAACAAATGTGACACTGACAGTATTTTGAAGATGACAAATTTGTTACCCTAAGAACAAGGTTGGTCAGTAGATAAGGGCTTGTACAAAGTAATTTGGCTCGAAGGTGACCAAATACCGTAATGTGTTGTTGACTTTCTGAAAGCGGAAGTGTTGCACACTGAATGTAATGACAACTTTGTTGATGATGACACTATAGCAAACGACGGACTAAACAGTAGTGACTCAAGAGCATGAGCAAGAAGAAGAATAGATAGATAGTTCCTAAAGGAGAAAATATATTCTTTGCTTAAACTTCTTTTGAAATACTGCTTCAGTGAAGTGAAAGAGACATAAACATAACATTAATGTCCGAGGTTTTGTATATTCATGTACATTACATATCAGAAAAAGCAGATACATTTGCAAGTACCTGTGCATGCAATGGTGAAACTTTTCATATGTAACACTACATTGAACAAGACAGTAATGGTAATTAACATCGCTCACATGGCTACCATTGGCTATTTTACAATATCAAAACAGCGTTGTAGAAAAAAAAACCCGAAAAGTACAGTACACTATACCTCCAAATTTAGGTAACAAGAAAGTAAATCAGTAGGTAAAGTGACCCCGGTGCCAAGAAGAATGATTGAAACAGTCGTTGTACAGGACCACTAGGAAACCCTTCAAGCCAAAAATCTAAGCTGAGACTGAGCCTAGTGGTCTGAGACAAGAGGATTTTAAAATATTTTACAATCAAGTGAACCCCGAACGGGGACAAGTTTGAACCGTGGGTCATGATTTGAACTTTCTTGGTAAAGGTTTACTACTAATGCTACATGCAAAATTCCCAACCACAAGGTCTTGTTATTTCAGAGAAGAAGATTTTTCTTAGCGAAATTTATGAAAAATCAAGTGACCACCACGCGACTGTCAATTTTGACCCGGGGTCATTGTTTGAACGATCTTGCTAGGGGCATACAAAGCAATATTGCACTCCAAAATGCTAAGCTCTGAGTCTTGTGATTTCAGAGAGTAAGACTTTTGTAAGTTTTCCGTTCATAAGTCTATGTAAATCAACTTACCACCTGGGCGGGGTCAATTTTGACCCGGGGTCATGATTTGAACCATGTTGGTAGTGGTCAACAAGGCAATGCTACATGCTAAATATCTCCATGCTAAATATCTCCATAGGTCCTTTGATTTCAGAGAAGAAGATGTGTTCAATTGTTAATACAGAAACCTATGTTAAAGTAAATGACCCCTTGGCAGGGTCAATTTTGACGTAAGGGTAATGAATGATTCCATTATGATAGAGATTTACTAGACAATGCTACATGACAGATATTTCAGCTCAAGACATTCCAGTGTTTGAAAAGAAGATTTCTAAATAGTATCCTGTTTGTTCCCACAACAATCAGAGATCAGCACAGAAATAAATTGTTTTAAAAGGTTTGGTAGAGCTGTATGCATGAAACAGAGATCGGAATAGAAATAACTTGTTTTGAAAAAGTTTGGTAGAGCTTTATGCAAGAAACATCCATGTAAAGCTTCTTTGAAATTGGTTTAGTAAGAGATCTTGTTCGAAGCAAACAATAGACGACAAACGCCGAACATTCATCGATCCTGAAAGCTCACATTGGCATTTCGTACCAGTTTTGCTAAAAACCCTAGACATGTTACTCACACAATGTTTAAAATTCAATCAAATACTTGTATACCAAAATCAGCCATCTAATTACACTTTTATTCCATCGATGGCATACTTTATGCAAACAAATATAACACAAAATGTTATATCAGCCCTAGAATTTGACTCGTTACATAAACACATATATTTTCATTTTAAGGCCTTGTTTTACCCCACCCACTTCTGCATTGTCCTTTTAAATAAAGACATGAAATTCTACCACATACATGTATACATAATTCCTTTTGAAGAGACAACATTTGTCAATTTAATAAATTTAAATCACATTTCTTTAGACTTTCCATGTCAAACATGGGTTAGGCGAAAGAAACTGGTTTTGGTTTACTCAAAAGGTTGGAAAACACAACTCACTTTAACTTAAGGACATCAAAAATAAATAAAAGTAAGCTGTATTTCCTTAAATAGTGCATAATTATATGAATACATTTCCAAAACGTGCATTAAAGAGTTAACAATGCTAAGAATTTATAAAAAGATTGACCTTTGTTTATAATTCATTTCCAGGGGTTAGTTTACCCCACCCACTTTTACAGATATTTTGTGTCTACAACACCAAGCAAGATACTATTTTGAGGCAGAATTCTCTTGTTTAATAATTGTTTTACTGTCCTAGAAAGTTTGTGACACAATTTGGTGGATTTCTTGACGTCTGTGGCAATTTACAGGTAAACTGTTTTAAAAAAACACTGATTTTTAGACCATTTTTAGGGATTTGTTTTGCACTAATTCCAAAATGGCGGTTACAGTCACATAAAATTTATTATTTTTGTCAATTATTATATATTTCTGTTCAGTTCATTGAAAATTTGTATCAACCGGCTGTACAAGGAACTCAGAATATGCTTTGTTATTTACGGGTGCAAGTTTAAAATTTTCGGCGGCCATCTTGTCGGCCATCTTGAATTGTTAAGCCTTGTGACAGAGAATTTTTTTAAGAAATGGGTTTTTGTAATAAGTAGAAATTTTGCTTTCAATTAAGACTATGTTCGCGTTTGGGCGCGAATTGTAAATAAATGGCCCTTGGCTCTTGGACTAAGAGAATGACCATTTTCGAAACGGAAATTATTAAAAGAAACCTAAATTTACGCGAAACATACTACAAGTATATGAACCATTGAACAACTATTTTTCAAACACCTAATATTTTTGGGGTGATTATTGAATCGTTATTACGAAACGATACTCGTGCTTTGTATTAGTTTCTTATTAAACAAAAACTTTAATGTCATATATTCATTTCATATGAGCAATTAGTGATTGCTTATTATAATTGTTTATTAATCATATACATGTACATTGTATCAGGTAGAATAATATTTAATACAACATAAAATATTGCATTTACATTACGCGCCATACCTAAAGTATTACGACGCGAAATCGTGACAATTTTAGTCAGTTTACTTTGCAATTACATGAAAAATGGACCGGAGCTTACAATTACAAGCAAGTTTAAAGCCAATCTATTTTATGAGTTTGTTGCAAATAAAGTTATACAATATTTTCTGAAAAATGTAAGCATAAATGTTAAGTATTTAAATGTTAAGATAAAAAACTAATGGCTAGAAACAACACAAGGTAGGAATTTGCAAAAGTCGATTGGAAATGCTGGTTTTACGGCACCGCCACACTATATGTCTTTATTGGAATTTCAAAAGCGTGTGTAACGCTTTATAACTTGGTAGCGTATCATTTCAAATATACACATATACTTTACAGGAATTTATACTGGAACCTTTTTATATGACTATATGTTCTAAAATAAATTATTTTCATACAGTTTGAAGAAGTTAATTTTTTCACCAAAATCTGAGAGCAAGCAGCTTTAAAGATTGTTTACACGCCACTGAATGACACTATAATTCATACACTTAGAATAGGCAAGAGAATCATGAAACATTTGTTTTATTTGATTTTAATGCATTCTAAAAGCATGATGTAAAATATCTGCTCAAATGTACTGGGGGAATAAAAGTTGTCATGGTAACATATTTAGCATATATAATGCGGTAGAGAATACGTTCTTAATAACGTGTATATCACTTTACTGCCAACAAATCTTTTTCTTTCGGCATAAATACATTTACTCACACTTTTTGCACTTAACATTTTTTATGCCAGGCAACTGTCGTTAGTCGGGTGTTACATGAACATAGAAAACACTAGCTAAAAGCTATTTACCGACATAATAATGTTTCTTAACACCAAGATTTAACAAAACGTTTAACACACTGTATCGGCAAAATTTTAAGTAAGTTTTGCCTATAAAAATCAGATCGGTAAATTGTTGGTATATGCTTACGACATCTGATCCAAAGTTACATGCCAATTCATACCTTATATGCTTAACACCTTAACTTCGATAATTTTGAGTAAAATCCATGCTTTTTAGGTCTGTTTTGCACTTTTTACCGCTGAATGCATTCAACTTGCATTATTTTCACACGCATCGATGTCTGAAACAGCCGACTAGCTACGGCCATGCAGGAAAGAAGTGAGCATTCCGTAGGGTATTCGTCTCACCGGAAGTTGCAATTTACCATGTAAGATACACGAATCTGTTATACTGACTTGGGTTTTGTTTACTAAATCAGCAATATTTTGTCGGAGCCAGTCGGAGAAGTTTCGTTAAATTGGAGCCAGTGCGTTTTTCCGATAGTGTGAAAACGCTATCGAAGATACGTAACGATTAGTCCTTTTGTTCCATCAAGTAATTTTGGTCGAAAAAAAAGCCCGAACAAAACACAAGTTAAACAAACACCAAAACCGACAAATACAAAGCTCACTACTACATATAGCTTCGTGTAAAGTTGATGGAAAGCGATTTATTATAAAAGGCCTCTGTGTTGAGTACTGTGTTAAAATGGGATATTTTTCGACGCATGCTGTTCTTTAAAAAAATTAATTTAATTTTCATTTTACGTTCATCGAAAACATTTTTGGATAATATAATCTGCTAGATGTAGGGAGTACCCCCTTTAATCAAGTTAAAGATTTAACTTTCATCTGCTTTTTCATACTACATGTATATTTGATTTTGCAGCTGTGCTAATGACGCAGCTGGTACTTTACAATTTTAAGTAAGCAGTGTTTTGTTCCCCGTCTTGCTTATCGTTAATTTTTTCTTTCACTGTCAACGCCCAAATACAATAACATTATGAGCCAAGGACATGAATCAATAACAAGCTTAAGTTGACGTCAACAATAATGAAATGGGCCTTTAAAAGTACATTTTGCGTATTACTGATTAAATTGCTAACTACAACTGTTATTTGAAACAAGAACTATTTTAAAAAGAAGGTCGGTGCGATTTTGAGTATATGAAAGAGATTTGTAGCTAGATTAAAAAAAAATATTGGCGTATTTTATCTTTATGCTGAACGAGGGTACCAAATGTCACAGGGTGAGGAAATTGTATACTCTGACTGGGGCTCGAAACGGGGACCCTTCACTAACAGGACAATGACTCTTCCGATTGAGCTAATCGGACATTCGCACATTTTTTAATATATGCACCAGGAAAATGTTTCAAGTTTATTCAAGTACACGTTAAGTCCCACTTATGCGGGCAGTATTAACAGCATATAATGTGTACACATATATATTTAGCATACAGTGACACAATGGAAAACGGCAATATGTAATTGTTTAATTGAAGTACATTTTGTATATGTAAGTTTCAAACAAAATATAATTAAATAGATGTACGCTATACTGTTTTACATGTAAGAGAATAAATAATAATTACAAATGTATATATTTTTTCAATACTTCTACACTGTTGAAGCGTGCACTAATTTGAAGGAGTTTTTATATCTTAACTTTCATATTTATATATCAAGTCAAATTCTAAGTCTTATTTAACCGTTCCTGTTTTTGAATGAGATGAAAAATTCAAATATTTAACTTAAATTCTCAGTGTGTCAATGGAGTAGTAAGTAAATAGGATTTTAACTGTACAGAAAAAGGAAATACTGTATCTCTTAGTGAAAATTCTAACTGACTAACCGTACGTTGCATATTGGATAGATAGCCCCTAACAACAAGTCTAATACCGAAAATAGACCTGCTAAAAGGCGTTTATGTTATTATCACTACACTATTTTACATCATACAAAAGTTTAAATCAATATTTACATCTCTTAGTGAAAACATTCTAACTGACTAACCGTACGTTGCATATTGGATAGATAGCCCCTAACAACAAGTCTAATACCGAAAATAGACCTGCTAAAAGGCGTTTATGTTATTATCACTACACTATTTTACATCATACAAAAGTTTAAATCAATATTTACATCATATACAGAAATGAAGTATATGTAAAAAAATACATGCACTTACTCATGCATTTACTACAGCTGAGAAACATGCAAACAATTATATAAAAAAAATATTTATTTATTTATTTATTTATTTATTTATTATAGTCTCATATCGGTATGTACCTAGCCGTAAAATATGTTTTAAAGGGACATACCCTATAACTGATGTCAAACTAAATAACCTCCAATACATAAATAATAGAAATCTTTGGAAGTATTATAACTTAACCTAAAAGTTTCAGCGATATATTCCCAGTCATTATCGATAAAATCAGCAGTTTAAAATATACTGCAGTACTGTAAACCATTCAATAATCTATGTAGAGTTTTTGTTGTACAATTAATGGGTGGATGCGATTTATTTCAGAAAGCCTCTATATTGATAAATTGTGGGGAAATGAGGCATTTTTCGCCATAGGTTCTTCCTTGAAATTGTATTTATTTATCATTTAACGTTCATTGAACACATAATCTATGTTTCGAGAATATAATCTGCTAGATGTAGGAAGTGGCCCTTTAACATCAAAACAATTGCTTACCGAACAAAACCCAATTTGAAATGTTTAATTATAATGTTACATAGCAAGCTTATATTTATGTTTTGTGATGTCCTTTGAATTTAGGAATTCTATAAATCTAATAATACTTGGTTTGTGTTGCATATTTCTTTCGAAATATCTATTTATGTCCTCATTAAATAGTGGGCATACAAAAAAGTAGTGAAATTCATCGCCTAAATCATTACAAAGTTACATTTTCTTTCATTAGAGGGTATATTCCTCCAACGACCTATTTCAATAGGTAAGTGGTGGTTTCTTGTTACATATGCCATTAAATGGGGATAATTTACTGATGTATACAGTTTGCTTAAATTCTGTTTTTATATATTTATAAACATTAGTTGCCGACGAAACTATGATTTAAATGAAGATTATAGATTACAGAGAATATTTTTGCTGCCAATTTAGAGTAGTTTTGTCGCTATCTCCGTGCCCAATAAGCAATGACTCTATTTTTTGTATCGACTGCTCAAAGTGTTATTCCTCCGTAAATCATGTAAGAGGGTGTAGATGTCTTTAAGTTAAAATGTATTTATAAAATTTCAATTGCACTCTTTCGAGTATATCCATGTTACCAAATCCCGAAATTTCACTATTTGACTATTTTTACCCTTATTATAAGCAGCCAGCATATAAAAATCGAAAAATGACTGTAAAATTTTCATTTTTAAAATAAACGTAGGGGTGTGGGTAATCAGTTTCTTAGTTAGACCATTTTCTACCCATCTACATGTATATAGCAGTTTTGAAGTAGTAATTTGAGAAAAAGTTGATTTTCCTTTAACTTTGTGAAAATGTGATTACAACGGTGAGAAAATAAATCTACCATGTCCATTGACTTGTGGATAAGGAAATCCCAACCTCGGACAGAGCCTCGTTTTAGGGACGTATCTCAAAGCTCGTGTGGGATTTCCTTATCCACAACTCACGAATATGGTAGAATCACTTTAGATTAGTCTTTAATATATCAAAGGAATTATGAGTTGTAGAAATGCATTTTCTCATTATGGTTAAGCGTACAAGAATTATTTAACCATAGTTTCTTCCCATAAATGAAGATTATCACAGGTACATGTACTTATATGGGGAATAAACTTAGAAATGACCGACTACAATAAATGAAATTGTGTAAATGAAGAAATAAAAGATACAAGAATTCTTTAACCATAGTTTCTTCCCATAAATGAAGATTATCACAGGTACATGTACTTATATGGGGAATAAACTTAGAAATGACCGACTACAATAAATGAAATTGTGTAAATGAAGAAATAAAAGATACATATTATTTTGTCAGAAAGCAATATAAATTTGTTGAGAGAAAGAGAAGTCTTTTTCAGCCTATTCGCTATTTCGCTGGTGGTAGAAATAAGACCAAGATCATAATTTGTTATTTTGCTTTATATATCAAGTTAAATGTCAAAACAAAGCCTGAAAAGCAGAAGCCCGACCGTGAGATTTAGCGTTTTGACAGGAGATAGGGACAGGATAGTTTAGTGTAAACGTTATATTAGGAATATTAATCTAGTTTTTCGCTATTTGTTTTGGGAAATATCAAGGGATTTCATTAATAATTACTTTCATATTTCACGTGAAATCCATTTTTTGAATGTGTTATCGACTATACTAAATAAAATGCACGATTTTAATTTATGAGAACCATGACGACGTCACTATGACTAAAGCACGTGCATAAATTAAATCCTTTAGTTTCATTAATAAAGAATAACATATATAAAGCAAATTATTTTTAGGATTCAATGCTTTTGGTAAAGCTATAAGAATAAAATGAAAATAGTTAAAGGTCTTTCAAGCTGAAAAGTTTCACCAACTTATGAGAAAAAAGTCAAATCAGGAAAACATACCTGACTCTGTTTTAGTATCCATTCCATAAGAAAATGGCCGGTTTTACTTTCTGTCTACAGCCGCTAATTATTTTATATGTGCTGAACGCTGTGAGACACCATCGAGACAAGAGAAGTCTCTGTATATCCTGTTCATCCAATATATACTGTATTATTACGTTCGATTATTTTATGTCATATTTAATGACAGATATACTGTAGAAAGAGTTGCTGTCAAGACTTTTGTTCGGCGGTTGCTGGCAATGGCATTATGCAGAAATATGTGTACCCCCACATTACAAAAAGCTATGACAATTGGTGGAACAATATTGATTATGAACCTTTGAACGGTACTGTATTGGATACTGTATCAGTAACAAAGAAACTATTCTTTTACAATAGCTTATAGGTGTTTGATGTGACAATCATTAATAGATAATAATAAATAATTGCGCTGTGATTCTGCAGTAACAGATGCATAATGTCTCAAAAAACATAATATTTTATGCCGTTTATTTTCTATTGGATTTCCCTATAAATCAAATTTAAGGTAAATTAAATTGTTTTTATATTCATTATGCATTTCAAAGTTCTAAAAACACTACCTTACATTTAAGACCATGTCAAATTTCATTTTATACATAGGAAAGCACAAGAAAGGTATTGATAAAAGCTTATTTCATTGTGGTCCGTGTATAACATTATATACCTAAAACTGATGAAGAGTCATCCAAGGAGGAATGACACTTGTTATGTAGTATTGGGTATTTTATTTGGGAATACTAGGAGTTACTGAAAAAATGCTGCAATGTAATCTTCCCTCTAAACTTGATGTATATCTACGGGGTAGTTTAAGTGCATGTAGTGACTGATTAAATTTAGTTTGTTATGATTACATCACATAGGGTTCGACTTGTTGTGTTTGCAACTGAGCCAGTTTTTCACTGAAATTTTAATTTTCAATATATTGTGAATTTATGTGAAAAAGTTTATTTATAGTGCTTTTTAACGGAACATCGAGAGCGTTGGCCATGTACAGTGTGACTTCATTCATATTCAATGATCCTGTCTAGGAAATACAAGTAGATGATTTGTCAACATAGAAAATTAATTAGTTAGTTTCGGCCCTCGTGATTAGATTACTACGCATCTAAACTCCACACAGTGATATACTAACCGGTATACATGTATATTTCAAAAGTAAAATCTATTATTTCCATTGTGGACGACTGACGAAAATATTAAGGGTAAAGTGTTTGTTTATTATAGTGTCACCCGTACTTAAAGGGCCAGCCATTTCTGACTTATGAGATACGTTCTTTCTGAGCTCATTTACCCCCCGAACCCTATACTTTTTTAATACCAGGCACCAGGCAGGTAGGTATATGGTAACCATTATTTAATTAGCTGGCGGCTCACCATTCGGCGATATCAGACCGGACCCCTATTGGGATTCGGACCTTCGACCTCCCGCTCACAAGGCGAGTGCTTAATTCGCGTAGGCATATTTTCATTTTATACATTTGTTCATTCAATTCAGTGTAAATATTAGGCAAAACTGATCATGGTCGCTGTTACTAGAATTATTAGAGATATAGAGCAGAAGGTGAAACGAAATCAAAATTAGGTTTCTATTATTAGACATATAGAGCAGAAGGGGAAACGAGATCAAAATTAGGTTTCTATTATTAGAGATATAGAGCAGAAGGGGAAACGAAATCAAAATTTGGTTTCTATTATTAGAGATATAGAGCAGAAGGGGAAACGAAATCAAAATTAGGTTTCTATTATTAGACATATAGAGCAGAAGGGGAAACGAAATCAAAATTAGGTTTCTATTATTAGAGATATAGAGCAGAAGGGGAAACGAAATCAAAATTTGGTTTCTATTATTAGATATATAGAGCAGAACGTGAAACGAAATCAAAATTAGGTTTCTATCATTAGAGATATAGAGCAGAAGGGGAAACGAAATCAAAATTAGGTTTCTATTATTAGAGACATAGAGCAGAAGGGGAAACGAAATCAAAATTTGGTTTCTATTATTAGAGATATAGAGCAGAAGGGGAAACGAAATCAAAATTTGGTTTCTATTATTAGAGATATAGAGTTTAGAGATTTGTTTATTTTCACTTTTCACCTGTTTCTTCTTTTGTTTATTGAAAACTGACTACTTTTACATGCAAAACAATTTACAGTGATAAGAAATAAAAATATAAGCTAAACAGGTTAATAGGATTTCTGCGAAGAACAAGTACAAGACTCCTACCTCCGGTTTTAAACTTCTTACTTTGTCATATAAAATGTCTGGCTCGATGCTAACGCCTTCAACCAAAAGGGTGAAGTTATCTCGAGTCAGCAAACTAAACCACTTCCGTTATTATAATAGAGGCTAGTTATGATGTAACAGAAAAAATACACAAAGGAAATCAAAGCACTGAAGGGACTTGTGTTGCCATAAAACTAATTTTGAAAACCTTCGTCATCTGATTTTATTCAAGTAAATCTATAGTATTTAAATCAAGGTTTACTGCCATTTTATGTTGAGGTATGGTAATGTCTACATATTTTTTTTTTTTTTTTTGCAGCAAATATATACCAAAACAAGAAATTATCAGTGATCTCATTTTCATTCACAAATTCTTCATTATTGAAGACAACCGTACTTGGCAGATGCTTTCTTTATTGAAATTCCCTATTGAAGACTATGAAGGATATTAATGTATGTTGCTTGACTTCAAATTACAGAAATTCCCACTTAAATCATAAAAACATGACCAAATTCCAAAAAGATAGTGAGGATAGGTAACAATTGGTTAAGAACCAAACTTCTAGAAGTTCAGCATTCCCATTTTAATCATAAAAATGCAAAGAAAATGCCCAAATTACTGACCAAGAGAGGTAAATTTTCATAAAAATAGATATAGTAATATAAAGCTATTAGTAATACTGAATAGAAACACATGAAAGACATTAATACATGTTGGCAATAATCAATCGAAGTTTAAAATCCAGTAACAGAAATTCCTACTTTAAAAAGATAGAGGAGTGAGTGGGACGTATCTCAAGTAAATGCGCTGGTGTTTGGTCCGAAAGACCACACACGCAACAGCTTTAGTTTTTCAAACATATGTATGAGCATTAAGCCTGTTGTGTCCTGTTCTGAATACTGGATAGTTTGTTCCCATTTGTCTAGTAGATGGTAGCCATCTTTCTGCCTCTACACTCTTGTAAGAATCTTAGTCGCCGTGAGCTTTAATATTTTCATAAGTGACTCTGTGGAGTGACTGGTCGACTCTTATCCCTTGATTTGCCAATTGCTCTGCCATCCCATTGCCATGAACACCATAGTGTTTTTGTATGCATCCATTTGAGTGAGACTTTCTGCTTCTCGCTGAACATGTTATGTTCTTGGGCAAGGGATTACAATTTGACATAAGCCAATGCTTTATGGACTGATAGAGCATCTGTTAGAAGAACTACCCGATGACAGTCCTTTTCTGACTCTTCAGCAGTTTTCGATGCTGTATGATGGCTTCTATTTCTGCTTTGTAGTTGTAACAGTGCTTGCCTGCTTGTATGCTAACTATCTCTGACCCACCAGTTGTGTACATTGTGAAAATACCAGCACCGCCATCTTGTATAGCAGCTGTAGCAGTCTGAGTACATATGCGTCTATGTCTCTGATGGATAATCTTCTGAGAACATGGCTAGTGCTATGGATCTCTTGATATTTTCATCTTTCACACCGAGTTGGAACCCGGTACTGTAGTGCAGATACTAATGTTTGACATGATGTACCACTGTGGCTCCGGCAGATCCCAGTGATCAAAAGTTGTCGGTGACCCAAGATAGGCAGCATTTGCTTTCGTCAGTTTCATGGATTCATGGACACAGTTCTGTCTTTTCAGACGATGGCGCCTAAAGCTTTGTTTTCATGGGGTAATCTGGGAAGAACTGGTACTTGCTGCTTTGCATTTGCGCTTTCGCATCCCTTCTCTTATCAATAAGTAGAATGGCAGTGACTTCCTCCATTGCCTTAAAATTGTCTGCACACTTGTATCAAGTAATTATTCTTAAGGCCTTGTTTTGGACCTTATCCGGCACTTGTTGATTTGTATTTGTGTCCATCGTCTTAGCTGTAGAGCTGTATTTAAGGTGGGCCTCACTGTTCCCAAGTATACTGTATTCAGTATCTTCTCATTTGCTCACTCAATTAGTGCCAACTAACTTATGTATTATCGCTAGCTTTATTGTCTCCTGTGTTTACATGTACGCACCAGTCTTCTGTCCATGTTGAAAGCATGTCCGCAGGTTGCTGCATTCTAAATATAGCAGTTGATGCATCGAAACACAAGGTAGTCTGCATAGAGGAAGCTTCAAATCCACTTGGAAGCTTTTTTGAAAAGAAGAAAGAGGGTGGGTGACAATACATTTCATTGAGGGCCACTATGTGGTTGTAAGAATTTACAACTTTGTATCCCATCAACACAGACTCTAGCCCTTGCATTGAACCACTTGTTCTGTTTGTACATTGTGCCACTGATTCATTCCATTCCGTAGTAGCTTCACAAGGAGACAGTTAGTCCAGACTTTATCGAATGCTCTTTGGAGATCAATCCAACTAACAAGTGTTACTTCTTTTTCTTTGATTGCATCTTCGACCTCCTGGGCAAGGTATGTAGTCTGGTTTCCTGTTGAATCCAGCTTGTTTTATTGTTTGCTAGCTAGAATTTGGTTGATGTCCACGTGCATGTACCATTTCATTCCCTGATTCAGTGTTTGCACAATCATCTAGAATTCAGCTGATAGTAATACTAAATACGAGACTATGTGACAAATAAATATATGCTGACAAAAAATAAATCTTGATTAATCTGTTTAACTAATTACTACTTTAAACATCAAAAAACAAGAAAATGACCCAATAGTTGGTCAAACTGATACATGTACATTTCCACCCAATTTGACAAGAATCAAGCTGCTAGTAGAATAGAAAAAAATATGAAGGATATAAATGTTGACAATAATCAAATTTAAACTAGATAGGTGTTCAGTAGAACACTTGTGTCGCCCTTCCTCTTACACTTTGCCATAATAACCAATAATTTCGTGACAAAATCCAAGTACAAAAAGGGGCATGACTCTGTCAAATATGATCTTGACCTACAAAATATGGCGGCATCATGACCCTTTTGTCATAACCTATACAATTTGAAAGTTTGATGAAGAAATCTTAAGATTGGCAAAATTATAGCCAACGTTAGGTTCTCATGACAAAATCTAATCACAAAATGAGCAGGACTCTGTCAAAAATGACCTTGACCTAAAACATTGGGCGGCATCACGAGCCTTTTGTCATAAGCAATATAATTTGAAAGTTTGATAAAGAAAGCTTAAGAAATGGCAAGGTTATAGCCAACATTATGTTTTTCTGACGGACTGACGGACTGGTCCAACTGACAGACAAAGTGATCCCTGTGTATCGCATTTTCTCCGAAAGGGCGACACGTAAATGAAATACAGAAAATGTGATTTAAAACATAAAAAACATGAAAATTACCCAAAATAGTTTGTGAAAATAGACAAAATTCGCTGAGATATTTAATTCATAGATACAGAAGATTTAAATAAAACTAGGAATAACATAACAACGGATGATCAAAATAAAAAAATAAAACTTCAGAAATACCACTTAGAACATCAAAAATGGATGAAAATGCCCCAAAAATAAGATGAATATAGATATTTCAACCACGTATGTTTTAGTTCAAAGCTTAAGTAGTTTTGAATAGAAAAAACAAAAACAGCATAAATATGAATTGACAATCGTCAAAAAAAGAATTTAAATTACAGAAATGTCCACTTAAAACGGCAAAAAAGCACGAAACTACCCAAAAAAGTTGTCGCATTTGGAAAATATTCACCCAAAACGTTTTTATTGAATAGTTATAGTAGCTCCCAATCGAAAAATAAAAATAACACAAATATTTGTTGACAATAATCATAATTAAACATTAAACTACAAAAATTCCCACTTAAAGCAGCAAAAAAGGATGAAAATGCCCCAAAAAGTAAGTGAATATGGACAATTTCACCCAATATCAATGGGAACTTTTCTTTATGTTAAAAGGTAGTCCATTTGCAAAGTCATGTTGAAGGATTCATTTCTGTTCAAATTTTTTCCCGGTCCAACCCCAGAATGACTGTACTACAAGCTCTTTCCATAAATCTAACAATTAAACTGAATATAATTAAGAAATAATCTTGATGGCTTGGAGTGCTTTATCGAAATTGAAGCATTCCCCGGAGGTGATGTGCCCGGCGGAATAATTCACGAGGGCGAAGCCCGAGTGAATTATTACGCAGGCACAGTACCGACGGGTAATGCTTCAATTTCGATAAATCACTCCAATACATAGATTATTTCGATTCTTAGAAGCCGATTTTTTTAAAACTATCGTAACTACTACGAACCTTTTTCAGTTCGGCGGTAATGTGAAAAACAGCATAAATAGTAGCTGTTGGAATTCACTCCCCTATTCGGGCAACCATTCAAGATATCAAACATAACTATATTATACAAACTTATTTTAGTTTAATCATCTAATACATAAAATATAAAAAAGAAATACCTGACTGACATTATGCCGAAGACGTCAGATTCAGAACCTAACAAAGCAGCCAATCGATTTAAATGCGTACCGTTAATTTGAACTGTACAACGGTTTAACGTGGATTCTAACACAAGCGGCTGCTTTTCCTATATAAACATATAGGGAAAAGCCTGTATTTTATTAAACGATAAAATATAGCACGTTTTTCCAAGGACGACGTGCCGTAAATGACGTCACGACGTGACGTATGTAAACAAGCGCGTCCAATCGTATCTCGCGTTTTAAGGTTACAGTGATGTACAACGTTTTAACGTGGAGTAATGACGTCAGTGTGATGACGTAAACGTTTTTATTCATAGTTTTGTCTCCCGGAATCAAAACTTGGCATGACTGTTAATCCTGAATTTCTTGGCCTTTTTTAAGGAAAACAAGGTGAGGGTATTCTAAGGCTTACTTGACGCAATCAAAAATGATATTTAGGTTCTTAAACAAATCTTTTTCATGCGACTGATGTATTTATACTGATATTATTTTCATTTCTATATTTTATTTTTGCGCGGGAGTAAATTAGAAAAGTCGGAAGGAGCTACTTCCATGTCCGAAACTCCGCCTACTTTTCCGAGTGCTTTAATCATATTAATGCACTCGAATTGACTATAGAAATATACCGTAGGCATATTAGAATTATAAATGTTACAAGCAAAAAACGCAAACTACTGATCATACAGGGGATAATGTGTTTACTATACACGTGTTTACATTTTTAAGCCCTGTCGTGTATGTAGCGATGTGTTAATAAATCTCTATGAAGATGCACATGATCGAAAAAAGAAGCATCAAGCTGCAGGATGTTAAATTTTGTCTATTTTCTGACTGCGCAACGCTGAGAATATCAACACGGAAGGACAGCAGACGACAAGTTGTATTCTTTATAATAATTATGTAGATGTTACAAAATCAGATCACCTGGTTAACTTGTATTGTAACATGGAGCCAGAATTGAAAAGACAAAGACCAGACAGACTTTTTTTAATTAAGTTCAACGAAAACAAAATCAAGTCAAATTAATGGAAAATAATTGAAAAAAGAACTAAAATAACTCATAACTATTTTTAATAAAGAAATATTTAGAGAAAATTCATCGTAATTATTAGCAAAGTATACTCATTAAAAGACGGATGACAGTTCTGGTATTTTCCCAAAGTTCATTTTACATCTGGTGCCAATACTAAACTGCAGCAAAAGCAGTGCTCATGGTTTGTTTAAGAAACATTTGATTCCGTTCTGTACGTCATTCAACGTTTTTTTCAAACGACATCTCCTTATAAACCGCTATGCTAATGTCGACCAAAGTTTACACGAATATTCATTGGGCATGTGAATATTCAGATTCCGGCAACCAAAAGGAAAAACTTCATAGAACCACATGTCAATCTTCGAAAAACATTTACGCAAATGTTACTTCGGTGACCCTCTACCAATTCCATCAAATAATTTTGATTCGTGAGAAAAACAAGACTACCAGGGGCCGGGACTAACTTTCACAATAGGCTTTATGAAAAAATGAAAAGCTTCTCCTTTGAAACCACTTGTTTAACTTGAAAATTATTTCTTAGAAATCCTGCTTGGTTGACCCTCTACAAAATTTCTTCAAAATTTGAATTCGTCAATTAACATGCCCGCGATGGGGCGCGGCTTGTTTTACGTATATGGATATATGGGAAACTTTGAAAATTATCTTCGCTGAAATGACTGGTTTGACTTTGAAATAATTTCAAAGAAATTGTCCATTGGTGACCCTCTACAAAGTTCCTTCAATTTGTTTTTGATTTTTGGGACCCGGTGCTTGTTTTACATAGACTCATGTAGGAAACTTTTTAAAAATATGCTTGTCTACAACCACAGGTCCAAGGGCTTAGATATTTTATGTGCATCACTCAGGTTTATGCAAATCATGTCTCTTTGGTAAAACTTGACCCCGCCAAGCGACACACTTATTATACATAGAGTTAAATAAACATAAATTTTCAAACCTAGTTATTTGGCTTGTAGCATTGTCTAGTGGTCATGTACCATGATTGTTCAAATCAAACCAATCGGGTCCAAGTTGGACCCGCCCGGGCTCACTTCATCTATTTACTTGTTTAAGTTACAGCAATGAAATTTGAGTTATCAGATAGATTTGCATGCAGACTTCAATGACATTGTACCTTGAGCTACTGACATACTTTCTGTTTTTGAAGCTAAATCAATGAAGTCTGTACCATGTATATAGGTTTACATGTAGATTTTAACTTCGACATTGGCTGACCTTGACCTACTGACCTACAATTTTGTTGTTAAAGCTACAGCAATGGAATTCTAAGATGTATGCTCCATGCTACCATGAGAGCGATTAAGAGCCGCCATGGCCGTCTTACTTGATTAAACCTAATTAAAGGGCTTATAGATTTTAGGTTAGTTAAGTACAAAATGTTAAAAGATGAGCTATTGTGATCAACCATTGTATGTATTTGATACAAATGATATTTTTGTACCAATTGTATTTCATTTCATTTTAATCTTCTGCAGTTGATAATTATGGTCTCAATTTTTGCATGAAAAATAAAGATATAAAAAAGAGATTTAGATAAATAGATATAACGTATTTATATTTATATAATATAATAATACAAGTTAAATTGTAAAAGAATTGTGGAATGAAGATTAAAATATTAAGCTAAAAAGATTTTTCTTATATATTTTAAAGGGAAATACTAAAAGATTATTATGTTCAAAATTATCAATCTTTACATATGGGCAAGATCTAGTTTTACAATATATTCTATTTACCGTGAAATTAAAAGACAATAATTCACCATCTTATGGAAGTACTCTAGATCTGTATGTACTGTGCTTCTGTATGTAAAATTGTTCAAATTTGCGGTGTTACCTCTGCTGGTAGTTATCTGTATATTAATACCATAAACAGCAGAACTAGTGAAAAATGATATTGTAAACAGCCTTAAAAAATCCAAGAAGTTAAACATAACAAGCCAGGAGCAGGAAGCATTCAAGTCATTGTTGCATAATGATAATATTGTGATAAGACCAGCAGGCAAAGGATCAGGAATCGTTGTGATAAATAAAAGTGAATACATAGAAAAAAATTGAGGGTGAGATGAAGGCAAGCAGTTCATATGGGGAAACACCCACTTGTACAACAAATGAGTGTTACAAGAAAGTAAAAAAAAATAGTTTACATGATGCACAGGGATCGGGGCAGTCAGAAAAGATATGAAAGACTATTTAAAACCCAAACATCTTAAAGCAGGAAATCTCAAAGGCAATCCTAAATTTCATAAAACAGGTGCACCATTCCATACTATAGTCAATGGCATCTAATTTCCTACTGAGAAATTAGCTGAAGTAGCGGAACATGAACTAAATGATTATGTGATAAATTCCCGAAGTTACATCAAAGACACCACAGACTTTATCACCAAACTAAAACAGGTCAGCCTACCAATACCTGAAAATGCTCTCCTGTTTTGCTTTGATATATGTAAACTTTACCCCTCCGTCACAAGGAAAGTAGGTTTGCTGGTATGTAAAGAGGGTTTGGAGTCTCGACGCAAACCATTAATACCATCAGACTATGTTCTTCAGATGATAGAGACAGTGTTAGACAACAACAACAATTTCAACTTCAGCAATAAACATTACAGACAGGTAGACGGTATAGCAATTTGGTTCCAAGCTAAAAAAATGTTGCGTGTGCTTTCATGAGAAAATGGGATGAAACCTTACTTCAGTAGCAACAAAAAACACATTTTTATAAAAGGTTCATTGATGATGGAATTGGCATTTGAATAGGGTCAGTTCGGTCTTTACAGAACTTTGCAAATTATGCAAATCAGATACACAAAAATATCAAGATAGAATTTAGATGGAGTAAAAACAGAATAGAATTCCTGGATACATTTGTCACAGTTCAAGATGGAGAAATTTACACTGATTTATATAGTAAACGGACAGACAAACAAATGTATATAAAAATACATCATGCCATCCAACCCATACCAAGAAAGGTCTAGCATATGGTCTTGGCTTGCGTCTCAAGAGAATATGTGAAAAACAGACTGACTATGAAAAGTACAGATTGCAGTTGAAACAACTTAAAAATAGAGGAAATAGTGGCAAATACATAGAAAAACAGCTACAAAGGGTAGACAGGTTAGACCGGGGTAGTCTACTTTCATCAAACCAGAAGAAAGACAGCTGTAACAGGGTACCTATGGTTCTAACTTACTCCAAACAATTGCGATTTATTAGACAAATACTTCGTAAACGTGAAACTGTTCTTCGTAGATCCCATAGAATGACGAAAATCTTTTATGTACCTCCAATACTTGCATTTAGACGTGATACGAATATCTGTGACAAGTTGGTACATGGTAAAACTAACAGAGCCCTTAAAACAAAAGCATCTGATTGTGACTGTAAAATCTGTGACCACATTGATTATGGTGAACTAAGTGATACAACTAGGAAGAAGAAGTACAAGACAGTTGCAAATGTGAGCTGCAAAGATTATAATCTGGTGTATTGTCTGACATGTAGAAAATATGATATGACGGTTTATGTTCGAGAATAATAATTTCTGTCATGAGCACGAGGGTCAGATCGAAATATCCGTCACCGAGGGTAACTGTTTTGGCGGGAACGAGGCTCTGCCGAGTTCCCGTAAAACAGTTACCCGAGGTGACGGATATTTCCATCTGAGCCAAGTGTCTCATGATGGAAACTTTTTCTTGCATGCCGTCTTGCATTTTAAAGTAGATTTCTTAATGCAAACTTATCAAAATGATGAATTATCATGAAAAACAAACGATTTTCCGACGTTGTGTTTGGGAAATTGACGTCACAATGTTTATAACGTTACGTCATAAGTGATTCACGAGAGTCGTCTGGCATGGGAGGGGTGCCAGACCGTTTTTTCCGGCATGGGCAAAATCACCGGAAATGCCGATCCGATATGCAAGAAAAAGAAAGACCATTAAAAGAGAGATTAGATGAACACCTACGATATGTCAGACATCAAGTAGAGAAACCTATAAACAGGCATTCATCGGCCGTGGGCGTAGTTGTTTTACAGAAGGTGTATCAAGAGGGCAAGGCATACCGATTGCTGGTTGAGGACAGTTGGATCAAAAGGTACCTTATGGCTGCAACATACAGTCAATATTTTAAACCTAATTCTGTATTCAGATAGGTAATTTTTAATACTTACTACTAAAATAACAATGATTATATTACATATAGTTATTGAAACATTAATGATATGGGAATGACAATAATGTTTTGGAATAGTTATAATATGTTGAACTGATGATGACGGTGATGATGAATGAAATAGGATTTACAAATAGTTACTGTTATAGAAATTCAATGGTTTACACATATCAAGTTTTACCTTTAGTATTAGTTTTCATAATGCTGAACTGATAAAGGTGATAGTTGTTTCTTTGTTTTTTTTTCTATCCCTCTTGATATTCCTGCCTGTTTTGGAACTGCTAATGAGAGAAACCTGCTGTCACCGTAACAATATGGGAGTTCTCCCATAACATGGTGAATTATTGTCTTTTAATTTCACGGTAAGGAGAATATATTGTAAAACTAGGTCTTACCCATATGTAAAGATTGATAATTATGAACATAATAATCTTTTAGTATTTAATATGTAAGAAAAAACTTTTTAGCTTAATATTTTAATCTTCATTTCTACAGTTCTTTTACAATTTTACTTGTATTATTATATAAATACATGTTATATCTATTTATCTAATTCTCTTTTTTATATTTTTTATTTTTCATGCAAAAATTGAGACCATAATTATCAACTGCAGAAGATTAAATACTAAGAAAACCTGGGAAATGCTGCAGAGAGGATCTACAATTTAATTTAGATAATAGGACAATTTATGACTTAAACAAATGCGTTATAATATGATAAGTGTGTTTAAGACAGGACTATGTATCAATTAAATGATTTTCGGTTTAATTTCAATTGAATTCTAGTTCTTAAGTGTATTCTTCATGTGATTGGACTCTTACCTGAAAGTACGGGAAACGTCATTTGGACGCTTAGTGTATATGACGTCATTAGGAAGTGACGTCATTTCCTAACGTTTTGTTGTTTTTCATTTCTAAGCTTGTCATGAAGATGGTCATGAAGATGGTCAACATGTAAATTTAAAGTGCAGACAAATTTCTTGAAAAATGCAGTATTGCCGAAAATTTGAATTAAAGAGTTGTTTTAAATAGAAAAACTGTGAAACAAGTTGATAATTATCAAAGATAATTTATTAACTATAAATGTAAACTTAAGTATATCTATGTATGGTGTTGGGCTCAGTATTCGTGGTAGGTCCAGAATTCGTGGTATTCATGCAGTTTGTTCTGTCCCCATTGCTCTCATTAAAATAAAACAACAGAAGTAAACCAAACTGTAAATATGTTCCAGTTGATGTTTTCCGTTGATATCCGTTACGAAAATTTGGTGTTCTTATACCTTAAGTGTTGCAGGTATTCCCAAACTGTGTCTGAACATTTTTTTTTATTATTGAAATGGTTGCTTTATCAAAACTGGTACTGGAAGAATGGCTGACTGTTTGTTTATATGTAATCAACTGATATTGATTCACAAAACATAAAAATATAATTTCAAACGAGATTCTTAAATATCATATGGGACACTTCTGTTGCAATGTTACTTTTTGGTTGACCCACGAATTCTGGTGCACATATTCCTGTGACGTCAAAGGTCAAACCACTTTATATTTTGGAAGCTGTGTAAACAATGTGACAATCGGCATAAATAAAGTAAATCGTATGTCAAATGTTAGATGTTCTTGGTTATAGTTTGACCTTGGTTGTTTCTTTGTTAATTTTTGTACTCCGTTGTGTTATAAAAGGTTCTTATTACCACGAAAACTGGGCCAACCAGCATATATTATTATACCTCACGTGCTTTTCCCTATATATAGTTCCCATACCGCATCGGTGAACAGAAAATGATGTTACCCATGTAACATCATGTTTCACCCCTGTAAGTCTAAAAATAGATTAATAGACACTTGTCTAAAAAAATAATGTTACCCATGTAACATCATGATGTCACACCCCTGTAAATCTAATAATAGATTATTAGATACTTGTCTAAGAAAATGATGTTACCCATGTAACATCATGATGTTACATACCTGTAAGTCTAAAAATAGATTATATAGAGGATAATTGTTGGTTTCGGTGTAAGATCACGTTATAATTTCACCGAGTGGGCACCAAAAGTGATATTTTCACGAGTGGCGTAGCCACGAGTGAAAATAACAACTTTTGGTGTTCACGAGTGAAATTAACGTGATATTACACCGATACCAACAATTTTTCTGTTTATTTTATGGTTAAAACTCTACTTTAATTGAGTTTGTTTCTATAAAATATAGAAAATCGCGGGAAGTGTCATCAGAAAACATAGCGCAAATGACGTCATTTTAACGACGTCATCGTCGCATGGTTTCCAGCGTTAATTACGCTCGGTATACTTTTTGACTTAAATCCGGGTATAAGATTGCAAAAACAGTGAAAAATAAAAATGGTAATCCACTGTTTCAAAATTATTTCACTGAGAAAACTCTATAATTCACTGGAAAACATAAAATAAAGACGCTTGTCTATATCAATATTGTCAATTTCTTAATCTGTTTTTTTCGGTATAATAAAATAAATATCACATACACTTGAGGGTGTTAGGAGATATTGTGAACCCGAAAAAAGTAATGTCAACTGAGGCTGCTTCGCCTCAGTTGACATTACTTTTTTCGGGTTCACAATATCTTCTATCACCCTCAAGTGCATGTGATATTTATAATAATGCCACATGATGACTGAATGCCATAATGCATCTCAGTCTTTAACACTTTACTGACATACATGTACAATGTTGTTATTTAGTGTGTTGTACAAAGACTATCTCTATAGCTTATTTCTTTTAAAATATACACTTTGTACGTGTTTCCAAAAGTAAAATACAATGAAGATCTAGGAATATACAAAATAGTTGATAATCAAAGATAATTTATTAACTATAAATGTATACTAAAGTATGTTTATGCATAATGCCACATGATGACTGAATGCCATATCACGAACATCGCTATACAAAGATATGGGTGAACGGTTAGCACATGTTAGTAGAGTAGGCAGTGTAATAGGATAACGGGACTATTGTGTAAGTGACAATATAGGACAAATTCTTGAAAACTAAAACTTGTATTACAGCTGGTACTTTTACATTTGAGGTTAACAACAAAATGAAAACAACAATCAGTATTAATTCATATATTTTAACTGTTTTACGGTTACCCTACGACATAATTTACAGAACGTTAGATCAAATACACCGACCTCATGTTCATCAGCATAATTTCTTTTCTAGTCATTGACAACGCCATGTAATTCACACAAAGTTCTTGTAGATAATGATGAAATTATTTGATATATTGAATCCGGGTAATCCGCATTGTAATTTACACCAAGTTATTATAGATAATGATGGAATTATTGGACAAAAAAGGTCATTTAAAGATTTATAACAGCTAGTAATTAGGAGACCACGTCTATCATTGTTTTTATTTGCCATTATAATTTACCCAACCAGTACACATAGGTAAGCCCGTTTTAAGCTCCTCAAATGAGAATTTTAGCTTTAAGGTTCAGACAAAAGTAATGAGAATTTAACAGAATTGTTGCAAGATAAAAAGTTTTAGTGAACACAGATCAAATGGTAACTCTAAAATGTTATCGTGCTGTAGGTTCTATTGGTAGACATCGTAAGCAATATCTTTCAGTTGTTGCTCCAATATATTCTTTAATGGTAATGCGGAGGAGTTGTTTATTTAGGAAATAGATTTCACATTTGAGTGATATACCAGTTAGTATATCACTCATTCAGACCAAGTTTGTTGAAGATCAATCAAAACCTGTTTGACCTACAGAGTAGACAAGGCTAATTCACCTGTTTGACCTATGGAGCGGACACGGCTATTTCACCTGTTAAAACGATAGAGTGGACACGGCTTATTGACCTGTTTGACCTAAAGAGCAGACAAGGCTAATTCACCTGCTTGACCTAAAGAGCGGACAAGGCTAATTCACCTGTTTGACCTAAAGAGCAGACAAGGCTAATTCACATGTTTGAATTAAAGAGCGGACAAGGCTAATTCACCCGTTTGACCTAAAGAGCGGACAATGCTAATTCACCTGTTTAACATATAGAGCGGACAAGGCTAATGTTTGAACTACAGAGCTGACAAGGCTAATTTCATGATATTTCGATAATTCAAGGGCCATAATCCATTAGTTCATTGAACAATATTTGCTGATTATCGAACATGACACAGACATTATGCCCATAAACGTGTAAAGCCTGTTTGGTGAAGATCGGATAAAAACTGTTTGGCATAGAGAGATGACAAGGCTGATTTGGCCAATTTTGGATATTTAAAGGGCCATGATCAAAAAGTAACAATCCTTATATCACAAGGTTATTATTATATTCCAATACAAATCACGTTAAACTTATTTGATACATATTTCCATCAACAATGAATTACTCGAGTGAAGTATGGGGCTTCTTGAAGTCTGAACACTTGGAATAAATTCATAGAAAGTTTCTGAAGAGATTATTGAATGTAAAATGTCAACCTGTAATTATGTACTGTATGGTGATACGGGAAGATATCCATTATACATAGCAAGGCAAATACGAATAATGAAATACACGTATTTCTTTTAACTTTACTCTGAGCATAGTGTATACTACGATTGAAATACTTATAAATGCCAATATTGCCAAGACGATTATCTGATATCTATCTAATTAGCTGGAGACAAAATCTTAATTCTAAATCGTCTCTCAAACTATAATATCTACTAAAATGCATAATACAAAACCTGGAAATACCATACGGTATCTAAGATACGATTGTCATCTCATCAATTAAGTATCGAAAAACTTGTAAATATCGAAACACTTGTAGATATATATACGGAATATTATAACAGTCGGTTGATCCGTATCTTTTGAGTTGGCTGTATAGTTCCGGATCACACGAGAGGCGTGTCTTCCGTGTATAAACAAACAACAGTAATAAAAAGTAAATGCAAAATGTAAATCATCTTCCTGGTTTATTTAATGCGAAATAGACATTGTATTCATTTTTCTAGCATATCGGATCGGCATTTCCGGTAATTTTGCCCATGCCGGAAAAACCGGTCTGGCACCCCTCCTATGCCAGACGACTCTCGTAAATTACTTATTCTTGCATATCGGATGGGCATTTCCGGTGATTTTGCCAATGCCGGAAAAACCGGTCTGGCACCCCTCCTATGCCAGACGACTCTCGTGAATAACTTATGACGTAACGTTATAAACATTGTGACGTCAATTTCCCAAACACAACGGCGGAAAATCGTTTGTTTTTCATGATAATTCATCATTTTGATAAGTTTGCATTTAGTAATCTAGTTTAACGTGCAAGACGGTATGCAAGAGCCTCGTTCCCGCCAAAACAGTCACCCTAGGTGACAGATATTTCGATCTAAACCTCTTGCTCATGACAGAAATTATTATGACGTTATAAACATTGTGACGTCAATTTCCCAAACGTCGGAAAATCGTTTGTTTTTCATGAAAATTCATCATTTTGATAAGTTTGCATTTAGAAATCTACTTTAAAGTGCAATACATTGAAATGAAAGTTGAGTCTTCAGATGACATCCGTACTTTATACGTTCAGTGGCAAAATAAACCATCACTGTGTGTGGGTGATCACCTTGACCCTGACTATTCTGCTTCATATGAACCTTGGATCTTTTTAAAGACAATCTTCTTTCACTCGCAGTGCTAAACTGTTTGCAGTTCGTGCAGAGGGTTGCTGATATGATTCACAGCATTTTTTTCCTTCGTTTATTTGAAGGTGATTTCGTGAAACATTTTTTTGAAGTCACTATATAACTTCCAGGGGGTGCTTAACTTTTTTCTTGGTGTATATATACATAAAATAAGCACCTGACAATGAAAACAAGATACCTAATGCCCCGGTCATAGTGACACGGGGGTCGGCTTTGCCATGGCGAGAACCTGGCAAAATGTTGTACATGTATAATGTAACAAAAAAATAGCAAAAAAATAACAGAACGTGAACATAACGCGTCCCGTCGGTTGATACGCTCGTTTGAGTTTGTTGACCTGTTTTGCTGCGCTATGATACGTTGTTGCCTCGTTGCTCCCATGTTACTCGTTACAAAACGCTTTATGCTTAAAGGGATACACCCTATAACTGATGTCAAACTAAATAACCTACAAAAAATAAATAATAGAATATTTGGAAGTATTATAACTTAACCTAAAAGTTTGAGCTATGCATTCCCAGTCATTATCGATAAAATCAGCGGTTTAAGATACTGCAGTACCGTAAACCATTCAATAATCTATGTAGAGTTGTTGTTGTACAATTAATGGATGGATGCTATTTATTACAGAAAGCCTTCATATTGATTAATTGTGGTAACATGATGCATTTTTCGCCATAGGTTCTTCCTTGAAATTGTATTTATTTATCATTTTACGTTCATTGGACACATAATCTATGTTTCGATGCCTCTTTAAATTAAAAAGTATAATCATAAATTTGAACTATCGAAGTACTGTAAGGAATACATTACTCGTTCGAAATGCTCGTAATATTATGATACAACTTGAAAAAGATGAAGTCTAATAAATATGAATAATTTTTATGAATAAATGCAGAAAAATATTAAAATTTGGTATTAAAGCTGAAAAGGGAAGAAAAAACAAAATAAGAAAGAAACAAAAGAAAAAAATTGATTTAAATGTGATTTGAAATCCACTCGTAAAATTAGACAGCCAACGTAAATATCCACTACACATTTCGGGGGCATTAAAAGTCTGCAAATATTTAACAATTCCAACATCGACTTTTTGTTTTGCGATCGATTCTATGACATGACCGTACAAACTAATAGGAAAAGTAATATTTGGAGAGTTGTTATTTCGTACTGGTAGCAGGAAGAGTTTGGTGTATTGGGTTAAAAGCTATTTTTCCACTACCCTTTTTACACACACCTATTTAAGCTGGATTTTTACTTGAAAAAAATGTGCATAATTCCACTTTAAGTCTCCATGCACCTTTTGCTCAGCCCGTATTAAATATAGCGTTGTTGAACCGTATATGTCCCGGAACGTATATATCACACGAGAGAAAAAATTCGACCGCATATGTCACACGTGTGATATATTCGGTCGAAAATAGTCTTCGCGTGAAACGTATATGGCACATAATATGTATACGTTTGACTTCGAATTTTATAGGAACACGAAAACGAATATCTCACATGCAGAAAAAGGCAAATAAAAATGAAATGTAACGATGTTTGGGAGGCATCTATATAGGTATATACATGTATATAGTTGTAATGTGGAGAGCCGAAATGCAATGACATGATTATCCAAGAAAGTCCAAGGTAAACGACATGCGATCAACACTTATTGGAACTTAAACACAGAGTAAACTTGATATATCTGCATGGCCGGCTCCTGTGGATCGGTTCCGATCCTCTTCCTGGAATGACTTAAGCAAAAGTATAATTTGTACTTTCATGCACTTTAATATCACAACCTATGACACATATACGTTTCGGTGTAAACTGTCAAAAATGACCAAACGAATATGTCACATTAAACACGTGTTATATTTACGGTCGAATATATCACACACGTGTGATATATACGTTCCGGGACATATACGGTTCAACATAGCGTGCCGCTGCTGCGGCCTGCAATAACACATTTTCCTGAGGACCTTAAAATATCTCATTGTTGGAATCAATCAGTAATTTTCCCCAAAACCTTAAACTACGTTGTGTATTAAACTACTGTAGTTTAAAAATTCGATAGAATTTCATAAAGCATCCTGTCTTCTTTGGAAGGCAATGTATAAAATTGAGCTAATTTGTGTGTAATTTTATTGGAATTAGACGACATGATAGATTCAAAGTTTTGTAATGTTGGCCAATGGCAATAGTAAGGTTTGAAAAATCGTTTACGTAATTTTGAGTGTTTTGGACAGACGAGGAGAAAATGGTATTCATGTATTCTATCATTCCGTGGAATATTCGTATGTCTTCCGTTTTCAATGGCTAGCTTGTGGGCTGATCCTATATTTATTTACATGTATGCAGTGCAGATATTTTTCCATATTGAAGTTTCGTTTGTTAATAGAATATGATGAAATTCTATTTAATTGTTTATGTTTGAATACAAAGATTGTTTGTATATATCTAAAATTCTTTGTTTGACTGATTGAAAGCTTATCATGTTGATGCTGGGGTTGTCCTAGTAGTTTGACATACCTATTCGTTCAAAATGTTGTTGTTTTTTTTTACATGAAATGCCAAGTTATACCCTCCAAACATACAATTAATGTCAGCATCTCGTTTTAACATTTTAAAAATCTTTTTAATTAAGGTGTTTTCAGTCATATTTAAAAGTTTGATACAATACTTTATCATGGTAATTTAACGTTTGATTTTCAAACGTTTCGGGCAACGCGACCCTACCTGGCGAAACTTGTATATAAGGCTTGTGAAATATGAGCAAAGAGGGCATCATCAGCAAAATAAAATATAAACTTTTAGATCATCGATTGTGCATAAACCATCTTTTTGTAACGTTTTCTTCTTATATTTTGATGATGAATTGTTACCTTGCATTTAGTCCTTTAGTTTAAGCATTTTGCACTAAAATTTATCCAATTAAAACCAATGTAAAATCCTTAATTTTCTAAAAAGCGAGAGTGAATTTTTCCATGTCTACTTTTTGAGCATGCGCAGTACATCACATGACATTTGTTAAATTAAATTCTGTTACATTGTTTTTATGCGTGTAGTAGACATTTCAATAGATTTTATGTAGTACAGCTCAACTATCTTCAGTTTATCCGTGAACCGTCTGATTTCAAGGAGCAGGGCACTTTCTGGGTTGCCATCGTAAACTGAGCATCGTTCACGGATAATTTCCCGAACGTTGTCTTGATGTGCTGAATATTTGTGTCATGTTATATTATCACCGAAATGCAATTTTACTCCAGAATCAGTCAAGAGATACTCCCGATCTAGCGTTTTTTTATATCCATGACAGTGTAAGTTGGTCAGATACTCCGACTGGGACAGAGTAACACGGAAGTGTAACTTTGCCCTGAAATGAGGTCACACATACACCCAAGTCGGTGCATTGCTTGCCGCGGCGTTTATCGTTGTACAAAAGTCCACTGCATGACCAAGGACTTGCGTGTGCCTTTATTCAAAGCTAATACTATGCCGTATTCCCACGCACATGGTAATGGTCTAAAATTGGAGCATGACACAGACGGACACATCCGTGTATCATACATGAACACGTTGGTTATGATCGAAAAATCTTTCTGTGACGTTTAGCTATGAAACCCGTCAGAATGTTGTAAAGAAATCCAATAAGTAGATCTAGTTCTTGGAAGAAATCAAATACATCACCCTTATTAAGTCCATATCATACACAAACTTCTGTTTGACATTCACAAAGAATGTTATGGGCGTGATTGGACCAATAACTCCAGTTTTTGTCGTCATTTTTGGTGAACGTGTTACGTTTATCTTGTGAAGCACGTGTTTTGATACACCATTGAAGATGTCCTGTTTGTCCTGGACTGACGGTGCGATTTTAATATGTTCGCATTTGGGCATAAAAATCTAATTGTTGAAATATGTGGGAGTAATTTTTAACAGCCGAATAAGTGTGATATGCAGTTTTGTAAATCACGCTCAAATTAGAATATGCTTACAACGGAAATACCTTTGTTTATCGAATGCAACCCCACCGCTTTCTACATGAACAACGTTTGGAATAACGGACTTTTTTCATTTGAGGCCCCCTGTAGGGAATAAACGAATCTGATTTCTTCGAAAGTTTAAACAATTAAACTTTCAATTTCAAGTTTTGAGTGTTCATGTGCCCATGCTTCGTACACAAAAACAATATGATCACGAAGTTCTAGAAAATTTATGTACCCAATCCGAGTCGCATATCTTCTGCTTAGTCAAACAGTAAAGTTCCATGAACGAATTTTGAGTTCAGCCTCCGATACCTTCTACTCTATTCTCCACCGGTTCTGACAGGGATAGATGCTCCGGCTGCAACATTAGACAATATGTATTGTACACCGTCTACATGAGTCACGAAACTTGGGCAGAAGCTGCCACCTCCCTGGGAAACTGTTCACTTACGACATAACAAGGTTTTTTTAAGAACAGGACTAGCAAAAGTCAACACCTCCAAATCATTTAAGAACGTGATTTTACCTATATATATACATTTTTCTCAACTTCATTTTTATAGAGTTACCAAATCTTTAGTCCATGCGAGTCGTTATATTGTTCATACCCCTGTTATATTATAATATCCATTATATCAGGAATGGTGCTTGCATGAGTGATGCCTGTCACTTGAATTATCTAAGGAACATGTATGGTGGTTGAAACAGATGGTGGACCCGCACCTGGGCCAGATATGTCATTACCATGTTCAAATAGCACTTACATCTCAAGTAATACAGTAGTAGATACACGTCAGTTGAAACTGTTCTCGATGCTCGAACCATTACCTGATTTATTGCCTTATTGGTGTCTACTCTGAATATGAAAGACTCTTTTCAAGGCTTAAAATGATATTTTTACCCCCACGTTTACTCTTCCCGATTCGTAGGGTTTTCTTAATCACAAGTTTTTACAGTTGTTTTACGTTTTATCAGAACCATGTTTATTGCAAAGCCTTAGGAGCCTGTGGTGTACTGGAATATCCATATCTTTGCTAGGGTTCTTTTCGTGTGCACTATTGTACATGTGACGTCATTGTCTTTGCTCTCCGATTATTATAAGATAGAAAAAGAAAATCAGTATGCTTATGTACCTGTAGTCGCGTTTACTAATTTTTACGCCGACATTAGAAAGTCATGACTTCAGGATCCAGGGGTCCGGCTTTGATAAAGCTTTGGCTTGTGCTGTCTGTATATGACACAGATCGTCACACGCACTATTTGATGTCGAAAATGGCTACTGTTAGTTTTGACTTCACACAAATAACACATACATGTGCATATTAGAACGGATGAACACTATTTGAGCGAAATGCACGGCCATTTTCTATAGTCACAATATCAAATATCTTCACTCGCATTTTCTCTATTTTCGGTGTTAGTGTGGGTATGCATCGAGCTATCATTTTTAGCATTTCCATCCTGCATTCACTGTACCAAATGATATACATGCACGGATCCATCACACAGTTGAACGTTGTGGTAGCATCGTTTGCAAGTCTTAAAGGCACCGTCGCAAGATTCAATGAAATCGTAAAGGCGTACGCTATAGTTGTGATAAAAATTGTCATTATGTATACAAAAACAAGCGACGTAGATTTGTAACTTTGTAACCGCTTTGCTGTTGCGCTCAACGAATGTGGCTCGTTTGTATGCCTCTTATCAGACCGGATTATCAGGAATATTTTTACATAACATGCTGCAGAAATGATGACAACAACTACTAAAATCACTCCATAAAACAGGAAAGAAGCTGTATTACATACTGTTACAACGTTATACATTGTGAAATTTGGGTAGACGAAATAGCAAACCCCGAAACGAATGAAGAAATATAATCCAAACATTACTGTCCAAACTGTACATACTACTGTCTTTATTATCTTCAGAGTGAAGAGCCGAAGGTAGAGATGTGGCGAATAGAAAATAACAAGTCTTTCTAATGACATTACACCCACTGTTGTGTATGCCATAACACAGAATCCTGTTCCTGTAATTTGAATAAACATATTTACATCGTGGTTATCTACAAACTTTCTTACTGTGTAACAAGAAACGGTCAGGACGTCGAATATTATTAACCCACTTGATAGAAATCTTGCTGTCGCTGGGGTTTGCCTGGTTTTGTTTAACGCAGCAAGAGCGATAGTACAAATCACTATGAAAAATATGCCAATGATGGCGAATGAAATTTTTATAGACACATCATAATCATCTAGCGATCTGTCTAATGGGAAGGTATACAAGTCGTTAGAAGGAATATTACTGACATTTTCTACAAGTTCCATGGTTTCGACGATTTAAGTTCTGTTTGGAAACACTTCTCTCCCTTAGCAGCTACTTTATCCTGAAATAAAAAAGTTAAACCGCATTTCTGAGGAAAATACATCGATAAAATGATATAGTCAACAAAGAGTCTCGAGCAGTTATAATTTCAAACCTGAACAGAAACTAGACACAAAAAGAACTAGATAATCGTTTCTGAGAAAACAGTTGTCTTCCCCACGCCCTGACTCACTCAAAAATTGACTTTGACCTTTAACCCACTGACCAAAAACTCAACTGGTTATTCATAGATTTCACTAATAAGTACACCAAGTTTTATCATCCCATGACCAACCGGTCTTGAGTTTTTAACTTTTAAGAATTAGGGAACTGCTTTAAGATTTTAGATCATGGTGAAATCGACCTTTGACCAACTGCCAGCAAAATAAATAAGGGTCTTCTACTGGTGATGACTTATATGCATACCAAGTCATAAAATGTTACAACAAACAATCATTCACTTGTTGAGCGGGAACTTTTTTAAGTTGAAGGTCCGTGTGACATTGACCTTTGACCCTAAAATCATTAAGGGTCTACCAATGAGCATGCCCAATAAGCCTGTCAAATTAATAAATTATATCATCTTATTACCAACAGTTCTACAGTTACTGGTCGGAAATATTCTTTTTTAATTTAAAGTTCCTGGGATCTTAACCTTTTACCTCAAGCTGACGGGGACCTTGATGAAAAAAATGGTTTTCGATCAACAGCTGAAGAACAGATGGTCGAAAGATAATATCACTTGGTAATGACCAGTGAAAGACTCCTATTGATATTGGATCAGTGGGTCACCGGTCAATGTCACAGGAAATTTCAGGAAAAAATGGTTTCCTACCAATGGCTGAAGAACACTTGGTCCAAGGATCCTATAACTTGGTAGGCTTATTGGTCACGGCCAGTGGAAGAGACCTATTGGTATGACCTTTGTTCTACTGATCCCAAAATCAATAGGGGTCTTTCACAGGCTATGACTTATAAGCTTTATTAAGTTATTTAAATTTACTATCAGCTTTTTTTCAGTTATTGATCGGTAATCATTTCTTAATTTCAAAAAGTCTATGTGTCTTTGACTTTTAGTTTATACTAATCTATTTTAGCTCGATCGTGAAGAAAACTTGTAGCTTATCGAGTCACTCTCGAGTCCGCTTCCTGGAAAAACCAGTTCTGGTGTCATATGAGGAGGTACGGTCGTGACCCCAGTGGGGATCGAACCCGCAACCTCCAGGATGACCGGCAGACATCTTAACCTCTACAGCACCGCCTTTGACCTTTGAACAATTTACCCACAAATCAGTAGCGCTCTGCCACTGGCCATGACCAATAAGTATAACAAGTTCAGCTTTTGATCGGAAACCATTTGTGACAGTCAGACGGACATTAATGTTTCCTCCCTATTCTTGGGGAGAAACAGCGAAAGTCTGCGTTGCTTGTCTGCCGTTATTTTCGACATACACGTATACATAGCGTATTTTTAAGTACAACATTATCTAAAATTTCCTGCATGGCGTGATTTGTCAAAACAAGCTAATTGTACATTACGATGGACTTTTAATGAGTATGTTTAAATTGTATAAATTTGTATATGTTTCCCCACAGTATTTTTTTTATGTTTGACTAGTATAGAAGCAATTGTGACATTTGTATAATGATCACGTTCCTTATGTCAATTATAATTTGGCCTACTTTCCGATTCAATCAAATACTTCCATTTCCTTAAAAAGAGCAAGATATTGACTGCGATATGAAAATAATCATTTCACCTATTTTTTTTCCAGGAAAAGGGAATGTGACTTCACAGAGAAAAGCTCCGCTATAAATCTCTATATACATGTGTATTTCAATGCAAAAGGGACAAAGTGTATGCCGGTTATAGCTATACGAAGTTCAATTGATTTGTCGATTTGTCAAGGTTCAGGTACTGTCAATATATACTTTACACTAGTATAGTGTATAAAGTCTTGTAGTATTTTATTAGTTTAAATTCATTTGTCATAGATCGATTAAGAATTGATATTAATTGCTTTTGAGATATCTCTATTCACTTAAGACAAGAGGGCCATGATGCACATATAGCGACCAACTGAGTACCAGTGCACTTACCTAAAGAACTCACTGGTTGCTAAGGGAATTCACTGGTTGCAAAGGAAGTCATCTGTTCCAAGAGGAAGTCACTGGTTGCTAGGGGAAGTCAGTGGTTGCTTAGAAAGTCACTGGTTGCTAAGGAAGCCAGTGGTTGCTTGGTAAGTCAGTGGTTGCTATATGAACTCATTTAAAGCTAGGTTTCTCCTATACCTATATAAAGAAAAGGGACCCCCGTGGGCGTGGACAATTTTGACCCCACGAGGCATGATTTGAAGAAACTTAATAGAAGACCACTAGACAATGTCACACGCCAAATGTGTAAGCCAAAGTTCTTGTGGTTTTGGACAAGATTTTAAAAAGATTTTCCTATATACCAAGTGAAACCCCGGGAAGGGTAAATTTTGACCCTGAGGGCATGCTTTGGACACACTTTGAAGAGGTCCACTAGACACTGTTACTCACAAAATATCTTAGCTCTAGGCCTTGTGGTTTTGGAGAAGATTTTAAAAGTTTTCCTATAGAAACCTATGTAAAATCGAGTGATCCCTGGGCGAGGTCAGTTTTAACCCAGGGGTCATGATTTGAACAATTTTGGTAGAAGTCTACTAGGCAATGTTACATGCTAAATATCTGAGCTTTAGCTTTGTGGTTTCAGAGAAGTTTTTCCTGTTTGTTGACATAGTAACCAGAGTTTTATATGGAATGTTATTCTTTGTATAATTTTTGTAGAACTTCATGCAAAGGACATCACTGCCAACTTTCAACAACATCTGCCGAGTGGTTTCGGAGAAGATGTCGTTTGAAGTAAATGTGACGGACGGAACATATGGACGAACAATCATCCATGCTTAAACCTCACCCTGGCACAAAGTGCCTGGTGAGCTAAAAAAAAAAGAAAAGAAAGTGTCTTTATTAACTAGTATACTTCACAGTTGAAAAGAATAACGCGTAACATCAGGTGTCTTAAACAGTTTTTACAAATTATAGTTATTATATACATTTACTCAATCTTGGAAAATATTAATCTGATGATAATAAAAGAATCATCTACAGAAATAAAATAAATACTCCGCTGTCTACTATGGCATGAGAAACGTTGCAATATTCTACATTAAATATATTTATTCAATAAAAATATTAATCTACTAAAAATGAAAATATTTAGTAATCATTTTAGGCAATTTTGTCAGCAACGTCTAAAAGTTACAATAATCTATAAACTGCTTTTTAATTTTACTTAAATTCCTGTTTATGTCAGTATATAAAAAAATTAATACAATAAGATAATTACTGTATATATCAAAACATTCTTTGGTTTAGGATCGTCCTTTTTAAAAAAAAAAGAAGTGTTCAGATTTACCCTCCATTGTGTTAAGAATCACCCGACATGTTCACAAACTGCCTCAACAGACTAGATACAATTTACAAGGTATATTACTTTAACGTGTAAAATTATTAAGAAACAGTTCAGAGTATCCCGCGGAAAATTTGCTTGCGGTCACAAAGATGTAAAATAATAAACTTTAAGATGAAGTCCACTCGGCAGTGCAACATCCCAAATATCTCAGCTCTAGGTCCTGTGGTTTCAGAGAACAAGATTTTTTAAAGATTTTCCTATATAACCTTTGTAAAACCAAGTGACCCCCGGGCGGGGTCAATTTTGATCCGGGGGTCATAATTTGAACAATCAGGATAGAAGTCCACTAGACAATGCTACATGCTAAATATCTAAGCTCTATGCCTTAAAAATTGTGGCTTCAGAGAAGAAGATTTTTTAAGTGTGTCCTATTTTTTGCCATAGCAACCAGCGTTCTGCATGGAATGGAATTCTTTGAACAATTTTGGTAGAGCTTCATGCAAGGAGCATCCCTGCATAGTTTCATCGGCATTGGCCCAGTGGTTTCAGATATGTGGTTTGAATCAAAATGTTGACGGACGACGGAGAATCTTCATTAGAAAAAGCGTGGTCGAGTGGTTAGAGTTGCTGACTTGAAATTACTGTAACTTCTCTTACATTAAGGGCAATGGGTTCTTGACCATGTTAATTATAGACCATATATATATATTCTATAGATCTACACCATATATAATTTTAGACCGTAAATATTTTTATACACCATATTTGTAGTTTTCGTCAATAAATATTTCTAAACACCAAATCTCTCTTTCTCTATATATAATACATTTTGTATATATATACAAATATATACGTGAAAAATTCAAAAACATGTGCCGGAAAAAATTTGAATATATTAAAAGAAAAAAACAGTCCATGAGATAATTACATTATCATGGACTGTGTTTTTATCTTTTAATACAAATATATATATATATATATATATATATATTTGTATATATATATATATATACATTTTAGTCAGTAAATATTTGTATACACCATATTCATATATTTTTAGCCAATACATATTTATAATTTAGTTCATTGATAATTTTGTACAGTCACCATACATGTATATACATTTTTTGACCATAACTATTTTTATACACCATATATTATTTGTAGCGACGTAACGTCAAAAGTTGCGACCCGCGTAAAATTTGTGTAAATCATCTGCTTATTTTTATCAGTAAATGCATAACTGATGCATGGATTTTCGTGCGATACATACTGAAATGTAGTATTTTGAATTCGCTATCAAATGATATTAAAACTTAAATGCTAAAATACCATTTTGAAACAACAATACGAGTTAAAACACCATGAAAATGCAGAATTTGGGTATGTAACCTGTAACAAAAACGACTTACGGTACAACCTATATTATCTTTAAAATAAATATGTTGTGTCCAAACAACATGGAAACTCGGCATAAATGTCTTTCGGTATGCATATCTTATTCCTTTTAATTTGACAGTTAAAGATAACACAATAAAAAAGACACGCGCGTTTTCAGGTACGGGTAAACTATGTAACCATCGTTAAAAATGTACTTTTTTTCAGGGGAATTTGTGTTCAAATTCAGCTACAGTAAAAGCTACTGCATAAAATTCTGACATCTTTTCATTTACGAGGTTCGCCTCAGAGAGAGCACCAGTAGCTGTGGTTTAGAGAAGATACTGCGTTATTTTACTTACCAAATTATCGCTTAAACGAGTTCTTAAAATTGTCCAGTTTCTGAAAAATCCTACCGTTAATATATCCCTGTTCTGAATTGAATTCGATTTCATCAAACAAGAGTATGATTTTATTTGTTAAGTAGTAGGAAGGTATTTCGCATTAATTAAGCTTCAAAATAGTGTGTTCTTCTCAAAAATGCGCAATCAATCATGTCCGGTGCTTACTCGTGAACGAGTTCTTAAAAATGTCCAGTTGAAAAAAATGACGTCAAAATTACGTTTCTTTGACAGAGAAATTATTTCTTTTAGATCATTTGTTTTGTTCCACGGTAAAAATGAAAAAGCCATTTAATCAGTCTCACTATACAAAAGGAAAATCTAATTCTAGTATAATAAAAAAACGTTGGTTCAAGCTTCCATAAGACACCGACGAATTTATAACAGTAAAATGACGGTTAGGTTATCTCGTGAAGATAATGTATTGAATACTGATTTGCCTTTAGCTTTCATTCTGGAAACGTATTTTAATATGTGCATCAATAATTCAGTGATTGGGATGCGGAAGGTACTGTGTTCGAATCCCCGTCGGGGCACAAGTGTATTCTTGGCAAATAACACTGATGCCGTGCGTGCCTCAGTCCACCTACTTGCGTCCAAAAATAGATATTGTGCTTATACGTATCGTGCACGAATGTTCGAGGGCGATTCAATGAGCTATTGAAGCTTTCGTCTTGATCGAACTAAACTTATGTTGGCTAATGACATAAACATTGTTTTTTTACACATCTCCCCAAAAACGTAACAATTTTAATGTTACAGTTGTAAGTCTTCCATAAATACTTTTAGCCAACATAAATATTTTATTGAATAAATACATTGCACTTATAGAACACAAATATTTTCATTTAAGTACATAAAAATTTCTATTGAATAAATACATTTGATATAGAATATTGCAACATTTCTCATGCCATAGTCCACTTCCTCGCAAGGACTTAATTAAACAGAAATATACCAAAGTAAGAAAATATACCTGACTCTATTCAGTATCCGCTCGTTGGTTTAGCATCTCAATAAGTCAATGGTCCTTTATATATGCTGTGTGACAATGACGACAAAGATGGCATGAAATAAAAGGCGTCGAGACGAGAGAAGCAACAACAGCTTACACGTTTTGCACGAATGTTCATTAAATACGTTAGTTAGATATGCCGAGAACTCTTCCATTAAGTAAGAAGCTCTCAATTCAAAAAGCAAATTAGTGGACATATAATAGTTTTCAAACAGAAAGCTCTCCAATTACTTGAAAATAGGTAATTTTAGAACTCCACATGTGGTTCATTGAAAGCAGATAAACATTATAACAAGGAATTAGCAGTGATCGGATAAAGGCTTTCCGAGATTGACAGTTACGCAGAAATATTTACTAGTCATGATAGCATTTTGGAAATTATGAAACAAGCATTGCTGTGTATTTGTGTAGGTGTTTTTTGTCTTTCAATTTTCGTGTTTCGGCAGAAATTTCAAGGGGGCAATCCCTACAGCTAGTATTCTCAATACCGTACCTCCTCATATATGACACCAGTTCTGGGTGTTTTTTTCAGGAAACGAACTCGAGAGTGATTCGATCTTAACAATCGAGCTTAAATAAATTTGTATAAAATTCCAATAATTAATGTGTTCTATGAACGTTCAATGATACAAAAATTTTATGTGGAAAAAAACATATGTCGCAAAATGCAAATTTTAGCACTCAAACTCAACATAGATGCCGCTATCCATCCGGTTATTGTACAACAACAACTTTACACTTAAAAATGAATGTTTAACGGTTATGCAACATATTTTAAAACGCTGATTTTTCCGATTATGACTGTAATGTATTGCTCAAACATTTAATTGAAAATATTATATTATCTATGCTTCTGAAGTAATTGAATTTGACACCAGTTTTAGGGAGTGTCTCTAAAAAGGGCATCAAACATTTGTGCCATACAGGTCACGATTCTTAATAGTTTCTGACATGAGCACGAGGTTCAGATCGAAATATCCGTCACCGAGGGTGACTTTTTGGCGGGAACGAGGCTCTGCCGAGTTCCCGTAAAACAGTTACCCGATGTGACGGATATTTCCATCTAAGCCAAGTATCTCATGGATGGAAACTTTTTCGTGCATACCGTCTTGCACTTTAAAGTAGATTTCTAAATGCAAACTTATCAAAATAATGAATTATCATGGAAAACAAACGATTTTCCGCAGTTGTGTTTGGGAAATTGACGTCACAATGTTTATAACGTTACGTCATAAGTAATTCACGAGAGTCGTCTGGCATATAGGACGGGTGCAAGACCGGTTTTTCCGGCATGGGCAAAATCACCGGAAATGCCGATCCAATATGCAAGAAAAATATTTCTTGCATAGAATCTACCAGATGGGGATATCTACAGTTTTTAAGACGACTTACGTCAATTACTTATGACGTACTGTTATAAACAATGTGACGTCACTTTCCCAAATAGCATCTAAAGAACGTTTGTTTTTATATCAAAAAGCATCATTTCGATAAGTTTGTTTTTAAATATCTATTTCAAAGTGCAAGACACTATGCAAGAAAATGTTTCTTCCATGAGATACTTGGTTCAGATCGAAATATCCGTCACTTCGGGTAACTGGTTAACTGCAGAGCCTCGTTCCCGCCAAAACAGTTACCCGAAGTGACGGATATTTCGATCTGAACCTCGTGCTCATACAAGAAACTAATAATTAAGAACATAGCTGTAGAAATGTCGGCAATAGACGCAGTGGACTCAAACAACTGTTTTACGCTCAAACGTGTTTCCCCTTTGTTACAGTGCAATTGCTGACTACACTTTATTCTGGAGATGTGATGGGTTTTGAGGTATAGTATAATACCGTGATCACAATTTCTCACCCCTTTGATTTTTTATTCACACTTTCTTACAAATGTGTTTCGAGATGTATAGAAGTGGTCGTTCAACATGGCACATTGTTTTGTGAAATTTTCATTAATACGTGTTTATTCATTTGACACGCAAAATTTCTTTCATCGAAGGTATCACGAAATATAACCGGCTTTAACACCCTGTAATGGCCAATGTCTTTTCTGTGGCTTGAAACCGAGAACAAGGCTAGTTTTAATCTCGGATTGAATCGAAGTTATTGCGGATTTGATCAAACCACCGTGCCTTTTTTCTTAAATTCATTCCTCGTGAGACACTGTGTTAGTCGGTCGTTTGAATAATAGCATACGAAACAGAAATATTCATATTTGATATGAATAAAAATAAGTATAAATATGAATATGTAATTTGAATAACTTCTATGAAACTATTGAAAATAAAATAAAATAGAAAAACATACATACAGGGTACATGGCACACCTGGACACATTCAAATGGGTCTCGTAAGTAACAAAGGGAGGTAATGCTTAAATTATAATTTTTCAAAAGCTTTCTAGGCTTTTCAAAATCTGGGGTGCGACGTCCAAACGCATGTGGGCTTTTTTGCATACTTATCTTTCGGACGGCCAGCACAAACCGTTTTATTTCTGAGGATATTTCTTATTATTTTTATGGGGGAAGAAAATCGTTGAGATAAGTTGCTTACGGAGTGCATCCAATATGCAACAAAAAAGCCCACAGGTAGTATTTTACCTGCAATTAACCCCACACCGTCATTTCAGGGAGAGCAGACAGAAGGGTAGACAGACAGACGGACAGCACCAGATCAATATGTCTCTCCCTACTAGGCGGGAAACATAGGTATATGTGTCTTGTCTAAGGGCACTACCGCTACTAGGCAATGGTGGTGATCGAACCTACGACCCTCAAAGCGTAAGGCGAATGCGCTACCACTGTTCGGATGCGACTCCAACAGACCTGCCAAGGTTCTTCATTATTTACTCTGGCTCTATACATTATATAAAGACGACTGAATCGCCGCGAGGATTGCCAATGTATAATAATTAAAGGAGACCATTGCAAGAATTAGACACGCAACATTTACTGAAACTTTGACCCGCGTTATTAGGAGGCGTGTCCGAGAAGGAGAAGGAAGGAGCGTAGTTTGGGTAAGATAAAACATGTGAACAACAACATAATGCTCTCGTTTTCCACCACAAAGTATATTGCATGAAAAGAAGTAAAAGAAGAAACATTATAACAGAAAGAACAATTATATCATGCAGCGATCTTTGAAATTTAACACGTTGGAATAACGGTAATTCGACATTCACATGTCTTGAACTGAAGATTATACTCACAGAAAGTCACGTACATATACATGGAATACTGTGTAGATATTAACATATACTATATATAGATGATGCCATTGTTTCTGATAGCCCATAACATGGCCTTCACAGCATACAAGTTGCAGCTATCGGGCTCTCTTTGTTAAGACATCTTACATGTTACAGCGGAGACCTACTTTCTTTTTCGGTAGGTAACATGGAGAAACTTTGGGGCGTGACTATAATACATATACCATGTAGATACAAATAGAACAAAACCTGTAATTATACATAATGCTTCAGACCGAAGATAAATGACAGTTTAATAAACTGTACATGTATATTAACATATCGGAGTGCAAGTAAGAAAGAAGTTTTAAACTTAAATATGAGGAATCAAAGCACAGAAAGTGCTACACGGAAGCGAAATGGAAATGTAGGTTCGAGTCTTGCCTTTTTAGCTCATCTGGCACAAAGGATCGCTCACTGTACGGCGTATGTCGTCCGTTCATTTTGTCCTTAGAACAACATCTTTGAAACAAATGGGCAAATGTTGATGAAACTTGGTAGAAATCTTCCTTCTTTGAAGCTCTATAAAAGTTGTTAAAAAATCCATTCTATGTATAACTCTAGTTGTCATGGTAACGGAAGAAAAAAGAAAGTAAAAAAATCTTCTCAAAAACCGGAAAAACATGTCTTAGATATTTGGCATGTAGCATTGTCTAATTGACCTCTACCAAGATTGTTCAAATTATGACCACGGTTCACTGACTGACCGCGCCCCTGCGGTCACTTGATTTTTTTTACGTATGCTTATATAGGGAACACTTTAAAACAAGAGGACCAAGATGGTCCTATATCGCTCGTCTTAGTACTAGTCCAGTTGCATGGTGGAAGATCACTCTGACCCAAGGGGCATAATTTAAACAAACTTTGAAGAGGTCTATTAGGCAATGCTACGTGCCAAATATCTAAGCTCTAGGCATTGTGGTTTCAAAAAAGAAGGTTTTTAAAGTTTTTCTTATATAAGCCTTTGTAAAGCTAAGTGACCCTCGGGAAAAGTCAAGTTTGATCCGGGGGTCATAATTTGAACAATCAGTATAGAGGTCCACTAGGTAATGCTACATGCCAAATATCTAAGCTCTAGGCCTTGTGGTTTCAGAGAAGAAGATTTTTAAAGTTTTTCCTATATTAGCCTATGTAAAACTATAAGTGACCCCGGGAGGGCTCAATTTTGATCCAGGAGTCATAATTTGAACAACCTTGGTAGAGGTCCACTAGACAATGCTACATGCCATATATCTAAGCTCTAGGCCTTGTGGTTTCAGAGAAGAAGATTTTTTAAGTTTTTCCTATTTTTGCCATATCACCCAGCGTTCTGCCTGGAATGAGATTCTTTGAACAATTTTGGTAGAGCTTTATGCAAGGAACATCCCTTCATAGTTTCATCAACATTGGCCCAGTGGTTTCTGAGGAGATGACATTTGAATCAAAAGGCCCTATATCACTCACCTGACTACCATTTGCTATAATAAAAGGGGTCATGATTCTAACATTATAAATTCGTAGAGGTCCACTACACTATGCTAAGTAACATTTCAAATATCTATTATCTACCTGTCGGCCTTGTGTTTTTTTCAAAAGTTTTCCCTATATAAGCCTATGTGAAATCAAGTGCTTCCCGCCCCTCCCCTCCCCACCCCTCCCGGGATGGGTTAATTTTGACCAGGGGGTCATGATTTGAACAACCTTGGTAAAGGTCCACTAGACAATGCTACATGATAAATATATCAGCTCTATGCCTTGTGGTTACAGAGAAGATTTTTAAAGTTTTTCCTATATGAGCCTATGTAAAACCAAGTGACACCCCCCCCCCCCCCCCAGGGTCAATTTTGACCCGGGGCTCATAATTTGAACAATCTTGGTACAAGTCCACTAGATACTGCCACATGCTAAATATCTGAGCTCTAGGCCTTGTGGTTTCAGAGAAGAAGATTTTTCAAGTTTTTCCTATATAAGCCTATGCAAAACTAAGTGACCACCCGGACGGGGTCAATTTTGACAAGGGGGTCATAATTTGAACAATCTTGGTAAAGGTCCACCAGACAATGCTACATGCCAAATATATAAGCTCTAGGCCTTGTGGTTTCAGAGAAGAAGATTTTTCAAGTTTTTCCTATATAAGCCTATACAAAACTAAGTGACCACCCGCGCAGGGTCAATTTTGACACGGGGGTCATAATTTGAACAATCTTGGTAAAGGTCTTATGGACAATATATGTTTGTATCTTTCAGCTACATTTTCGATGTTTATATTCTCTTTATATGAGTCATTTAACATATTATGAGCCTCAACTTGTATATTCAATCCTCATTTTTTTTATATAAGCATCTTAATTGGGTAATAAAGAAATGTAGGCTGGTAACTTGACTTGACTAACATAATTAATGTAACGTACTTGTTTGACAAATTAACAAACAAACACCTGTGTTTTCCATATTTAGTTCACTATCTAACAAGCACTATATATACAATGCTTCTTTGATACACTAACGAGGTGGAATGAATAACAAGTGAGCGATCGAGGATTGAACGACATTGTTCAAGATGTCAGAAAGGGATTCATACAATAATGTAATCACGTTTTGTTGGAAATGCGCACACTTGACGTCAGAAAATAAAATCAGAATTACGAAACATATCATTATTTGGATATTATTGATTTAGTAAACTAGATTTTTATTAATATAATTGGAAGTTGTGTTATATTCATATCCATTAAACACTGAAAACTGTTCATTTATACATTGAAGCGACTGAAGTTTGTTTTCGAATGTTTAAGAAATAGTTTCCGATTTCTTTTGGTTTTACGAGTAACGTCATGTTTTGGCTGGTTACCTATTTCAGAGAAAAGTACCTTTGTTTTATAACTACTGCTGATCATCAGGAAGAAATTCGCTATATACAAATTAAATTTGTATCGATTTACAACAGTTCCATGGACGAACACCATAAAATATATTAAACAAACAACTTGTTGAATTTGCGTTTCATTGCGGGCCGCAGCAGTGAGTAAAAGATGCATGGAATCTTAAGCACTAGATCGAACATATGCGTCTCTCTTCATTATAAAATTGAGGTACTTCTGACATGAAAACTGTAGACACAGTCAATTTTTTTGTGTGAAAAGCAAAGAAACGAAGTGCAGTCGACTGAATATTTTTTGATGGCCTTTTTAAATATTTATGATATTATCTTAGCTATTTTTTCCCTTACCTTACGGTGTAATGGATAAAGCCGATAACTCATACACTTTTGTGTTAGTGTACTTTTACGAATCCACGAGTTCGAATCCCATCAAAACCCAATTTTTTAAATATTTTTTTTTCTGCTGTTTTAATGACCATTTTTAGCTTTTTAACCATTTTAGAATATTTTACAGCAATTAATCATAAAAATTTTCATTAATGTCAAATTAATAAGGATAATGGTAATGAAAAAATATAGAGCATTCCTGGACATCTGTATAAATATTATTTGGTAACAGTAAAGTTTCGATACTAGAGGTCAGTCAGTAGATGTGGTGTGGTGTCAGGTTTTGCTTGTTCAACCAGAATTGGTTTCCTCGAGTTCTTTTGGAGCCATGCCTCTATATCAACCATCACCAATTTCCCAAATATTTACATGGTATTATTGTTTGTTGGCCCGCTGTGATACTTTGTATCACAGTTTTTCTTGTTGTTCTATGCCAAGTTGTAAATCAGTGACATCGGACATTTTGGAGTTTAAAGGGGCATACCCTATACCTAATGCAAAACTAAAAACCCTGCAAAACGTAAATTATAGAATCTTTGGAAGTATAACAACTTCAACCAAGAGGGCCAAGATGTCCCTATATCGCTCACCTAAGTACAAGACTACTTACCTGGCGAGTGTGGTCGATTTTAACCCAAGAGGCATGATTTGAACAAAGTAGGTGGGAGACCACTAGATAATGTTATATTATACCTAATAGGTTTTCCAATATATGTATTTGTAAAACAAGTGGCCCCCTTGGGTGGGACCAATATATACTGACCCCAGGGGCATAATATGAACAAACTTTGAAGAGGTCTACTAGGCAATGATACATGTAAAATATCTCAGCTCTAGGCCTTGTGGTTTCAGAGAAGTTTTTAAAAGTTTTTCCGATATAAGCTTATGTAAAACTAAGTTTCCCCCGGGTGGTGTCAATTTTGACCCGGCGATCGTAATTTGAACAATCTTGATACAGGTCCACTAGAAAATGCTTCATGCCAAATATCTAAGCCATAGGCGATGTGGTTTCAGCGAAGATTTTAAAAAGTTTTTCCTATTTGTTGCCATAGCAACCAGAGTTCAGCATGGAATGAAATTCTTCGAACAATTTTGGTAGAGCTTCATGCAAGGAACATCTCTATTATATTTCGATTAACCACCGAATGAAATGAAAATAACTTATATTGTGTATTATTTGTAATGCTTGACACACCTGTCTATCCTACTATGTTGAGTGATGGAAGACATACGCTTTTTTGTGTGAAAAACAACCTGTAGTTCCACAATGTCTCACCGTCTTCAAAATTGATTCCATCTGGAGTGAGTCTCTGGAGCGACTTAAAATTGTAAGAACATTTCTCTACCACTAGGGGATCAGTGACCTTTTTGGTACTGTAAAGGTCCCTGGTTGTCGGCGAAGTTGAACATACAGGTGTCTAAAAAAAGCTCAATGACCATCAACTCACCAAGGCACAAATGTTATGCGACAGACTCTTGGGATTGCGCAGCCTTGCATGGCAAACACTCGCATTCTCAAACTTCCATTGCCTAAAAAGACGAGACATCTCTCTGCGAACTATCATTCAGATAGAAGTATTGTAGACACACTAATTGTATGACAATATATTCATTTACGTTATGTACACAGAGACCAACTAGTATGTTAAATGCTATTCTGATACATTTTCATGATGATAGAATGCATCATGCGCTATATCATGTTCACAAGCTTGTCTTTCATTTGACATGGTTATCTACTGTTAAAAAAAGTAGTTATTGACCCCATGTGACAAAATTTAAAATATCAGGAAAACCATTTTGAGATCAATTTCAATGCAAATTGGGTATCAACTGTGTCCTTTAGAGTTTTTACACGGTTTTCCTTTGATTTGATCCTGTGGCCTAATTTTTTACCCATTTGACCCAGTTACAAACCTGGTCTAGATATCATCGAGACAATCATTCTCAATAATCTTCATGATTGGTGGTCAAATGTGGCCCCTAGAGTGTCAACAAGGTTTACCTTTGATTTGTCAAGTTGTCACTTGACCTAATTTTTGACCAGAGATAATGTATCTTTTAAAACGGACCTACATTTTACCATGGCACTCATTCTGACCAAATTTCATGAAGATCCAGTAAAATATGTAGCCTAAGGTTAAGTGTGAACGGACGACAGACAGACATACCGACGGACATCAAGCTAGACAGACAGACATACGAAGGACATCAAGCAATTACAATAGCTTGATCACCTTGAGCACTTTGTGCTCAGGTGAGCTAAAAGACAATGACAGTCTCTTCAAGGCTCTTAATATGTTAAATATACCTAATTGAAACACAAATAAGAACTCCATGATTTATAACAAGAGGGCCATCATGACAACATTAAGTCTAGTGTGAGGTAAGCCAATATTAAAGTTGACATATGCATGCAAAACTGTATACATTGTCAACATTTCATTTCTGTTGCTTAAAAAACAAGAAGTACATGTAGGTCAATTGGTTAAGTGACCCTGGGTCGGCGCCAACTTTGAACCAGAGTATGATTTTTTACAATCTTGATGCAGGTCCACTAGGCAATGCTACAAGCAAAGTATCTTTAAGTTTTAAAATTTCTTTATTTAACTCTTGGTAAAACAAATGACTCCTGGGCGGGGTCAAGTTTTACCCCAGTGGGCATAATCTGAATAAATTTGAGAGAGAACCACTAGGCAATGTTACATACAAAATATCTAAGATCTGAGCCTTTTGTTTTTTGACATTTAATGTTACCCTAGTGCATAGCCAATTTAGACCCGTGGGGATTTTAATATGAACAACTTTGGTAGGGATGACAATGCTACAAACCAAATATCTAAGCTCTGGGACTTGCAATTTTAGAGGTTCACCAAAATAACATTTCTGTGAAATTGTTTGAAAACCAAATCAGTGGCTTCAGAGAAGATTTTCGAAGTTAACCATATAGCCATATACTGGAAATAAGACCAGTTCCCTGGCAGCCATGTTCACTGACGAGTCAATTTTTTAAAAGCAATTTTTAAAAGCAATTTTTAAAAGCAATTTTTAAAAGAAATTTGTAGGGGGTCATCCAAGGAAATTTTCTGTACAACTGTTTTAAAATCTGCACGAGACATGTGGTTTCTGACAAGATGATCTTTCAAGCTTTTCCGTTTGCCTGAACCCATTTTATTTGACTGGATATGAGAGAAGACCACCGAAGGATCATTCCTGTGAAGTTTTGTTGAAATTGGCCAAGTTGTTAAGGAGATGTTGTTCAAAGCAATTTTTGATGGACGGACGGTCGGATGCCAGACATTTAACGATCCTAAGTGCTCAGGTGAGCTAAAAACAGGAACTTATTATTTGAATGTAATAATACACTTAATATTCATGATGCATGAACATTGTACTGTCAAACTTTTAGCTCGAATATTTACAGCGGACAGCAAAGTGATATTGAAACGTTAGAAAATGCATTTGGATAAATGTGAAGACTGGTAGAACAAATTAAGCAGCATCAAAGGACGTTTGCAGACATATAAAAGAAAATCACAAAATGACCTGAACACTAGCTTTGTGTACAAAATGTATGAACATCTAAACTTATTAGGAAAAGCTTCATATCAAGGCACCTTGTACTGAAGCATGGATTTCGGCAATTGAAGCTAGATAACTCGCTATTTCTGCTTGTCACGGAGACGTCTCTATGAATAGTGCTCACTACTACAACGACATTAGTGAGGATGAGTCAACATTCGATATTTTGGAAGAGTTGGAAGAGTTACAAGAGAGTGGAGATACTAGCAACTTTCGGGATACAATAAATGATTTCAATGTTAATTTATTGTCGGAAGAGTAAATTAGTGATGCTTTCGTGTTGGAAGAACCAGACTGTGAAATCAGAGCAAAAGACGGTGATGTTAGTCATTCTAAAAGTTTAACCAGTGAAAATATGAGTGATGGTAAAGTTAGTTGTGCGTCGACAGGTGTTAGTTCTAGTAATGCAGGAACTGAGGAAGGATCTAAGTGTAACGTTAACGATTAAAGTGCTGCAGGTAGCGGTTAGGAAAAAAGTGTTCATGAGTACAATGACATCTCGTCGATTAGTGAAGACGAAAATGTGAGGATTGGAGACTAAACTGGTATGAATAATGATGCTTCGCATGCTTCAAGTGTAAGTAATGATAGCAGTGATGTTATCGTGGTGGTGATGATTTCAGTTATGATGAAAGAGATGATTATGTGGAAAGTGTTACTGAGATCTGTGTAGTTGGTGATAATGTTGAAAGTTGATGCAAATGACATAATTGTAATCAGTGATGATGAGGATAGCAAACAGCGTATCTGTAGGGAAACAGCAACAACACCACATGTGTGTTACTGGACCAACATCGTCAGAAAGATTTTTAATTGTACAACGGAGACACTGTTATGCATGAGCATATGGACACCAGCATTGATGCTTGGGATTATTAAATATAAATGATTTGAATTACATTTATATATGATACTTACATTATATTTCATTGATAATGCATTAGGTACATTTTGTTTTATTCATTTCAGAAACAGAATATATGAAATTGCAATATGTATTTATTCTAGTAGACCTGTGTATACCAACAAGCGTGATCTAGCGTAGAAATCCATGGATCACACAAAATATGCAACGTCAGTTAAATATATCAGTGTTTGGACACAAACAGATCCCATTGTATTAGACTCTGAAAGCTTAGAGCAAACATCGGACATTGCCAAATTTAAAACGTGCCCAACATTTTCAACACCTACTAGAAGAGTCCTTCCAAAAAAGATTAGTGGCATTGATAATAGTGTGGAAAATATACGTGACATATCTACAGCAAGTTTATTTGGAGATGACTCGTGTGACTTTACTTTCACAACGGAAATGGTGGAATCGGAGAGCGATTCGGAAAGTGAATTTTGTGAACATACAGATGCTGACAATGTGAATGAAAGAAAATTCATTGTTTTTGAAAGTTGTATTGATCAGCTGTTTTAGTATATATGCTGTCCAATATGCAGGTCATCTGTTAGAATGGAAGACACTATACGGGACACAACAGAAAGCAGTTTCTAAAATGTGACCTTCACTGCTACCACGGACATCACATTTTGAAATGGTCATCCCACCCAAGGTTAGGAAAGATGCCTGCTGGAAATATTCTC
>JAFMSR010000002.1:41420606-41640606 GCA_022818135.1 Saxidomus purpurata
AACTGTTCCAGGCTTGGAGGAGTTCCATTATGTTTCTACCCCAGTAACTATCAAGGTTACACAGTGAAGAGCATGCAGAAGTTAGACACAGGGGTGAAGGTCATGTTACAGATGTCTCGACCTTCAGGATGGCCGAATGATATACAGCATCTGGCTCTTGATGTCACATTTGATAACGCCCACAGACTTCACTTCAAGGTACATTTTCTTTAATGGAAACTGACTTGTCACTGTTGTAATGAATAGAGTTGAATTGTTCACTTTCAAAATGAAAGCTTAGTATTATAGCGTTTTATCTGTTAGTATTTATAGAGAACAAAAAACTTTATAGAGGTAAACAAGCCAGATATACCATGATTTTATTACCGGTATATTTTTTTAGTTTTATGATCCAAATAATGCACGGTATGAAGTGCCGGTCAAACTGTCAAAATCAGCCAATGAGGTTACAGCTATGGATACAACATTTAACGTAGATATACCGTCACAGGGACCGTTCTACATCACAGTAACACGGAAATCTACAGGCAAAGTATTGTAAGTTATTTGTCGATCATATACCATGACTCATTGGCTAGTGAGGTAGTCAACATGGGTAGTCTGATATTCTATCAACTTTTCTTTTTAAAATATGCACATCAAGATTGAAACTCTTATGGTTGAAATTAATTGCTGGAGTTACTTGCCAACTAAAATATTGTTTTCATATGTAGGTCAAGGTATTTTAAAACTTGAAACAGTGGTCTCTTCTACTTATAAAAATTTCACAGATTTTACTGATTCATTTCCCTTTTTTAATAGACTTACAAACGTAGTCTGTACAAAACTATTCATATAAGCTATTGTATAAGGAAAAAGTTTTTTACTGTGTTCTGGTGTTATGATGAGGTTTTTTCTGTGACGGGAAAATTGAGATCATTTGTTCATGAACAGATTCAGTACTCAAGGAGTCACTCCATTGGTGTTTGCGAACCAGTTTATCCAGATTGGTACCCAGCTCAGCACCAAATACATATATGGTCTCGGAGAACACCGGTCCGCATTCCTGGTCAGTACAAACTGGACAAAACTGGCATTTTGGAGCAGGGATCATCCACCATCTGTAAGAATCTAGTTAATGTCAGATTGCAAATGTTTTCATTTCACAATTAAAAGTTTATTTAAAGGCTAAAGTTATATGAATTTGAACCTCCAAGTGTCTGTAATGCAGCTGTATTTCATAGACCGTGTTTTATTCTGAAGATCTGAAACAAGTAGTTTTGCAGCATATGAATTCCTATAGCTTGATTTATCTACAGTAGAGCTTCTAGTTACACTGTCATAGAGAAATAAATTAGTACAACCTAATTATGCCATATTTAATTGCTTTTGGTCAAAGGTTTGGACCAAAGTATAGTTATTGAATCATAAAGTGCTCAGCTGTCTATGATTAATTACATGTAAGTGGCAGGTTGTTTTTAATTTTTATAAAACCTTCTCCATTGTGGTTAACTAAAATGTTAAGTATTTAACACTTATTCGTAAAATTAGTTTAATGTACTTTGCTGTTAACCATACAGTTTGCATGTCTATGCCTCATGGGCTTTAAATGGATTTATGTGAGATAAATGTGTTCACTTGATACTTGTAAACTTGTTGCTCTATATATTAAGCCAGTGAAAGGAGAATGTATCAATAAATATTCAGCCAATCACATGTCACTATCTGATACTACAGCTTTGTACTGATTTCTTGTAGCTAAATTCCAATTTGTATGGTGTTCATCCATTCTACCTGAATATAGAGGATGACAACAATGCACATGGTGTGTTTCTGCTCAACAGCAATGCAATGGGTTAGTATAATATCTTCCTGCAACACCAGCAAGTAAAATTAAAAAATACCTACTTTGTACAAAATGACAAGGTTGTTTTTTGATGTAGATAAATTGTAGAGTATGCTTGCTGTACATTCAGATCTTAATCAAACTTGCATGTGGATTGCAACAAGGTCTTTTTCAGACTCGATTATAGACTAGATAGGACTAATAAATTTAAGGTTATTGTCCTTGTTTCATCAAAAGTTGCTTTTATGTTTCTGGGTATTGTGGAAGATTTGCCCTAAATTCAGAAAAAAATCTTTTATTCAATTCTATTAAACTTTGTCAGTTGATAGATAGGGTAAAACAGCTCAGATCCTATTTAGAATTTGCTCAGCCTGATAATATACACCTTGGCCCTGGGCCCTAGAATTAACATATGGACCCTTAAATTGTGCACGCAGCCTTGCACATCAGTCTGTGGCACGAAATACAAAATGTAGTGACTTCGTTTGGTTTTAAGGAATCCTATCAAATATGTTATATTTAGATCTTTATTCACTATCTAAGTTTGGTCTGAGTTCTCTGTTTACCCAGGTGAGCAATATAGGGCAATCATGGTCCTCTTGCACATTTTTTTTTGCTATTTCCTGTTAGTTTCTGGATCAATACCTGTCGGATCTTGATAAATACAAAAATCAAACTGACGCAAAAATTAATTACATTTTGAGAGAAAATCTTTGCTCAAAAATTTGCATCTATATGTTACTTTAGAAATTATCTGTGGCTTTGAAATGCTTCAATTTTGGTAAAAGCACTCCATGGCATAGATTCTTTCGATCCTTATACATGTATGCCGAATTTATGAAAAATGTCTTTACTACTATTGACCTTTTTCAGTCCCGCGATAATGTGTAATAGGGCATGAATAGCGGCTGTTTGAATTCATCCCCTATTTCAGACCACCATTCAAGATATCATACATAGCTACATTATGCAAATTTATTATACCTCCGAAATCATAGTGTGAGAGGGGATATACTGGATTCAGCTTGTCCGTCCGTTCATCCTAAATGTCCAAAACCCCTGGTCAGAATATAATGATATTTCACACAAGTGATAAGTACAATGCCTAGTTAAGCATGGTTTATGTTTCGGGTCTCTAGGTCAATGGGAAGGTCACAGGGGCTCAAGATAGTAAAATCTTGTGGACGCTAAATCTCCAAAATTGAATTTAATGATACTTCACACAAGTGATATGAACAATGCCTAATTGTGCATGGTCTATGATTCGGGTCACTAGGTCAAAGGTCAAGGTCACAGGGGCTCGAGATAGTAAAATCTTGTGAATGCTAAATCTCCAAAACCCCTGGTCAGAATTTAATTATACTTCACAGAAGTTGTGCAGGTCCAGTTATTAAAGCATCAAATATTACATAAATTTCATATACTGTGTCAGTGGTGTGTTCGGGGGTGGGGGGGGGGGGGTGGGGGTATTCATCACCTTCCATGATAGTACTAGCTTTTTTAATCTTCTAATATAAAAAAATATATGACTGTGATAGTATGCAGAATATGTCAGATTCAGAAGCTAACCAAGTAGACAATCAATTTAAATGAGTACCAATAAATTGAAACTGCACAAAGTTTTCACATAGAAAATGACGTCAGTAGGATGATGAAACCATTTTCATTCATTGTTTTGTCTCTTGGTATCAAAACAGTCATGGTTATTCCTGAAAATTTACTGAAATATTACTTCTATTTCTATGTTTTATTTTCTGTAGGGGAGTAAATTAGGAATGTAGGAAGGAGCTACTTCTATATGTGAAATTCCACCTACTTTTCCGGGTGCTTTATTCATATCAAAGCACTCCAATTGACTATAGAATTATACCATAGGCATACTAAAATAATGTTCAGCCAATGTGTCTGGCAGTAATTGATCAATGGTTCAAATTACAAGAAACCTTCTTCACATGAAGACCTTTACAATAGCTTTATAAAATTTCAGAAACAAGAATGAAACAAAAATGGAGTAACGTCTGACTATAATACATGTACAATGAAATGTCTTATATTTTTTCAGAGGTAGAAGTACAGCCCTCTCCATCATTAACATACAGAACAACTGGTGGTGTGCTTGATTTCTTTGTCTTTACTGGACCTACACCAGATAATGTGGTACAGCAGTATACTGAACTTATTGGTCGGCCCTTCATGCCGCCATACTGGGCTCTCGGCTTCCATCTGTGCCGCTGGGGTTATGGTGGAACTGATGGATTGAAAAAAGTCATCAAGAGAATGAGGGATGCCAAGATGCCCTATGTGAGTAGGAGTCAACATACTTGTTAGTCCATGCTGATAACATCCATCTGCTGAGGGATTATTGTCCAAAAATTAAATTTTCATTTTAGATTGGCTTGTCCAAAAATGAGGAAGCATGTCCTGGCACAAGTAATCCTAGCTTAATGAAAATCACCATCAGTTGACTTCATACCATCATATAGGAATACCTCCAAACTTGGCACAAGGGTTTCAAGGCAACTTCTATTTTGTCCATCAAGATCTCATTTCAGCAAAATTATGCCGGTTGCAAACGTTATACTTTTGTTCTGTTTCTGTTTGGCTTAAATGTTTGAGTAAAAATTTACAATGAATTTTAACTCATAGCCCAGTACTTGCAGGGGGAACCAGTCTCATATGTCATGCACTAAAGTCTTGTCCCTAACCAATCAGAGGCAAAGCTGCCATTAAACATTTTGCACACAATTCACAAGAAAACAGAAAAAATATTTTTAAAAAGTGCAAACTGTAGCAATCAAACTTTATGGATTAGAATTTCTTTGCAAATTAATGCTATACAGGAGAGTTTGTCACCCAACAGCCCATTCACCAACCAATTATCAATTGGCCCTTGGAACCCTGCAATTGTGCATTCAATTAAAATTGAGCGATCTACACTTATAATCACATAATCTCAACATACACTCATCATTACCTCAATCAACAGACAAGAGAACATAACTCTATGTGGGTTTTTGTCAGAATTATGTCCCTTTTATGACTTAGAAAAATACATTGTATCTGGGTAAAATCCCTGTATTGAGTTAAGCCTTTGAGATATTGCTGTTGAACTCTGAATACTTGTTTGCATCATGAACCCCATTCTGTATGTAAGAGAAGGTAAATCTGTCAAGGATTTACAAAAAACTTACGTCATTTTATTGACTTACAATCTCGGTTAAGTTTTTCGTAGCAGCCTATTTATTGACTTAACCGTTTGAGATATTATTTTGAAAGTTAGGATACTTGTGTACCATCATGACACTCATGATCTGTAAGCAAAAGTAGTTAATTCTGTCAAAAATATTGTTTTATTGAATTAGAAATTCCTAGTTGAAGTCTTGTGTCATGATCATAAATCATTAACCAATTAAAGTATTGTTTTAAAACTTTGCTGTAGTGTTCCTGGTTATCAAACAGTTGAATAAGGTACTCTTTATTATACCCCCAAAACGAAGTTTAGGGGGGTATATAGGAGTCACCCGGTGGTTGGTCGGTCGGTCGGTCGGGCGGTCGGTCGGGCGGTCTGTTGCATTTTCCTTGTCCGGAGCATAACTTGAAAACTACTAGTTGGAATTCAATACAACTTCATACAATGGTCAAGCACATTGAGAGGAAGTGCAGTGCACAAGAACTATAACTCCATCTTCACTAATTACAGAGTTTTGCCCTTTGTTACTTTTCCTTGTCCGGAGCATAACTTGAAAACTACTAGTTGGAATTCAATACAACTTCATACAATGATCAAGCACCTCAGAGGAAGTGCGTGTACAAGAACTATAACTCTATCTTGAGTATTTACGAGTTATTGCCCTTTGTTACTTTTACTTGTCCGGAGCATAACTTGAAAACTACAGGTTGGAATTCAATACACTTCATACAATGGCCAAGCACATTGAGAGGAAGTGCAGTGCACAAGAACTATAACTCCATCTTGACTAATTACAGAGTAATTGCCCTTTTGTTACTTTTCCTTGTCCGGAGCATAGCTTGAAAACTACTGGTTGGAATTCAGTACAACTTCATACAATGATCAAGCACCTCAGAGGAAGTGCAGTGTACAATAACTATAACTCTATCTTGAATATTTACTGAGTTTTGCCCTTTGTTACTTTTCCTTGTCCGAAGCATAACTTGAAAACTACTAGTTGGAATTCAGTACAACCTCATACAATGGTCAAGTACTTTAGAGGAAGTGCAGTGCACAGGAACCATAACTCCATCTTGACTCATTACAGAGTTATTACCCTTTGTTACTTTTTCCTTGTCCGGAGCATAACTTGAAAACTTCTGGTTTGAATTGAATACAACTTCTACAATGGTCAGCACAGTGAGAGGGAGTGCAGTGCACGGAACCATAACTCCATCTTGACTAATTACAGTGTTATTGCCCTTTTGTTACTTTTTCCCTGTCTGGAGCATTTTTCGAAAACTCCAAGTTGGAATTCAATACAACTTCATACAATGGTCAAGCACAATGAGAGGAACTTCTAAGAACAATATCTCTTTTTAGTTTGTTTGCAAGGTATTATGTTACTACGAACTTCTTCAGTTTATAAAGCAATCCTTTTGGGGGTATTAATCACATTTAGTGATAGCTCTAGTTTATTTTGATACTAATGGCCCTTGATCACACTTTGAAAATACGTTAGATACTTTGTTTTGCCTTTTACTGCCAAAGTTTTGATATATTGGCAATCACTGAGAATAGTCGAGCATGCTTTCCTTCTGAGACCTTTTGTATGATACCTTTTGTTTATTGTCACAGGACACACAGTGGAACGACATAGATTACATGAGGAGTTATCTAGACTGGACATACGACACCAATAAATTTTCTGGACTACCAGATGTGGTTGCAGATCTTCATCAGAATGGACAACATTATATTATGATTATAGTAGGTATCCCTTACTGTGTGTCTTGTATTGTATTGTATTTCAGAGTTAATTCATCTGACCAATGCTTCTAGAAGGAGTTAGTTACTTTAGGGGTCTGGGATAGTGGTAGATGCAAGAGTTGTCCGAGTTCCAGAGACCTCCATAATTGTTTTTCATGCTAGGCCTCCATAAATTGTTTTTCGAGCCTGTGTTCTTAAGCGACCATGAGTATGATCCGATGACGGCACCTTGGCCCCATATACATACTAACCGTAACCTTTTATTATATACCTTTTGACACTTGTATGCGTGAAACTAAATAAAATGCATTTTAAGCAAAATTTGAAGAAAACTCTTTAACCTAAAATATCTAGTGTGCTTCTTTTTGGACGTCATCATAAGCAAGTGGTAACAACCAAGTCAAATGTGCATTTGGTCATGTGCTTTGGGCCAATTGAATGCACTCTCACAATAAAGCCTCACTATGCGTTTGCACGTACTACTTTTTTTTTTGCTAGGCGGTTTTGTGGTTGAATAATGGCTGTATTTTTGACGATATTTATAGGTATATAATAAATGATGGGACCTTGGTTTAATGTCTCATATGAAAGACCATTAGTAATGTTAGTGGTGGAGCAGCCCCCTTGTTTACCAGTTCAGTGCATTACCACTAGACCCTGGATCTGTTATAGTGTGTGTTTTGTTAGGTAAATATAGGGTAAAATGTTAAATATATTCATAAAAGACACACTGTACTCTATTACTTTCTGTAAGTTAGGCATATATTGTGTTGAATAGTTATAACACATTTATTGGTAATTAACTGGTCAGAACAAAGATATATTGTTAAGCCAATACCAGAGCAAATCTAATTTGGCTGATATACATGTATAGGCATATATACAAAGAAGAAGACCTTCTTCTTTCTTAGTTGACCCTTAAAATGTAGAATGGGTGTGAACCTTGTGAAGATTGAGCAGTGTTGTTAGTTAAATACCGTAGGTACAAGATTTGTGTTTTCACTGTCAATGTGTTTTTGTATAGGACCCTGGTATAAGTAATGTTCAGCCAAAAGGTTCTTACCCACCTTTCGATGATGGCCTCAAGATGGATGTGTTCGTAAAAACAACTGATGGATCAGCTCCAATCATAGGACAGGTAAAGTTTTCTTGTTTTTCTTACATACTTAACTTAATGGTGAATAAGTCAAAGTGTTTTCATCTAAAGTATCCCATTATAATGTGTCATGATGAGTTGTTGGGTGGGAGTGGGGGTGGGAGGAGGGGTGCTTATTCCAAGGTGCTGAAAAATGAATTTGGGGTTTGAAACTTTACAAAGTGAAGCAGTTATTTGGGTGATAAAGCCAGTATTTAACATTATGCTCATCATCTTTCTGATATTAAACAAGATCTGACAAAGTGTGGGTTAATATCTTGTCATTATCAAAGTAAAGTTTTAATGGAAGACAGCAAAAAGAAAGAAAACATATGATCAATGTCTTTATAAATGATGTGTTGACAGGTGTGGCCGGGTACCACAGCATTCCCGGACTTTTTCCACCCCAACGCCACAGATTACTGGACAAAACAAGCGAAAGCCTATCATGATCTCGTACCATTTGATGGTATATGGATTGTAAGTTAAATATTTCTATTCATTAGTTGTAGCTTTTTTCATAACTAAAAAACACAGGGAGACTATTTTAGGTATATGAAAGTCTATTACCATTAAAATGTTTAAAATTCACCAAAGAGTAGAACTTTACAATCTGTCTACATTGTTCTGACTGCTGTTTTATTCCAGATGTATGTACTAAAACATTATTGTACTCAACACTGTAATAAAAGGGTTCACAACCAACATATCAAAAAAGGACATATAAGATAGATTTATGTATGAATATGAGAATTTTATGAATTTTTGAAATGCAAAATTTGAAAATACAAGACAGTAAAGCATGTCACGCTAAATGATGCATTTACTAGAGGTTTCTGTTTGTTTGTATTTCTTCAGGGAGGGAAGTATTGATATTTCACACAGTTTTGTTTAAATCAGATGAATATCTGTGTATTATCGTACTTGTAGGATATGAATGAACCATCTAACTTCAAAGTTGGCTCAGTTTCTGGTTGCCCTGACAACACCCTTGAAAACCCACCATTTGTTCCACCAGGTAATAGGACATTTTCTGCATCATTCAGACGCTGTGAAATGATGGGACTTTGACTTAAAGGGGCACCTCCTACATCAAGCAGATTATATTCTCGAAACATAGAGAATATGTGTTTGATGAATGTAAAATGATAAATAAATACAATTTCACAGAAGAACCTATGGCTAAAAATGCCTCATTTTACCACAATTTATCAATATAGAGGCTTTCTGTAATAAATGGCATCCACCCATTTATTGTACTTCAACAACTCTTCCTTGATAATTGAATGGTTTACGGTACTGCAGTATATTTTAAACTGCTGATTTTATTGATAATGACTGGGAATGCATAGCTGAAACTATTAGGTTGTGTTATAATACTTCCAAAGATTCTATTATTTATGTTTTGCAGGTTATTTAATTTGGCATTAGTTATAGGGTATGCCCCTTTAAACAATTTGGTTGCATAATGCACACATTTTCGCTAACTAGTCAAACTAAATTTGAGTCATGTTGACAGAAATGCTTAGACTAATGTTTTATCATGGGACATTTATTGTTATCTATATTTAACTACCCTACCTGTTCAATTGTTTAATAGAGGGGATCGGTGGTGTGGAGGTTAAGGTGTTGGCTGCTCATTCCGGAGGTTGTGGGTTCAAGCCCCACTGGGGTCACGAGCTTACTTCCTCATATGACACCAGTACTGGTTTTTCCAGGAAGCAGACTCGAGAGTGACTCAATAAACTACAAGCTTTCTTCACAATTGAGCTAAAACAAATTAGTATAAACTAAACTAAGTGTTTAATAATTATTTTGTACAGTTTTGCTTGGTGGAACTTTAAAAGATAAGACACTATGTGCCTCAGCCAGACAACATATCTCAACTCATTACAATTTACACAGTCTGTATGGACATAGTGAGGCAGTAGCCACAAAAAGGTATGTACCCATGTCCCACACTGTACAGCATATTTGATGGTGATATTTTACAGTGTTTGTGCTGCATTCCATACCACATATTTTACACTATCTAAATCAGATTTTAGACTCTACATTTTACAGTGCTTTTAAAAGTTAATTTTCATTTTTCACAGTCTCAATTGTCAAATTTGAGATCATATTTTAACCCCTTAACTCCCACCTACACTCAACCACTTTTCTAAGTATACACCTAAGAGCAGTATATACATACTTATGCACTTCTTAAGTTTTGATGTTATTAATAAATCCTGAGTATCAAAGATAGATATTTAGCTTCCATCACTGTTATAGAAGATAGGTACCAAACATACCTAGTGTTCTCATCGCGTATGTAAACACAGTAACCCAAATATTCAATAGTCACAAAATATCAAAATTACGCAGACTGTGACAGTATCATATAAGACACTAGTGTTTGCTTCACTAATATAAATTAGCAGACTTGTCAATGTTTGCTCATTCAAACCTTTGATGTTCTTCGGCAAATGTACACTGTCAAAAGGTTTTGTCAGTTTTATTTGATTTTAAGCTAACTGCCTTTCAACCGGATGAAGTTTTGATAGAATATAAGTACCATTACTTCATGTTTCAATTCCATTTGTGAATAATAACTTTGCTTAACACTTGATGTTCTTAGACTTTATATTATCACTGATGTGTAGTTTGATGTGTATTTGCATTTGGAAACCAGCACTTTATAATCACTTAACAATGTCATGTTGGATAAATGTCCCCATGGGAAAGGACTATTCCAGTAAGGTTAGAAAGATCAAATCCATCATCAAATGTTAGTGTTTGGAGGATATTTTGATCAATGTATGATTAAAAATGTACTGGAGTTGGTATTTTAACTAAACGGTTGTTTTAAGTAACATAGAGTGAACTTTCTAAATAATAGATTGACCATATTCTGGGATACGAAGTAAAAGTATTTACGGTTTTTGAATTTCACATTGATGTGAAGAAGATGTAAACTTTTTATGTAACAATTAATTTGCATTCATTCTAATGTCTTTATACTGAATTTTAAAGTATGATTTTATGCTATTTTCAGTTAAATTTTCATGGAGCCACTTTGTATGGTTATTGAATTAACTTGAACATTGTTGTTAATACTTAGAAAATTTCTTGAAGTGTCGAGGCCTATGTATACCTAAACTGTATCTGGATTCCTGGATGCTGCCAAATTCTGTATTGGCTATCAGCTATTTGCCAGCATCCACACCCTGTATATGTAGCACAGGTCCAGTATATGACCCAGTGCTTCCTCATCTCGTATGCTTGGAAGCATCTGAAATTTAAGCTTGATCCATCCTTTTTAGAATAGTTTCACCTTTAGACCTAGTGCTTTCTCACATTCATAAGTAAACTAGTAATGAACATACTAGGGCTCCTATTTGAAACTGCAGATCCCTTGTATAGTATTTGTCAGCAGTTTGTTTACATAAACAGTATCTATATACAAAGTAGCTTCCACATCTGCATACGTGGACAGACATTCCTACCTAGCGCTCATTGTTTAATCAATATATTACTACCTAGGGCTCCTCATCTGTATTATATATTTATATATGATTATTACAATAATCAAATAATACATTATTGATATATACATTGTGCTTCCAGTCTTTTTACTTTGAAGAGTTTCAACTAAATAACAAGCCAGCTGGCTTACAGTATCATATATACCTAGCGCTTCCTCATCTGTATACATAGACAGTGTCATATATACCTAGCGCTTCCTCATCTGTATATGTAGACAGTATCATATATACCTAGCGCTTCCTCATCTGTATACGTAGACTAGACAGTATCATATATACCTAGCGCTTCCTCATCTGTATACGTAGACAGTATCATATATACCTAGCGCTTCCTCATCTGTATACGTAGACAGTATCATATATACCTAGCGCTTCCTCATCTGTATACTTAGACTGTATAATACATACATGTAATGTTTAGGAAGGGAATACAGACATTAAAGTTATCTATTAAATGAACAATGAACAGTTTATATATCTCCATGTATTGCAGTGCATTAGACAGTATTAAAGGCAACAAGAGAAGTATTGTGATATCACGGTCCTCATACCCCACTACAGGTGTTCACTCTGGTCATTGGCTTGGTGATAACAATGCACAGTGGATTGATACATATTACTCTATACCAGGTTCAATTATTCTAGCAGTTATACATTATATTTAGCATGTAGTACTACTGCCTTGTGCTGGACAAACGTTTGGAAATGCAATTTTTATAGGGTTCCATTTGTTTGATATTGAGACAGTTATGTAGAGAAATGTGAAAATGAAAACTGTTGATTTTGTTTGTAATTGTGCTTATTGGGTCCACCATCCTCTAAAGAGGCTATAATCGGTTCCCTGAAAACTGTTGAATCAAAGAACAATGAGGTCTACAGGGGGACCAATGTAGGGAAAGTTTACTGCCTAAGATGAAATCTTAAATTTGTAAAATAAATACCAAGGGAGACATCATTTTAATAAATTACTATAGACCAGCTTAATAGTTAACCTTTGTAAGTTGCCCCTAAATGCCATGTTTGGTGTATGTTTGTCAGCCTAATGAAAGTGACACAATGTTTGTTTGTTTATCACAGTTTGTTTCTCACAGTTATTCTAATGAAGAAACACATGGACAAGAAACATGTGGACAAGAAACACATGACGGACAATAGTGAATCAAGCATTTTGCAAGCATCATGTTGTCTTGAGTTTTACATGTCCAACAGCCTGGCTTCTGCATCCATTAGAATTTAGTTGTAAATATACAGTTTTACAAATTGGCCCTAGATGTAGTAAAATAACAGCATAAAGTGACTTGATGTTTTACAGGTATGTTAAACTTTAACATGTTTGGAATCCCACTCGTTGGTGCAGACATCTGTGGATTTAATGGCAACACGAGCACAGAACTGTGTACACGATGGATGCAGCTTGGAGCCTTTTATCCATTCATGAGGAGCCATAACACAATCGGAAATAAAGTCAGTTACCATGTCTTCTTATGTTTTATACTTTATAATTTTACAGTACAGGTTTTCCTACATTGGGGAGACTTTATTAAGAATGTGGCAAACACAATTTTTAAAATTGTTTGATTGTTTTACAGAGATTGATCTAAGAGTTTGAAATTTTTTTTAGTTGAAAGTTTTGTTCATTCACAGACCAGTAACAAGCAGATGGTTCAGTGTTGAATTTTTATGGTGAAGAAATGTTGAAAACATGTTGAAATTGTGTTAACTGCAACACTAAATTAATGATAAGGTTCTTGGGTCTCAGTTTACACTTAGTCTGTGCCTTTATGTTTTCTGTCAGCTCTTTTCAGTTAAATTTCAAACTTGTTTAACTTCTCTATATATCAAAGCCTTTTACAATCATAGTGTTATATTTATGTTGAAGGATCAGGACCCAGCATCATTTGATACAACCACACAGAACATAATGAGAGATGCCTTAAACCTGAGATATACATTGTTACCCTACCTGTACACATTGTTCTACAGAAATCATATTGATGGCCTGCCTGTTGTTAGACCTCTATTTTTCCAGTAAGTATACTGTGTCCTCACATATCTACCTGACGTGGTCACCTCCCTTTGTTAAATTTCAGTGAATAACTGTGCCCTAGTTTGAGTTATTGAGGTTCTGGCACAGTGCAGTTTCAACTATTTCAATTTACAAAGTAAGCTAGAAAGAGTTGCGTTAGTAGTTCAATAGATCAAGTAAGGTTGCTCTTCAAATTTTATGGACAGTTTTCGAGTAAATACAGCTACATTTAATAAGACTTTATTGATCAAGTATTTATAATAGTGATAATAAAACTTATACAGCCAAAGTGCACTCAGTATAAACCAGTTTTCCTTGCAGATCTCAATTTTTACAGACAAGCTTACATGTATTTAACACATGTTCTATTTTCATATTAAAATGTTTGTACTTTAGTAACACAAAACAAAGGAACCGTATGTGACCTTCACTTTTTGTTACAGCCACATGATCAGTTTTAATAGATATAATATTGACATAAAAGGACTTTGTAATGATGTAAATGTTTCACTAATATTTTCTAATTTCAAGTATTACATTATGTAATTAAGTCTAGCACTTTTTTAACAGATGAATAATTTGATATAAAGGTAATAAAAAAGATGATAATAACAGCCTTTATTTTAATTATGCAAACGTTACTATATATAGTAAAATAGACATATCCATTTACCCAGATTGTTTCAGATACTTTCATTAATTGTATCAGCTGATAAATGTTTATTTGTGATGCAAACAGGAAATCAGAATCGAGTTACTCAGGCTTCTAATGCTGTAAAACTTGACACTTGTTTGTAATATATTCCTATAATGAATGTTCTGTAAAACCTTTGAAAAGTTCTATTTCAAAGTTCATTAAATGCATGCAATGCTCTTTAAAATTCATGGAATCAATATGAACTACTTTAATATTGTGTTTGATGTCATCTTCATTCATCTGTTGTGCTATTGTAACATACTTATTTCACCTATTGTAACCTACTTATTTCACCTATTGTAACCTACTTATTTCACCTATTGTACCTACATATTTCACCTATTGTAACCTACTTATTTCTCTTACTTTTATGCCCTTGCTTTGATAATGGTGGAACGGGCATAAAGTGTGTGTGAGTGTGCATGCGTTGGTAAAATTGTTGCCATCCATAACTTTGTTTTGCCTGGTGGTATTTCAAAATAATTTGGTAAGTGTTTACCATTAACAAGGTGATGTGTCATGCACAGAACCGTGCTCCTATCCCAAAGGTCAAGGTCACAGCAACTGACTGTTTGAATAACATTTCCAGTCCTTAATTTTGTTAAAACTGATGGAATTTCATGAAATTTCACACAATTGTGAACCATAAGAAGGTGTCATGGGCAAGAACCACACACCTAGCCCAAAAGTCAAGGTTACAGCATATGATTGTTGTTTTTTTCAGTTATTTTGATTTATACAATGTATGGAATATGATAGGTGTTCTTGTCCAGTCTGTACAGTATTTCAAAATAATTTGGCACAAATGTTCATCATAGCAATGTATCATGAGCAACAGGACACCCATAGCTCAAAGGTCAAGGTCACAGCAGATAATTGATAGGCTAGATAAGAATAGAGATGAAAGATGTTTGTGTCAAGTTAACTATGTGTTTTTGTCAAATATATAACATGGTCACAGCAGTACCTATGAGTCCATTTCAGAAAAGTCTTTTAGACAGAACTGTATTTGTTTTATTATTAAAGCTTGCCAGGTATGTAACTGTAAATAACAAGTTGACAATTGTTTTCCAGGTACCCAGAGAGTGATTACAATGTAACATACATGACAGATGTGCAGTTTATGTGGGGATCTGCCCTACTTATAACTCCTGCCACATCAGAGGTATATACTTCATGAGAAATACTATATTTCTGTAGTACAGTTGTGACTATGTAGTAGGCACTTAACTTGTTATGTTCATATAGCATTTTCATATTAAATAAAGAACAAAAAATCAGACTCAGAATGTTTGTTTCTTGTAGCCGGAATTTCACAATATCTCGAGTTGTTATATACGATGTTTACTAACTAGTTTTTAGTTTCTAATTTGATTTTTAATCAGGATAATGTCATTTCAGAGAACCACAAAAGGTCAAGGTTATCTACCACAGGACCGCTGGTACGATTGGTTTAGTCACTCTTACGTTGACTCACCTGGACACTATATAACCTTTGACCTGCCCATGGAGCATATTAACCTCCAGGTGAGGGGCGGATCAATAATACCTCTGCAGTCTCCAAATATTACAACTACACTCGCGTAAGTACTAGCTTTACATCAGAACATAGAAATTCTAAACGATCATTCGCATCCTTTTGCCACAAGTGATTTTCCTCAACATCCATAGCAACTAGCAACAGTTGACTTCTTTGGCAATTTCTGACTTCTGGTAGTGACTAGCGATTTCTTTAGCGGCCCCTGACTGCCCCTGGTAACTGGTGACTTTTAGATACCAGTGATCTCTTTAGCAACCAGTGACTTTTCCTAGCAACCAGTGAAATTCTAAGCAACTACTGGCTCTTTTTAGCAACAAATGACTTGCTTGGGTAAGTGGCCTGGTTGAAAGGTAAGTGATATTGAGTGGGGGGGGTATTTCATTTTGTTTACTTGAGCCAAATGCATCGGGTTACTGAAAGGGGCCGTGTTAGGGTGTGAATAGTGGAAAGGCAGCTGGTATGATATGAAGGGCTCATTAAGTGTGTTTCTTGAAGCACCATAGCTGAAACCCCAGATAAATGATTTTAATGATCTAGGGGTTTACCTTTGCATGAAAATCGGGCTAATATTGATACTGTACTTCTTTATTCAAGCTCTATTCCACTTAACTGTATAAAGGAACCTCCATGTTAAGTGTAGACAAACTTGTTTCCAAATGAAGAAAGTGTTCCACATTGTCATGCAGTTATTCCTCAGTCAGATTTTCTATTTGTTAACTTAACAAAAACAGAAATTGACAAGTCTGCAATGAACATATCTCTGTTATTTACTAGAATATGCTGCCAGACAGTTTTCTTTAACTCCAATATTGCATCCAACTTGCATACCAATTGTGAAATGACATCTTCAAAACCAGGACGTCTCAGAGGTATTTCTGTCTGTATGATCAGTGTAGTGTAATTAGAAACTTCACTGTTCACAGGTCCGTACAGTTTTCACTCAGACATGACAATTAAGGGTCACTGAACACATTCTTCTATTGAATTTGTTCTTGAAAAAAAGAAAAAAGTTTTTTTAATGTTTATTAATTTAGTGGGAAATGTTTTACAAATAGTCCTGTACTTGAGTATCATGTTGTTCTGTTGTTGTTTTTAAATTTCAAATAGATTGTGACAAAATTTTGAAAATAGGACCAATTCTGAATAAGTGACATAATAAGTTGCATCAAAATGCTTTTTAATTTAGATAAAACATTTATCTTCTCTTCACAAAATTTAATTTCTGTTATTCAGACATAATAGGTAATTTAGTTGAAGCACTTGCATCTGTGTAATTTAATTGTAACTGCACTACTAATACCCACGAGGTGGATGATCTAATTATGGGTGAGATACATGAAGGTCTGGGGGAAATTACATTTTCCGAAGTTCAATTTTGCACCTATAACAGTAACTGTAGGTGTGAAGTTATTGTATTGTAAATTAGATGAATTTATTTTAAGAGTGCATCTAGCAACCACAGGATAGCTTCATTCAGTTTTAAAGGAACACACCCTATAACTGATTTTAAACTAAATAACCTCCAAAACATAAATAATAGAATCTTTGGAAGTATTGTAACACAACCTTATAGTTTTAGCAATGCATTTCCAGTCATTATCGATAAAATGAGCGGTTTGAAATATACCGCAGTACTGCAAACCATTCAATAATCTATGTAGAGTTGTTGTTGTACAATTAATGGGTGGATGCGATTATTACAGAAAGCCTCTTTATTGATTAATTGTGGGAAAATGAGGCATTTTTCGCCTAAGGTTCTTCCTTGAATTGTATTTATTTATCATTTTACGTTCATTGAACACATAATCTATGTTTCGAGAATATAATCTGCTAGATGTAGGGAGTGCCCCTTTAACACTTGAGCAATAACAAACTTATAGTTTCTCTTTAAAATCCAGGTAAGCAGATCAGTTTTTATGCTGTCACTGCCTAATAAATGAATCAAATTACAATATTCTAATATGACAACTTGATTCATGGCTCTGATTGGCTGCAAAGCGATTGATGAAACTGATGCTGTCCAAACATGACACAGTAAACTCTGTATATAATGACTCCAGATATAGCCAAACTCCGGATGCCTGAGATTTTTTAGCTCACCTGGCACAAAGTGCCAGAGTGAGCTATTAGGATCGCATTGCGTCCGTCGTACGTCATACGTCCGTCCACCATTTCCTTCAAACGACATCTCCTCTGAAACCACTGGGCCAATGTTGATGAGACTTTGCAGGGATGTTCCTTGCATGAAGCTCCATCAAAGTTGTTCAAAGAATTCCATTCCATGCAGAACTCTGGTTGCTATGGCAACAATTAGGAAAAACTTTAAAAATCTTCTTCTCTGAAACCACAAGGCCTAGAGCTTAGATATTTGGCATGTAGCATTGTCTAGTGGACCTCTACCAAGATTGTTCAAATTATGACCCCCGGGTCAAAATTGACCCCAGCGGGTGGGCACTTAGTTTTTGCATAGGCATATATAGGAAAAACTTTAAAAATCTTCTTCTCTGAAACCACAAGGCCTAGAGCTAAGATATTTGGCATGTAGCATTGTCTAGTGGACCTCTACCAAGATTGTTCAAATTATGACCCTGGGTCAAAATTGACCCCAAATCCCCCCCGGGGTCACTTAGTTTTGCATAGGAATATATAGGAAAACTTTAAAAATCTTCTTCTCTGAAACCAAAAGGCCTAGAGCTAAGATATTTGACTGTAGCTTGGCTAGTGGACCTTACCAAGATTGTTCAAATTATGACCCCCGGATCAAAATTGACCCCGCACAGGGGGTCACTTAGTTTTACATAGGCTTATGTAGGAAAAACTTTAAAAATCTTCTTCTCTGAAACCACAAGGCCTAGAGCTTAGATATTTGGCATGTAGCATTGGCTAAACCTCTTCGAAGATTGTTCAAATTATGACCCTCGGATCAAAATTGACCCCGCACCGGGTGTCACTTAGTTTTACATAGACTTGTATAGTAAAAACTTTAAAAATCTTCTACTTTGAAACCACAAGGCCTAGAGCTTAGTTATTTGACATGTAGCATTGGCTAGTGGACCTCTACCAAGATTGTTCAAATTATGACCCCTGGGTCAAAATTGACCCCGCAACAGGGGTCACTTAGTTTTACATAGGCTTATATAGGGAAAACTTTAAAAATATTTTTTTTCTGAAACCACAAGGCCTAGAGCTTAGATATTTGGCATGTAGCATTGCCTAGTAGACCTCTTCAAAGTTTGTTCAAATTATGTCCCTGGGGTGAAAATTGACCTTGCCCCGGGGGGGGGGTGGGATCATTTGTTTTACAAAGGCGTATTTAGGAAAACTTATTTGGTATATAACATTATCTAGTGATCTTCCACCAGGCAAGTGGACTTGTACCAAGGTGAGCGATATAGGGCCATCTTGGCCCTCTTGTTTCTTTCTTTATTTTGTATGAAAATGTTATATGGATATAACAAACCCAGGATATAAGGAACAAATTTTTATAGTCCCAAGGAGTTCATAATAAACAGAGTTTGCTGTATATAGTATCTTGATTGAATAACTAAAAGAGGGAATTCAATGTTGCTTCATATATTGCAGGACAAGAAAGGGCAAGTTCATTGTGTATTCAGGCACTGATAGTACTACATCTAGTCAAGAACTTTACTGGGATGATGTGAACCCATTGTTACTTCTCTTACATTTTCCATAGTTAAGCTTTACATCAACTGTTTGATTGACTAATACGACTGTTTTACAATGTCAAGCTAATGAGAGGAGGAGTAGCATTTGTACAAGAACTATAACTCCATCACAGCTTGACTGGATTACAGAGTATATTGCCTCAGTTTCTTTTCCTGTGTCTGACTGGGGATTGATTTAAGGCTACTTAGGTTTTTAATGCAAATGACAACTTACCACTACAATTTGATTATGCCTCAAGAATTTTAGCTATAAAATGACCATAACTCTATCTGAAAGGTTGGTACTGATTTAAACAAATTTGTTAGCTATTTCCCTTATAAGCTGTTGACTTAGGACCAAACTATACGTTTTACTTCAGTAGTCAACCTAGAAATTGGTTGGTAAATTTTGAGGAAACTGTGTCAGGAACTGTTACTACTATCTTGACTTATTACCAACATTTATTTCAACCTTGGTAAAATTTTCTTGGCAGAATTTCCCTTTTGATATCTTTAACTAAATTGATTAAATAGCTAAATACAATGTTGTCAGATAAGCATGAGAAGCAATATGCAGTGCATGGAGCCAGATCTCACAATATTGACTAATCCCCAATACAGTGTCATTGCCCTACGATTGTTAGACGTCTTTTCTTTGTCTGGTGCATTTTTAAAATAAGTCAAGTTGCAAGTCAATGTTTCAACTTCATAGCAATGGTCAACGCTACAATTGATATAAGCTTCTATAGAGCAATATCTCATATTAGTTTGATCCCAAGGTATTAGGGTAATTCAACTTCTTCAAAAACTACCTTTTGGGAATTAATACATTTAGTTATTGTCTTTTTCATAATGTTATATGATATAAAACCCGGATATAAGGAACAATTTTCTAGTCCAAGAGTTAAATAAACTGGTTGTCTTGTATACAGTATCAATATTGAAAAACTAAAAAAGGAAAAAGTTACGAAAAGGGAAAGGGCAAGTTCATTGTTTATTCAGCACTACACCAGTGGGCCAGTTCTACTGCAGAGCTTGTACTCTTTAAGTTCATTTTGGAGAAATCAATCTTAGAAGCTGAATTGAGTTTACGTGTCTGATTTTTTATTAACGTTAATTTCAACTATTCTGACTTGTCTAAGATGGCTGTTTTCCCCGGTCCTGTGATAAGTTGGTGTATAGTTATTGTCTGTCAAGATTCTGATTACCTTATTCCCAAAGTTGTTCATTCGGCGTCCTTTGTATCTGTTCCTTCTGGTGGCTTACCTGACTGGGGAATTGAACTAATCCACTTACTTTCTATAAGTATATGTCTTTTCCACTGGTGTAATTTCAGCTTTTAAATTTACTTATAAAGTTTTGTTTTGATTACTATCAGGGCTGGTAGTTTTAAACAAAATTTTAGCAATTTCCCTAATAGCTGTTAATTAGGCATAAGTCTTTTCTTGTAACAGTTTAGCATAAAATAGCTGTATTTTTGTTGTAATTGCTAGAATGTAAATACTAATGCATTATGACCGCTTTATGGCCTGGGGGCTAGAGTTAACTCCCGAAAACCAACTTTTGACCTACGTTCTTTAACTAAAATGATTAAATGTGCTAGAAATCGTATGTTGTCAATATAACAATGAATGATTAACAATATATAGGCATGGAGGCCAGTTTCTTTTATTATAAAACCCCAGTTAAATGAAAATATTCACCCATAGTCAACATTATAATTGCTTTTTTAAGCCAATAAAAATAAGTCTAGTGCAGTCTTTGTACATCTTCAAACGATATGATCTGATATGTGCATCGTTATTTATACCATGGAGCAAGATCTTGAAACGAAATAAACATAAGCAATACCCAATGAAGTATCAATACAGTACTGTACAATGCGTATAACCGAGAAAACCAATGAAATGATGTCTTGTCGTTTTCATTGTGTATATAAAAAAACTAGTTCAACTGGGCCTTGACACTGCAAGCCTTTTCGATAAATTGGCTGGTATTGTAATCCACGTTGAAGCAAAATTCTCTGCTCGGGTAATGTTACATAAATTATATCTTTATACAGATAAAAAATATCAATAGGTAAATATATATGTTATCACCGAACTAACACAGGGAATGTTCTCAATGTAAGCTCTAACTTCTTGAAAATTTTAAGAAATCAAACTTACAAAGCTAAGAAATCGAGTTTATGTGTCTGATTTTCTAAGTATGTTTTTTATAATTATGCTTGTACTTTACCGTTTTATATTTGATTATCTTCCGTATTCAGCTAACAGCGCATTAATTTCTAAAACAGAAAAAATGCCCATTATCCTTGCCCAAAGTTTTATGACCTTTCTGATGTGTTCCTATCTGGTATGGACTTCACTTTGATTTGTAATATCCACTTCTTTCCAATAAGTAATTCTTTTCAACAGAGTGTAATCCGCTCTGTCTTCATTATAACTTTTGTTTTCCAGATGTTTACAGTGCTGTTAGTTATAACCTAACAGGTTCAACTTTCTTAAAGGTTTGAAATCTTGTGTTGTAACTTAGGCCTAAAGCACTATTCTTTCCCCATGGCTGAAAAAAATGGCAAAATATCTTGAATAAAGCAACCTTGTCATACATGACACCATGTTATCTGTTCTTAGTCTTAATTGAAAAATAACTAAATTCTACAAACCTGACATTTATTATTGACAGTCAGTAGTGGCTTCAACTTCTGAAGCTGATATACAGAATCTAGAACACTCATTCCATCATTGTACAGCGGGAGATTTCTTGAATTCAGAGGTTAATATTTGTCCGGCATTTCTAGTTGCATATACAAGCCACGGGGCAGTATATCATACTAAATAGTCATTGTTAATAATTGAAGTTGACTTGAAAACTACAGGGTTTTTTTCAGTTTACTTCGAACACAGTGATGCACATTTTTAGAATAAAAAGCTTCTCTAAATATGATTCCTTGAAAAAAATAAGATAATAGATCATAACCGTTTTGGATAATGTTAACGGGTAGTTGTATGTTTGCAATAGCCAATAATTACGTTATTTAAAGCTCCACTGTTCCCAATGATCCATTATGATAACCTCTTTATCAGAAATAGTAAAGTTAGTAAAGTTCTTTAGTAAAGTTCTCAGTAACACAAACCACAGGTCTTATATATTTTAAACTTACTTAAAGAACTGCATTGGTTGTCCTTTTCTGACAGGTGCAAATATCATGCTGCATTGCTTGTTTATAAGATATTCAATACTATGGCCCCAAACTATTTGTCAGAAATAATAACTTTTTGCCAAAATGACTCATACAACCTGCGTTCTATATCACACAAGGATCTTGTTTTACAAAAGTAACCTAGAACAATCTTATACCATGATTCTTTTTCATACTCTGGCATAAAAGTTTGAAATGATATCCAAATGGAAATTAGAACATTGAACATAAAAACTTTCAAGCAACATTATAAAACATATCTCCATAACAAATCTTAGAAATTCATTTATTCATTTTAAAGATGTGCCTTTATACTCGTTCTTCATATAGCGTTGTAGACACAGATGGGCTGGTGCAGGCCTTTAGTGATCTCTTATATCCAGTCTAAAATGGTTCTAAAATGGCATGAACACAAAGACATGTCCTTAAGGTATTCAACATTAACTGAGATAAAACATTAACTGAGATAAAACATTAACTGAGATAAAACATACGAGATAAAACATTAACTGAGATAATGTGCTAACGAGTCAGGTTAATCAAACCGTGAAAGTTTCTGTTACATAAAAGCATTACTTAAAATGACAAGTGTATATTTCTACATCAATTTCTTGCTTTCTCTTTTTGAAATGTTTGTGCTTTTACACATGAACAAACACATAACATACTGGTCTTTGATTCAGATTTATATTTGAAACTTAGTAGTTAGACATGGTTTATTAGCTCACCTGAGCACAATGTGCACTGCCTGTCCTGTGCATCTGTCTTGATAATGGTCAGAAAGTTTGTATTAATGAAGTCTAGGTCAAGATTGAAACTTGGTCACATAGAATGAAAAACAAGGTTGTCCGGTTAATAATGCCCCCCCTTTCAAAGAAGAGGGGATATATTGCTTTGCACATGTCGGTCGGTATAGAATGGTTTCCGGACAATAACTTAACAAGGCTTTGGCCTACAATCCTAAAACTTGGTGTGCAGGTTGGTGATCACCAGTAGATGACCCCTATTGATTTGAGGTCAGGAGGTCAAAGGTCAAGGCCACCAGGACTTTTTTTTTGGACACATGAATTTCTTTTTCAGCATTACTGATTGCATCAAAGGGGACATACATGTTTTACAAACAGCTCTTGTTATAGAAAAGCCTTGTCTTTACTCTGGAGACCTTCTGTTATTTTCAATTATCCAAAATGTTAGCCTGAATGATTGTCTTGATGGACATCAGGTCCAAACTGAATAATGTAGGGTCAAAAACTAGGTCAACAAGTCAAGTTATAAAACATACCTTGTGACGTCATTTTATATGCAAATGTCAGGAAAGTTAGACAAAATGTTTGTCTTGATGAACTGTAGGTTGAGTTTGAAACTAGATCACATGAGGGGTTAATTCAAATAATAAACTAGATGGGTGTTCAGTAGAACCCTGTGCCCTCTTACACTTTGTCAGAATAACCAATAACTTCTTGACAAAATCTTAAAAGGGACATAACTCAAATATAACCTTGACCTACAAAGTTTGGCGGCATCAAGACCCTTTTGTCATAAGCAATGCAATTTGAAAGTTTAATGAAGAAATCCTTTAGAAATGGCAAAGTATTAGCCAATGTTAAGTTTTTGTGACAGACAGACACCCCTACATTGCTATTCTTAAGTAATATTTTCCATTGTTTTTTTCTGACTACTTAGGTTACCCAGTAAACACTTGCCCTAAAGCAGAAAAGAGTAAATGACCAATGTGGAGACCCTAACCCTAAACCTTAGGTGGAACAAATGACCACTTTATTCCCGAATATTAGCATGGACGGACGGACGGACAAAGCGATCCCTATGTATTGCCTTTTCTCTGAAAGGGCAAACAAAAATACCTATGAACATTTTAACTGTCTACTTTCTAGAGGCCTCATTATGCACAAACATTGATCAGAATGTTTGTCTTGCAAAAATCTAGGTAAAGTTGAATTGTTCAGAACTGGATCATGTGGTGTCTAAAAATCTAGGTCACCATGTCAAATCATGAATCCTTATGAACATTTTAGAGGCAACAGTTTGAACTCAATTATCTTAAAGCCCACCTGAACATTTTAGAGAGTGAACATTTTAGAAGGCACATTTTATAGTCGTTCATCTAAAATTAGTCAGTGTTAGTCTTTATGAATCAGGTCACCAGGTCAATTAAAGATCAACCTTTCTAACACAATGGAGACTGTATATCTTATTTTAGGGAATGTTATTGACTGGATCTAGACCCATCATTATCACCCATGTTTATCACGCAAGACTGATCTGTGTCGCCGATGTCCTTTGTTGACAGGTTAGCATTATAGGGCCATCTTAGTTCTCTTGTATCACAAATTAGTAATAGGGTAAACAGCTGTAGAATGAGAAAAATGAACATCGACTTTGATTTCCTTCGTTCAAATGACTTTAATGTTCTAAAATTGAAAACCCATTTTCATTTTCTTCTCATATTTTATACAAGTGTTGTATAAAGAATAGGGAAAACGAATCGGGGACACCCGCTTTATTAAGTCCCAGACGGTGTAATGTTGTGTAAAGACTTAAATTGTTTTATTTATGCATTTTATTGCACAGTTTAAACAGAATGTCCTAGACTTGTTCATTAATTGTCTTGAAATAACTTCTGGGACATAAAATATAGTAGCCAAACTTGCTGTAAGTTTTAGTTCACTATGAGCATGAGAAATTTGGTTGTTGTGATCAGCGTCTGTTTGTCTGTCTGCTCTCACTTGAGTGACTGTATGTAAAGTCTTGTCTTGCGTTACAGGGACCAGATTAAAAAAATGATGTTTTTCTCATTGTTTATAGTCCAGGAACTTATTTTTTTATTGGATTAAAAAGCATTTGGTAACAACTTGTAGCAGCATAGATTATTGAATCAGACTTTTTGGACGATGAATGCCCGAGTTATAACAAGCATTGCTATTTATAACTACATTTGCATTTGTATTTGTGTACAATGAAAGGCTCTATATTTTTTAAATATCACAATATACACTGGAGTTGTGGGCATGGAACTTGCACGATGTGTTACAGGTTCTTGCAGGCACTAGGTGTGTAATCAGACCTGTATACACTTTTACAACATTCAGGCCTTTAATACCTTAGTACAGTCATGAATTATGTAGTGCAGAATGTTCTCTGTTGACTCAGGTGAGTGATGCAGGGCCATACCATGACCCTTTTGTAATTTAGAGGCTATTGTATTATAAACTTTATTTCCTGTTTTCGAAATGGTACATTATGACATTGTGTATTATCCCATTGGACTAATTATAATGTGTCAGCCAATATCTCATTTTCAAATAAAAAACTGCACACATTTAGCATCCTTTATGAAATTGTGTTAGAAGTATCCTCTTCTTTTAAATGACATCCTTTCCAATATGATATAATGTGTATGATATAAGTTAGATGTATTTGATAATATAGTGGTATATTTTGTGAGAAGTTATGGACAAGGTTGACATGAGGTTGTGACAACGTGATTACAGTTTCCATTAGAAACCACATGTCTAGGATTGCTGCCTGCTTCTTCAGTTATGACGTGAAAGTGTACAGATTATGTCAGTTGATTTTCAATATTTCCTACAAATTTATTTTATTTTTGTCTCGCTGTTTTTGTTGATTAATGTAAATCACAAGCATTAATTCCATTAGTAATTGCCATGTAATCAATTATGGGTAGGTGTTTTGGTAGATAAGTAAATTAGACTCCAAGATATCTCAAGATTTTGAGATGGAAAGTGATGGAGATATTGACATAGATAAGTAATTTGATTCATAACATTCATATAACATTCTGTTTACAGTTGCCAAAAAGTAATAGCTGGTATATTGATGTTTACTCATACATTCATCAGAAAGATAATAGAGTCTCCCTTTTTTAGCAGCTGAATATATTGAAGTGTTTATGATAAGTTGCTAGAATGGATGAATGACTGATGTCTGTCTGTCATCTGTCATCAAATGATATCCACCATTAGTATTACATGACACATAAAAAAGTTACAGATCTTGAGCATTTAACCAAATTTGGGCACAAATTATTGATGCCATTCCAATAAATGCTAGACCAATGCTTACAAAGTTATTCACTCTACATTGTTATCATTGAAGAAGGGACATTTGTTTTTCAATACCAAACATTTGACAGAGATACAGCAGAAGTCAATTTCTTTCTAAATGACATTGTGATTTTGTTCTATCATTTATGCCATCTGACCAGTCATGTCAAATTCTCTTTAAAATCATTTTAGTTTCTTCTACTTTGTGTCCCACATAATGTACATGGTACAACACCTCCTTGTATATAAAGCATGTCTGTACATGGTACAGCTCCACTCAGTACATGACACTGCACCTTCCCTGTGGTACAACAGCTCTCTGTATGCCATATAACATGTTATACAACATGTCCTTAAAGATTTTCTTTTGAAAAGCTGGTACAACACAATGCTGTATATGGTACAACACAATGTTGTATATGGTACAACACAATGCTGTATATGGTACAACACAATGCTGTATATGGTACAACACAATGCTGTATATGGTACAACACAATGCTGTATATGATACAACACAATGCTGTATATGGTACAACACAATGCTGTATATGGTACAACACAATGCTGTATATGGTGCAACTCAACTCTGTACAAGGAACAACAACACTGTACATGGTTATACATCACTATATTTTATTTCAGAGAACGCTGACATCTACTGTGGTACTAGCAGGTTACAGGTCTGAGCCTATGGTTCTAGGACAGTTGTATGTGCTTGGTGTGGAAGTCGGACCAACCTCTGTCACTGTTAATGGTAAAGTTATACCAGCTGTGGATTACATCTATGTTAATAAGGTATGTACACAATATCATGTTTTCTTTGTATATCTTCAAGCTATATGACATTGTAAAAATGATAGCCATATTTGCAATTTTTATTACAGTAGTCGTCAGAAAATCAACTTACTTAGAATTTGTGAAAAAAGTATGACTTCACATGTTTTAAACGATCAGTTACACATAAGTACTTGTTTACATATTGGTGACACATGTTTTAAACTGTTGGTTCAAGACTTCCAATAATGAGGACACGATATAGATTTGTTCATTTATATGGTGCATATGACTTGTTTCTCTTAGATAATAAAACTTATTCAGAATGTTAATAGCTAACATGAGTTTAGCTGGTTGGACCATGCGTTAAAAGATGTGTATTGGCTCAGGTGAGCAATATAAATCCACCAAGAACCTCTTGTCTTACTATCTGTCATCCATTTCAGACTTTGATCGTACACAATCTGTCGGAGGATCTGCTGCAGCCGTTACAGGTCAGCTGGTTGGTTTAGATAGTCCTGGATGTCACATGACCCACATGCCGTCTGCTGTGATAATATGTCCAACGACAATGTGAGTTACAGTGCTAGGCATAATTGTTTTTTTGTATATATGCAGGGTGTTTCATAAATTCCGTTACTATTTGGGGCATCTATATTTTGTAAACAAAACGCCTGTGAATAACAGGATGCTTATATCTTTATTGTATATAGAATAAAGTTTTGCTTGGTATATAATACATGGAGTATGATACATAAAATCAGAGATCTATGTGCTGCAGACTATACATTTGCCATATTTAAAAAAAAAATTCCTAGATAATATACATGTACAATGTACACAGGTGTCTTCATGATTTTTATGGAACGCTAAAAGGAAAAACACACTTCCACATGGGCAGATTAAGTAGTGACTGTAATTATATTCAATGTTCGGACGAGAACTGATGTATATGTTCCATATTCTTATCAGCACTATAGTACAGCAGCTTCTAGCAGGAAGTGCTCAAGACACAACAGTTCTTGCCTTCATACCCAGTGTTACATCATCCAATTTCTTGTTGTCTGCTTTTCCTGGATTGAACATTGCTTTTGTGTGTGGGGGGGATGCAAAAGGAATTGAAAACAATTCTGATTACTCTTTCTGCCATTGTCAAGATCACTATATGTATTTTATTGCTTATATGTTCTGCAATAATATGCCAGTGTGTACATTATTGTGCTGCAAGCTTATATGAACAGCTTGTTGTTTCTGTGATAGTTTTATAATATATTTCACCATTTTAAAGATCACAGAAGTGGTAACAATAATTTTATTGTGTTAGTATACCGTTCCAGAGCAGGTGCAGACATTACATTTCAGTGGGAAAATTCACATTTAATTTTAGTCATTTTGGACAGTAAAACTTGGATCATTTTTTTAAAAATATTTTTATAAGGACATCTGGAAACTACAAACCCTACAAATACATTTTCAAGATTGCTTATTCATAAAACAGTTACAGAATTCACTGAGAGTACAGTAGGAATTAAATGAACCAAAATGTGTAGAAGTTCCAAGTTTTTTTCTTTTTCATAGTTTTTAAGTTTAACTTAGTGTGACTACCAGCATGTTACACACTCCCCAGACTTTGTTAAATGCTCGAATCTATGTATTGAATCTAAAACAGGAAACATTTTATTTAATACTGTTTTCATGGTAAAATGAAAGTTGTTCCTGTATGTAAGTGATGTCGAAAACTATTTCCCATTAAATATCTCAGTGTTCTCAATTTTCCTCCACTCACATGTTCTGTACAAAAACAGTCATGATGGGAATGAAGTAATGAGGGAAGACATAACTGGCAACTGAATTTTAAACAAAAAAACAGGATTGGATTTCCAGGAGGTATAAATGTATCATGGGAACATGTCTTATACTAGATAATACAGTCTGATTAACCTGTAACACAATACAAACATTTAGAACATTTGGTAAATTTAAAATCACAGATATCATAAGATTGTAAAACTGATATGACATACTGGGAACAGATGATATATAGCATTTTTATATTTTGTTGTATTCTTAGGAAAATAAATTTATTTGTATTACATTGTATATATAAAAAGGGTTTTTTACCTTTAAAGTTGTAACTGGGTAACAGCATTGAACATTTTGATATCTTGTTTTTTATAAGAGATATATAGTACTACTGTAGATATACATTATGCGGTATGTAAAAAAGGACATTCAGTATGAATGACAGTATTTGCCCTTAGTTTACACTAGTTTATTTTAGCTCAATTGTGAAGAAAGCTTGCAGCTTATCAAGTCTCTCTCGAGTCCGCTTCATGGAAACCAGTACGGTTCATAAGAAGGTACGGCCATGACCCCAGGAGCTCGACCGCAACCAGGGCCTTTGTATTGAATACTTTGATTGTTTTGCACTGTACAGCAGTTCTAAGTGTTCTTATGATACCTATTGTTTTGTACCTATTATTAACAAAACTAACTATTACTACAATTCAACCTATACAGTTCTAAATATTTTAACAGAGTTGTCCATCAGTCAAGTTATATAGCACCATTGACTATTCTTAGAGGTGTATGTTGAAAATTTACTTATTAATTTGAATAGTGAGTAATGTAGACCATGACAAAATGGTACATGTTGGTAGATCATGGTGCATATTTGCCACATACCGTAGAAAGGAAATGTATGGGTCCTTAAAACAAGTATTACTGGCTGTTTAAATGTATTGTTTAGTTTTGCATGAACAAGTAGTGCTATATAATACTTTTAGCAAACTTTCTTTCTTTTCTGTAAGTTATAATGTTAGTTAGTTCAGTATGGTTTTTAAATGTCAGCATTAATTTTATACATGTTGAGTATTATAAATACCTGCATGTTGAATGTGCTTTGATGGCTTGAAGCCTTTGTAAAAAATCAAGCTAGAATTGTCTTAATGATTGTAAATGATGCAGACATTTTGTCAAACTTTGTTACTGTGATAATGTAACTGTCATCTTTACAACTGAAAACAGGTTTTGAAGGGTTTTATTTGCTCTGCTGGCACATAGAGCCAGGGTGAGCTTATTGTAACAGCTTTGATGTCCGCCATCTGTCATCATTTGTTGTGGCTCATGTCAATAATTGCTTCAAACACCCTGAAACCCTGTGGCCAATGTTAATGAAACTTGGCAGGGACGTTCCTTTTATTCAACTTCCACCAAAGTTGCTGGTAGAATTCTTATCAATGCAGAAGCCAACCAAAAGGAAAACTTTGAAAAAATTAAGAATATAAAAATATTTTACTCTGAAACTAGTAGTCAGAATTTAATTTTATTTGAAAAATATGATCACCTTAATCTGGGGTGGGACTGTTTTCCCTATGTAATCTTTATAAGATTGTAAAATCCATTGTTAGAATTATATTTTAGGATATGACATATGTTGTATAGTCAGTCTTGCACAGCTTTTTTTAGCACAGATCTACACAAGTCATGCAGGTATAATCATAGGCTGCAGATGTTCTCTGCTAACTCAGGTGAGCAATATAGTTGTTTTTAAATTTGATTTTCTTGTACATTTTTAACATGAATGCAAATGTTTGCAGAACTTAATCTTAGCGGAGCAATGCAGTGAAAACTGCCATCTTAAGAGAAGTGCCATGGTAAAGGGGTAGAGCATGAGTACTGGTCAAAACTCCAGGTCACAACGCCAGGTCACAACTCCAGGTCACAACTCCAGGTCACAACGCCAGGGAACGGTCATCTATTGTAGTTAACATAAGCTGCAAGACCTTGTCCTACAATCAATGATAAATAGATAAGTCTAATCTAAACTGCCATCTTGTGCTATAACATTTCTCTCCACATAAAACTTTTATGCACCTCTTTATTTTAGTACAATGTATCCAGGAAGTTTTTGTAAACTTTCCTTTTTCTCATATTTTTATCAGTAAGTCTATGTATTCTTAGGTTTTAAGTTACTTTTTTTTCTGAAGACATAGATACTGTTGATTGTTGAAAAGTTGTTTTGAAATCATTTTCTTGTGAAACACCACATGTAGATTGTTGTTGCTGTAAAAGGTTCTCCACCCAACTATACGTAACTGGTCAACTACTCTAAGCAGTGTAAAGGTTAAAATATGTCTAATTTTACCCTGAAAAAATATATCACCTTTATCTTTGAGAAACAAACATAAACTTCAAATGACACAGTCTTGGGTCATATTGGCAATACTTGTGACAAAATATTTCGAAATCCCCATTCTCAGGTGTGAGATAAGGTAACATTCCAGACACAGTGAAATATGTCTAAATGTTGAATTTTTTTATCAAACTTGGAGGCTTCCCATGAAAAATATCATCCGGAAAGTATTTCTTATTTTTTTGCAGTAACATTGAAAAAAATTATCTACTGTTTTATTTTTAAACTGGAAGGCTTCTCCATGAAAAAATGTCAGCAGAAAGTTTCTTATTTTTTTGCAGTAACATTGAAAAAAAAACACTGTATTTTATTACATGTTTTGTATACTTAAATTACAAAGTTAGGATTTTTTTTTACCAAAATAAATATTGATGTTACGTTTAAGATATTGTTCTTGGTTCTTTAAGTACGATAAGTAACTTCAACATCAAGTGTGAGCTATGGGCTTTAAAGTGATATTACCGTTCAAAGTGACCACTAAAATTTTAAAGAAAACATTAATCAGTGATTTATACTCCTAGAATAATAAACATTGCCATAGTTATAACCCCAAAATAATGATCTGTATATCTGTTATGTATATCTTAATTTGTATCTGTCAATAACAGAAATAACTTGGTAAAACTTATCTCTTATATGTTTTTACAGCATCTACTGTGGTTTGAGCATCATTCTTAACTATAAACCAATGTGACCATTTTGAATGGTAATATAACTTTAAAACTTCAGTCAACTATTAAAAGATAACAGAGGGCTGCTGTTTATGTCTACCTTTTATTTTTACAAGATGTTGATGAGTTTGTTTGCAGTTTGTTTGTTGTTTTAAATTATCTGATCAAATGTTATTGTTATTCGTATACTGTAAAGGATGAAACACTTCTCTGATATTCCTGTTAGGGATTTTTTTCAGTGCATATATATTACCTCATTTAGATTATTGTTGCTCCATCACGGCAAACCGTAACTCAGAATAATTTGACTCACTTCTTAGATCTCAATAGCAGGCAGAGATAGGATTATCTTAAACAAAACAATGGATGCTATTTCTCCGGAATTGTATTTTACGTTAAATTGGATGAAATTCCCAGAATCCCAGTCAAATACAACAATCAGTTATGATTTACAAGTCTGGCCTCAACACTTTTACACAGATTTAATCATCCCTATGATAAACATTAGTTATCTTACATCAATTTATTCAAAATTCAAACTACTTTTTGTACTTCGAAAATTTTGCAAGATTTACGAGTTTTACCAAAAAAGCTTTGAATAATCAAGGGAATAAAAATCAGGATTTTATTGCCAAAATTAATGAGGTTACCCGGTAGGCAATCGGAGAAATCATGCAAGCTTTATAAATAAATACATTGCATTTTAAAAGATATTTTCTTTATTAGACAATTAAAGTTAAAATGGAGTTATCCTGTGATTGTTGGTTTATGTGTAATATCACGTTATAATTTCATTGAATGTGCACCAAAAGTGATATTTTCCGAGTGGTACAGCCACAAGTGAAAATAACTGTTTTTGGTGTTCACAAGATATATTACATTGATATTAACAATTTTTCTGTGTATTTTATGTTTAAAACTCTACTTTTGATGAATTTGTTTCAGTAAAATGTCAAAAACAGCGGGAAACGTCATCAGAAAGCAGAGCATTGTCATATGACGTCATTTTAATGACGTCATATGATGTCATTTTAATGACGTCATATGATGTCATTTTAATGACGTCATCGTCGTTTGGTTTCCGGCATTCATGATGCTCGGTATACGTTTTAATGTCAATCCGGGTTGAAGATTTTGATATTTTCACTCCTTTGAAACAGCGAAATTTCAATTTATTTCACTGATATATTTCAGTATTTCACTGAAGAGCATATAATAAAATGCAGATATTTCTTGTAAACCATGCTTATAATACTTTATCAGACTGTGCTTCTACTTAATGGGCATGTTACACATATTACAACTGTGTTATACATAATAAAGAAAAGGGTAATTCCAATCACTTTATGTCTAGTCTTCAAATATACATTGTACATTGGCTTTCCCTGCATTTCATCTCTCTCTGGTAAAACAGCATGTTGCCATTGTATAAATTTATAGTGTGGCATCATTTGATACAATTTTGAATAAAAATTCTATTTTTTTCAAGGTGTTATAGACTTGATTTTATCCTATATTGCTAAAAAGTTCTTACAACTTACTCGGTGAATTGCTCTTTAGACTATCTCCAGATGGACTCAATGTTGCAGAGAGAGAGAGAGAGAGAGGCACACAGAGAGGCAATGTGGAATAAAGTGTCTTGAAGTTGCAGACACACTACCACCATGGCACTGGTGAGGATTGAACCATGGACCCACCCTGTGAGCGAGCTACCACTGTGCTATGGCAGTTGCACTAATTCAGTACAAACTTTACACTGTCAGTACAGTTCCAAATGCCAGAATTAATTCTCAAAACACTGAACAAAATTCGCATGGATTCATTTTATTTTGTAATTCATTTGTTTATAAGTGTTATTGGGTAATACTTCTTCACAGGATTTTAATATTTTATATCTTTTAACAAATTACTTGAAGTTGCTTCAGAAGCGGAATGTCAAGAGCTGTATCAAATTCTCTTCCTTGCTTTGTTGCTTGTGAGGAATAGCGTAAATTTCTGTCAGAGTGTTTTATGCTATTTCAACAGGAATAGCATAAGTGGCTTAAATTGATTTACAAAATGAAAATCATTCTTTTATATTGTTAAAAGATGTTTATTATTAATAGCTATAATACACTCGAGACTTGTTATGCACAAATCTATAGATTTACTACTCTAACAGAATAATCCAGGGAAAGTGTATGCTACCATTGCTGCTGTAGTATAGCTCACCTGAGCATGCGTTCTAGGGGTGAGCTATTGGTGACCGATTTCTGTTTGCCATATGTTGTACAGTGTCTGCTGTGTGACTGTCCCTCCACCTTTTTATTCAACCACATGATGGGACTTGCTGTGGTTGTTCTTCTATCAGAGGAGATGAGCACAACACAAAATTTGTGTTGGGACATACAAGCGGATGGACAGACAAACGGATGTACATACAAGCGTACGGACGTACTTACCAGACGGACTTTGTGAGGTTATCCCTTTGATCTTTCTTTGATCTTATTCAACCCCACAATACAATTATTTAACCCCACAATGCCATTTTTAACTCCATAATGACCTCAAAGAACCTCACAATGCTAAGTTGTACTCAAACCCTAACCCCGTAATGTCTACTGGGCATGTACGGACATACAAACAGATGGACAGACAAGCAGATGGACATTCAAGCTGATGGACTGACAAGCAGATGGACAGACAAGCAGATGGACAAACAAGCAGATGGACAGACAAGCGGATGGACATACAAGCAGATGGACAGACAAGCAGACGGACAGACAAGCGGACGGACAGACAAGCAGATGGACAGACAAGCAGATGGACTTAAGCGACGGACAAACAAGCGATCGACCCACAAAGGGCATTTGTTGGTTACTTTCCATTGCCTCCTAGATAGACAACAAGGCCTATATAAATATTAAGTACCCAACTGCCCCTTTTTTTCACCGCAGAAACCCAGCCCACCCGGGCAGACATACAAGCAGATGGACAGACAAAACAAAATGCCAGGTTCATAACTTCACATGCTGATAAACATTCCTGTAAACTGTCTCACACTCATTTTGTGCTGCAGAGCAGAATACTAGTAGTTTGAACAATATTGGAAGGGCACCGTCTGGAGCACTTTTGGTAGCAGACATTTTGTGCAGCGGAGCGGAACAGCTGGTTGGGACCATCCAAAGAACAATCGTTCGAAGTTTGGTTAAAATTGGTGCAGTAGTTAAGGAGATTTCACTTAGCTCTGGCAGCCATTTTTGCACAGCAGAGCAGATCTGTTCGAGTAGTTTTGGCAGAGGACCACCAAGGGAAAATTTGTAAGTTGTTCGAAATTGGCCCAGTTATTAATGAAGAGATTTCTCTTTAGCCCTACTGACCATTTTAAAAAGTGCAGCAGACTGGAAAGATTTGAGCAAACTTTGGTAGAGGACTGTTCAAGGATCTGACTGATTATTTGAAGCAAAAGTTGACAAAACAGCAGACAAAAAAAAGTCACCTTATCTGAAGCAAAAGTTGACAAAACAGCAGGTCACCCCCCCCCCCCCCCATAAAGCAGTCAAGATAATAAAAACTTATCCACTGTAGTGCATTTTTCACTTTCTTTATCTGGAGATGCAGTAAAGTATCTAATTCATAGTTTAAAATGTATATTTTTTTCTTCTCTGAAACCAATACGGCCCCGGTCAGGATAGGTGAAAGCGAGTTAGCTCCCCCCCCCCCCCCCCCTCCTGGGGGGATTAAATTTTAAATTTTGAAAATCTTTTCACATTGACCTCCTCAAGTGAATAAGTACTGTATGTCAAAATTTAAACTTCCTCTCCATCAACCTACACCAACCCAGCGAGGAATGATGGTGTCCAGATTCTGTAATGGAATTCATGCGAGCCATGAAGAGCAATCACTATCCACTTGTAAACAGTTTATATGCAACTCTCTCAGACCAATCCATCACAAGATTGCTTTGGATTTTATTTGAGTAAACTGGATAAGGACTAAAAGTAAAACAAATAAAAAATTTATGAAAGAAACCACAAAAAATATATTCTGTATACGCATATGATTGTAAAGTATCTAATTCATGTAGGAATTGTTTTATTTAAAAAAGCCATTTTTTATTCATTTATCTAAAATTCTTGTTAAAAGTGGCTAAATAATAAAACATTGGTGAATATCTTTACATAAACACAGTGATGCCATGGTAGATAGTTCAAAAGGGGCATATCTGTCAAAATAAAACAGTTATGGGGTATTTTTCCTCAGATGAAATGTTGATGGTACACTACTTTGGTTTCAGCCATACCTTTGAGTTTGACTTTATAAATTTTTACAAATTTTTTTATTTTAAAAGGGATTTTTTTTTTTAAAAAAAAAAAAAATTTTTTTAGGGATGTTTCCCAGGTGTGTGTTGATGGTAAACATATATTTTGAGTTTCAAGTCTCCTTTATAGTTTCAGGATATGACTTATTAAAAATTTAACAATGTTTGTTTCAGGTGTAAATCCAACCTAACTTATGGTTTTGTTTCCACGGACCTTGATGGTAAAGATATATTTTGAGTTTAAATAAATACTTTTATTAATAAAAAAAATATTTAATTATAAAAAAAAAAAAAAAAAAAAAAAAAAAAAAAAAAAAAAAAAAAAAAAAAAAAAAAAAAAAAAAAAAAAAAAAAAAAAAATTTAAAAAAAAAAAAAAAAAAAAAAAAAAAAAAAAAAAAAAAAAAAAAAAAAAAAAAAAAAAAAAAAAAAAAAAAAAAAAAAAAAAAAAAAAAAAAAAAAAAAAAAAAAAAAAAAAAAAAAAAAAAAAAAAAAAAAAAAAAAAAAAAAAAAAAAAAAAAAAAAAAAAAAACAAAAAAAAAAAAAAAAAACCCCCCCCCCCCCCCCCCCCCCCCCCCAGAACATTTTTAGTGTGTAAATATTTTTTAGCATAAATTCATTAAAATCTATGTTGAATTTGGTTTGTTTGAGAATAATATATTTAAAAAAAAAAATTCCCTACCTACCTGCCCGATTTTTGGGGGGCATGAAACCTGAAACAAACATTTTTTTTTTAGGCCTTAGTAAGGTTATAATCTATTTACCTCCACAACAATTTCACAGCTATCCCCATAACTACCACTGAATTGGATAGAAATAATAAGAACCTTTACCTTTCCATATTTATTCTATATTTTGCAATATGATGGCAGCATACTGTATTATCGTCTTGTACAAAACTTTTATTCTAGAGTATAAAGTCTGCTCATACTATGTACACAATCAACATGTATATTAAATATGTCAAATAGTGATATTGCTTTATAGTGTATCACAATAGTTAGTCTGGTCTTGTTACGATGTTTAACTACTCTTCGGTTAAGAATCTGTTGATAATAAAGCATGTATTTATACATAATGTGTACCTAGACTGTACATGTAAAATGACCTGTCCAGGACTCTATGAAAAAATGACATCAAACATATACAATTAAATAAAACATACGGCAACATTTGTTAAAATCACCCGTGACCAAAATATAACTGTATTTTTTATTGCAAAATTTTGGACAAGACTTTCAAAAGCGACAGGAATGACACCATGTCTGCATGTCCCGTAAATCGTAAATGCAAGGTAATTTTCTCAAGTACATCTTAAACGTATTGTTCAGCAATCGAAGAACATTTACTATATTCACTGGGGTTTTCTGAGCCCAAAACTAATTTTTGGACACCAGTTTTAAGGCTTTAGTAAATGAACAATATGTGGGATGGAAACATGATACATGAATATATGATGTGTACACAAATTGTTACTTCAAAACAAATTTTTACTATTTTCATTTAATGCAGTGTTTAGGAAAAGTCACAACTATGGTTAATAAAAAAAAAATTCAGTAGTTCACATAGGCAGACAAGAGGACCATGCAAGCCCTATGTCACTCACCTGAGCTTGTATTTTGTGCAAGCAAGAAAACAACAACTTGAATATAAATGAGAGGAATGATTTATAGAGTCTATATACAAAGTGTACTGGCACAGTATTAAAATTATTCAAATTTTGAATCTACAAAAAGCTTAAAGCAAAACTGTATATATCTACCCTATGTCGTATCTAAAATGGATTGGTGTGACTTTGGACAGTGCCATTTTTTGTTCAACAGGGTGTATAATGAAAATTTCTTGACTGAACAAAAAGCAGTGCAAATCCTCATTATGGAAAGGCAGACATGTTTTGCAGCTGGCAGAATAAGGGTCAAACAATACTGCGGAGAAGCTGTGTATTTGCGAAGTTTAGTTGTAATCAGTTAATTACATTCAAGAAACACACTTTGTCCAAACATTGTACTCGAGCACGCTCTTTCATGGACTTAATACAAATTAGGCCTAGACCTATTTTTATATAATTTTGTAAATGCAAAATCTGTGCATAGCAATCATATTGAGCCATGCAACCAATGTACAACTAAGGTGCAGAAGTACTAAAAGATTTTCATGTGGCAAGAGGTCTTAAAAGGCTGTGTATGTAACTGACAGACGGACACGATAATCACAATAACTCTCCATGAGAATTTCACCTCAGGGGAGATAATAAAAAGCTACTTAAATCTTGAAGAAACACTGCATTTGCATTGAATTATCACAATGAAACCTTTACAACAAATGCATGGCCCTACACAATAATTAAATATTTATAAAACATAACATATAATGTTCACAACGATACTAACTGAGGTAAACTATTGTCACAATAACACACTAAAATAACAGTAACAATGACACTTGGCAGGCCGCTGAAAAGTAATGTACATGGATGAATGTTTCAATGCCATTTTATAAAATTTAATATCTTAATATCTAACATAAAATGCCCTTTTATCAAACACTGAAGACAGCAGACTATTCTGTTCTGATTTAACCCCGACCATGCGTCATTGGATGTTGATCTTTCATTTTGGACAGTACCATAAATTGTTAAATTGGGTCCTCAATGAAAATTTACTGACTGATGAACAAACAGTGCACATCATGATCTGACAGTACAAATGTGCAGGCTGATCATGATCTACACTGGTTGCAAAAGCAAACTTGCTCAATGATCATAATCTACACTCATTGCAGAAGCAAACTTGCTCACAGATCATGATCTACACTGGTTGCAAAGGCAAACTTGCTCAATGATCATGATCTACATTCGTTGTTAAAGCAAACTTGCTTCCTGATCATGATCTACACTGGTTGCAAAAGCAAACTTGCTCACTGATCACGATCTACACTGGTGGCAAAAGCAAACTTGCTTCCTGATCATGATCTACACTGGTTGCAAAAGCAAACTTGTTCACTGATCACGATCTACACTGGTAGCAAAAGCAAACTTGCTCATTGATCATGATCACCACTGGTTGCAAAAGCAAACTTGCTCACTGATCATGATCTACACTGGTGGCAAAAGCAAACTTGCTCACTGATCATGATCTACATTGGTTGCAAAAGCAAACTTGCTTCATGATCATGATCTACACTGGTGGCAAAAGCAAACTTGCTCACTGATCACGATCTACACTGGTGGCAAAAGCAAACTTGCTTCACTGATCATGATCTACACTGGTTGCAAAAGCAAACTTGCTCACTGACCATGATCTACACTGGTGGCAAAAGCAAACTTGCTCACTGACCATGATCACCACTGGTTGCAAAAGCAAACTTGCTCACTGACCATGATCTACACTGGTGAAAAAAGCAAACATGCTCACAGATCATGATCTACACTGGTGGCAAAAGCAAACTTGCTCACTGATCATGATCTACACTGGTGGCAAAAGCAAACTTGCTCAACGATCATGATCTACACTGGTGGCAAAAGCAAACTTGCTCACTGATCACAATCTACACTGGTGGCAAAAGCAAACTTGCTCACTGATCATGATCTTCATTGGTTGCAAAAGCAAACTTGCTCACTGATCATGATCACCACTGGTCGCAAAAGCAAACTTGCCATCAGATTATGATCTACATTGGTTGCAAAAGCAAACTTGCTCACTGATCATGATCTACACTGGTTGTATTGGCAGACAGACTCTGATCATGATCTACACTGGTTGCAAAGACAGACTCGCACACTGCAAGCAGGGTAAAGGTTAAACCTTCCACAGCAAACCTCAGTACAAATTTTATACCAAACCAGAATTTGCTCTTCTTCACATTTTTTCGGTTCTAAGTTTTTATAAAAAGTTATGATATTAATCTGAAGCCTAGCCTAATAGTCTGATGATATATAAACGGCAATGTGAAGATGGCAGAACATTTCATTCTTAGATTAATTCTTGCACCTAAAATCAATGTTAACACAGCACATCAGTTACAAGCTTAGGACCGTAACACATTTAATTTCCACAAACTCCGCTGAGCATTCTGTTAGTGCTTTTCACCGAAAACTGTAATCCCTGCACTCTATTACAGATACATATGAAATAACGTAAAATCAGAAATTTTGCAGCATTTTAAATTTCCTCTTAATAATAGATAGATGATAAAAACTTGCTTTGACACTTTAACATGTCATTAACCAAAATTCAAAATTACAAGTTTTGCATTTTTTTTTCAATTGACTGCATTCTTATGGCATTTTTTACAATACATGTATATAGTACATTTTAATGACATCAAAATCTCGATGATGTCACACATATACAAAGATGAACAGTACCTGCTTTGCACTTATCATTTGAAGATCCTAAATAAATGGTTGAATAAATAATACAAATAAGTGAAAACTGAATTCCTGCCTGTAAAACGTGTTTTACGGTAAATGAAACATGTAACAACCTTACAGTTTTTGAAAGTACGTCTAACACAGTCATGCTGGTCATGGTATTAGACAAGTATGGCACATTCACCTGTAAATACTGCATCAATTATGCTACCTTAGCTTAATAAAGCTGAATTTTATAACAAATAAAGCGATTTACTTTATAAACTTTACAAAAAGCCACGGACACCCTGATGTTTGACAGGTATCAACAGGTAATCAATGAGAAATTGCTCATTGATCGGAAAATTCCATAAAATCAATTAAGCTTACAGCATTCCATTATAAAGGCTTCTAAAAGTAATTAAAGCTATTGAAACTGATGGGAAAATTATTCCTAAATCTGTCTCCAAATTCTAGGTCAAAAAATATCGCTTAACCATACCGTTAGGAGACTGTAAAAATTGGAATACATAAAATGTATACAGACACATCTAAATCATTTAGTCTGACCTGCAGACTTTATCGAAATTCATTTTATGTGAAATAAAAGTAAAATTGCAGGATTCAAACTAATATTCATTATATTGTTTTAGACTGACTAAAGAAATCCAAAAACAAAAATCAATACCACTTTATTTGTTTTAACTCCCAAAAATTAGCATCTTGACATTTTGTGTCTCTCATAGCATTGTAAAACTCAGTTGTATTTTATACTTTGAAAACATCAAACTTATTTAAAACACTGAGAGAGAAAAGGAGAAAAATCAACACAATAAAATCTACAGTCAGAACTGGCAGTCCCAGACATTCAAAGTATATCAAGGACTTGTTTGGTATCATTTTTCTACACCAGCAGTTCTTTTTTATGTGTCTTTTTTATTTCTAATGAATAATAAATTAAGGAAAGGCATACAAAAGAATGTGATAAACAGAAGACAATGTGAGGATCTAGAACCAGTAGATCACAATGTTGAAATGAACCTCGAACATACTATAGTACCTAGCACACAATAAATATTTAATACACACACTGTTTGAACCTTGTCATAAACTGGTTTACATAGAACAATGGCTACATACACCTGATATGTCATAACCTATAGATGTGATGAATTGATGATATTGTACAGTGCTTTTACAAACAGATCTGGAAAACATCTCATGGAAACTGCATTTCCATCACTTACATGTATATAAAATCTTGGAAGAAAGTTTACAAAATGCCTGGGAGTAACTGATGAACCTGTCACAGTGTTCTAGTATTGTTAACATTTTTGCTATAGTTATTTAAGCTACTGTTTTATGTCCAGTTTACACCTACAAAATTGAAGGCATTTACAAAATCCAGATCTTTTTCGTTTATTAACTGTATCAAGTGTTTGGGAAATTTGCACTTGTTTAAGAATGTATTTGACAAACCTATAATTTCCAGAGATATTTTATAATGAAATGGCATGTGAACTTTCCTATAAATGTTATCCAACAATGTAACATACAAAATGATATGGTATCATGAAATGTAAGGAAACAATAAGTCTTAGGAAAGAAATCTAGTATTGATAAATACAGCACATGAAGTATAATACAAGAAAAGGGTTTCAAGTTATGGCTTTAGATAACATATATAAATGCATGTAAGCAAGTATAACTATAGCTGTGTTATGTACACAATACTGTAAGCTTCAAACACAAAAATATCAAACTTAAAAGTTAACATTTAACAAATGACTGTACATGAGAGAGCATTAGTTCAGTACAACTTCTCTAAGACGGACAGTATGGACCAAAGACCTCAAGGATTTTGTGGGACAGTACAATTTCAATAGACCATGGATCCAACTAGTTAGGAGATTTTAATACATTGTTCTATAAATATTTATGACAGGCCAAACACAAGGTTTCCACAAGACACAGTGCTTGACTAGTCAGAGTACTTTATAAGTGAGCTAAGTAATTATATCAGCATGACATAATTTTGTCAAAAGACAATTCAGAATTATGGGGCTAGCTCCTTATTGCTCTTAAACACTTTGTGTGAAGTTTCATTCTAGTAGAATTAGTCTCTTGCAAACTTACATAACAAGGATTTTTTCTACAAAAGGGCATTAATTTGACAAAATTCATGTAGATGCTACTGAACTTTATGGACTGACCCCAAACCCCAACCCCTAACAAAAACTGAGTAAGGTTTCAGAGCAAAATTTGCATTACTTTCCAAATACCAAACTGCATACACAACTGTCCAAATATGGAGTTTATTTGAAATAAATTTAAAAAAAGAGTTATCTAACTTGATGAATTGATTCCCTTGAAGACTTTTATGAAGTTTAAATCCAGTACATGCATTCTTTCCTGATACAATGTATATTGCTTGGCTAGTAGCCAGATGAGTCCAATAAAATTCTACTTTTCTTTGAAAATAGAGCTAAAAATGCATAGAATGCACTGTGGAAACTGAATGGAATCTAAAATCCTTGCAGTCTGTATTTTCTCCGAGTTTCTTGTTTTTCCTGGGCAAATGTGCTGTACTCACTGAAACTTGCTACAGTGTATGGGTGTAGGGTTATTCTGCACCTTAAATTTCTGACCAAGTGTGTAAGTTTAGTTAGGTAAAACTTGTGTATTCCGTATGGAAAAGGGAAACTGTATTTTCCTTAATAAATTGATCTTGATTATATGTAAGGCACACAACAAATCAATATTTGTTTATTTCGGAGTTGACAAAGCATAATAACTATCTATTAGACTTAGTGAAATACAATGGACCATAAAATCCATTTCAGATATCATGAGACATACGAAGGCAGAGTCTTAGATCAAATCTGGCTATTCATCAACTAAGGAGAAAAAAGTCAAAAATTTGTGACTAGAAAATTAAATCATGATATACAATTTTAGAACATAACACTGTGGTGGATGTGATTAGAAACTAGTGTTTTATGACCATAATAACTGAGAAAAGGTAATTGATAAGATAGGACACATGCTGCGTCTGTCCAACAAATACTCTATTATTCATGTCCCTGCAGTGTTTAAGTTAACCATTGAAGATACGAAGATAATGTTACCAATAATTTTCCCTCATACATAAAACATTTTTAAGGTTAAAACGTCTGCTTTTTATAGAAAGTCATCATATATTTCAAGCAGCCACCATCTGGGCTGTCTGACATTTAGAATTCAGTAGGAGCCTCATTACAAGATTCTGAAAGTTTTTGTGAGATGTCACTACCCAGATCGTCACTACACAGGAGGTCACAACCCCGATTAGACCAAGTTTGTTTCAAAGCAATATCATCAAGCCCATGTGACTTACAAGCTCTATGAATAATACACCACTATGTCTTGCCAATAAATGAACACCATATTAATTAAGCTTAAGCAGACCAATCACCTGTCATGTGTACAAAGTTGTTACAGAAAACAGAAGTAAGATATTACTATGCTAAAATAGCTTTAAATGCATGAAAAGTTGTACTGATGAAATGGTTAGACAAATTACAGAGAAAATGTTACAGAAATGGCTGCTCTTGTTCCCATGGCAACTGGTTCTTGAATCCCATAAGTAGTTTTGTATACTTGAAATCTATCCACTGGTTACTGTCGCTGTAATCCATCACTTACTGACTATTTTTCACACCAGCAACACATTGTGTAAACTTTTCATTTTGTGGTCAATCAATGCGCACAAATAATTTGGCGCATTTTACTCCATTTCAAATTGTCCAATGAGATAAACACATACATATTGTACAAAATACACAGCCAATCAGATATCACAAAGTGTTTAGGCACTATCCAATGAGATTTTAGCATGTTGCTGATTGGCTCAATGCTATACAGAGGTGATCTGGTAGTGTAATGGTTTCTTTTCTTCCAAGTTGTTGCAGTGATGTCCATTTCTAGCAAACTGCTGCATGTTTGGGTTGGGCGGCTGCTGGAACAGACAACATCATTATAAGACATGTATTTTATTGTTCTCTCTTAACCAAAAAACATACTTACATCCAGGATCTTTTAAATAGAATAGACTGGCAATGGCAATGGTGAAAGATATATCCATATTGATATCTAGTAAAGTTTTTTTTTATGAACGAGCAAATGATATGGTACAGTAAACTCAATAACGGTTTGTCAGATAATTTTCAAACTTCATAACTATAATTAACAAAAACAGACAATATTTCTTTGAAAGACATCAGCAGTCCATATAGCAATATTTCAAAACTGAATTAAATGTTAGAGTAAAACACTTTAAAGGTAACTTTTCAAGAAGCTGTTTCAAAGTTCAAGTCTTAGATAATAATTATGTTGATGCTTGTTATTCAATGAAAAATAAAAAATAATATGGAAAAAGAAAATCAATGCACTAATAGATTAAACATTTATCAACATGTTTGGGCGGTAAAGCTGTATTCAGGATAAATGTATATATAAACAATTATGAGACATTCTTATTGTAGTGTCTGTTTCCAGATTATTCTATTGAAGGTCCTTGTTAAAACATAATTAAATCTTTCATACTGACAAACTTTAATGCTGACAAAAAGACAGTGAAAAGCTATTAAATGCACTGTCTTTAAAAAATGAAGACTCCCGAAATTCTTTAATAAATACATGTATCATATGCAATTTGAATGGGGATAAAAGTCTACGAAATCTTCAATAGGATTTTGATTTATACTCATGAAACATTTTAATAACATTAAATCCACAGCAAATGCTACATCTCCGCCCACGGCAAGCCTTCAATCTTGACCTGTGCAACATGCATCCTATCAACCATATTCAATCAGTGCACGCACATTTTTTACATCAATGGAGTGCTTGGAAGATAAAGTAGATGGCAACAAAATGCTGCCAAGAGAATTTCTGAGACAAAAAATTTGCATCAAAATAAAATCCCCCTGCTATAATTTCATAATCAATGAGTCATTTTATTTATCTTGTTCCGTTACAAACAGCTTTTGTGGGTATTACCAGTAGAAAATCAGTTTAAGATGAAAGTTATCAATGAACTAGATGGGTTTTTTATATTTTTTTTTTTTAAATACTGGTATGACTGTATATTTTCCTATTCCAATTGAAGATCTGCGATTTTTTCAATTTTCACCTCCATGTGACTTTGACTTTTGTCCTAGTGACCTCTTTCTTAATAGGTTTCAGGCTAAAGAACTCCCCCATCAGTTGCAAAAAGGTTCAACATTTATAGTGCCCTGTGACAGTAAACTTTGACCTTGTGATCCCAAATCATCCGGTTAATGCCAACCTCTGTATTATGTCTGAAGATTATAAGCAAAATCATTTTCTGGTTTACTATCTGAAATCATTGTGCCATCCAAACATTCAGACAAAGAACACATTAACGTGTCTGGCAGACATACAAATCATTGTTTTATTTTTAAACTTCAATTTTAAAATTATCATCCACCAAGATAAAATGTTGTAAATGACTGTTGTAAACTGTGTTGTAGATCTGACAAACTGAAGGTTTTTCCTGTGACACAACCAGAAAAGAATATCAGTAAAAGGAATATTGTGTTTATAGTTCCTTCGAAATGCAAAACTGACAGAAAGATCCATTCCTGCTTTGCCAGAAAATTGTCTCAAACAGGGTAGGTAAATTTAGCACTGCATTACTGGTAGAATGTCTCAAACTGGGTAATTAAATCTAGCCCTGCATATCTGGTAGAATGTCTCAAACAGGGTAGGTAAATAAAGCCCTGCATTGCTAGTAGAATTTCTCAAACTGGGTAGATAAATTAAGCCCTACATTTCTGGAAGCATGTCTCAAACTGGGTAGATAAATCTAGCCCTGCATTACTGGTAAAATGTCTCAAACAAGGCATGTAAACCTAGCCCTGCATTACTGGTAGAATGTCTCAAACTGGGTAGGTAAATCTAGCCCTGCATTACTGGTAGAATGTCTTAAACTAGGTAGATAAATCTAGCCCTGCATTACTGGTAGAATGTCTCAAACAGGGCATGTAAATATAGCCCTGTACAACTGGTAGAATGTCTCAAACTGGGTAAGTAAATCTAGCCTTGCATAACTGGTAGAATGTCTCAAATTGGGTAGGTAAATCAAGCCTTGCGTAACTGGTAAAATGTCTCAAACTGGGTAGGTAAATCTGGCCCTGCATTACTGGTAGAATGTCTTAAACTGGGTAGATAAACTTAGCTCTGCATAAGTGGTAGAATGTTTCAAACTGGGTAGGTAAATCTAGCCCTGAATAACTGGTAGAATGTCTCAAACAGGGTAGGTTAATCAAGCCTTGCATAACTGGTAGAATGTCTCAAACTGGGTAAGTTAATATAGCCCTGCATTACTGGTAGAATGTCTTAAACAGGGTAGGTAAATCTAGCCCTGCATTACTGATAGAATGTCTCAAACAGGGTTTGTAAATCTAGCCATGTATAACTGGTAGAATGTCTCAAACTGGGTAGGTAAATCTAGCCCTGCATTACTGGTAGAATGTCTTAAACTGGGTAGGTAAATCTAGCACTGCATTAGTGGTAGAATGTCTCATACAGGGTAGCTAGATCCATGTAGCTGAAATTTAGGGAGGGTAGCAATGGAGATCTATCCCACATCAGTTAAGGGAGGATGTCTCATACAGGGTAACAAGATCCTTTGAGCAGCGGTTAAGGGAAGATGTCTCATACAGCAGCAGTTAATGGAGGGTGTCTCATACAGGGTAGCAAGATCCATCCTGCATCAATTAAGGGACTGGGTGTCTCACATTCAGCAGGAAGAAGATGGAAACTCCGTTAGTGTAAGAATGAGATGACACAATTACTGGGATAGGCGGACATCAACAGGACCAGACAATAACATATACTGTTGTTAAACAGTGCTGAAAGAATAATTTGGAACTTCGGCTTCAGTGGCTGCTCTCATGGTAACATGCCTGTGTATTTCATGCACAGAACAACTACAATAACTGCCACACTAAATTAAACATCAGAGACGTAATCTGTTATTTAACAAGAGGTGTTTATAAAACATTCATGCTCCCCTGGGGTGCTTGTCTGCATAACATCAGCAAATTTCATAAACACAACACCCAAATGCAAAACTTAACCAATGAGGACATCCTTCATGATCATGTGACCAATAGAACTTGTCAGTTAAATGAAACTCAGACAAGTTTATAAAGCTGTGAAGTATTTTACTGGAAGAGGTAACAAAAGGACTGTGCTCCTACCAACAGAAATGATTTCATGTTGCTAAATGTAAGTATTAAACAAAATACAGTATACCCGCTACTGAAGAAACATTTTCTTGAGTACTGACTGGGCTAAAAATGACTGTACCATTATGCACAGATATTTGGGTTCAAGTCCCATTTGGGTTATGACCACATCTCTGAGTATAACAATGTACCGGCACACTCAAAACAACATGATAAGTTACAAGCTTTCATAACAAACCGTAAATCAAACTAGTAAAATTAACTTATGATGGCAGTACAGGTGTGAAACTATACTGATATATTAATCCTTAAGCTGAACTTGAAACATAATGAATTATGACTTAAGGACCAATAGGTCACTATGACCTTGACCTTTGACCTGTTGACTTTAGAATCAACATGAGTCAACTGCATGACCAAACTCCCTACCAAGTTTGAGGGTCCTAAGCTCAATCATTGCAGAGTTATTGACGGGAAACCGTTTTGTCTTTTAACAAAGACAAGCAATAACCTCTGATCTTCAGAGGAGCATTAAAACCCAGGTAAAAACAGTAAACCTATGTATAATAAGGGATCATATGAACATATTTGCTGACAGATTAGAAGTTAGTTTTTACAATTTTACAGAAACAGTATAATGAGCTATAACGTAAGGAACTAGACAGAATTACATTCAACAAAAAACTCTTGTCTTTCCTGTAACAAGTCTTAAAATATTGACCAATCATCAGTCTCATGAGATATTCAATATAAAGCAACTGCAGTCAGCTACCAGAATGGCTAATAGCACGTGACTTAAATTAGTGCACATGTACCTGTGATAAGTGAATGGCTGCTTGGGGTATAACAATAGGTATTTCCTTGGGTATGAAGCTGCTAAATAGAGATGCCCACTTATACAGGCTCAACTGAATAAATAATACTATATTAAATTTAGCTTGATTTACTTATTATCTCTAGCGACAGAGTTGAGGGGACAAAGACAATATGCTTGGTTACAGGAAGGTGAGGTATCAGTAGCAGCTAATGCATCAAAGTTCTCTAGTAGTTCGTTAACACGTGTCTACACAAATACTCACAATATTACACTGGTTCTTCCTGTAATATGTCCAGTACAATACATATGTAATATAAATATCGACATATATATCAATAATAAGTAAAATTATATACTATAAAATATATACAATACTATATATCTGTCATTATAGTATAGACACTGACTTTATTACAGAACATAAAGTAACCATAGACTGCATAGCTCTTACAAAATAAGACAGATTTCCATTAAATTTTGCAATAAAACATTAGAGATTGTTTATCAGAAATCCTAATAGGCGTGCCTGTAAAACAGAATAGACTAAACAGAACGGGTTGTAAATGCGTGACTTGTGCATTTTCTGCATGTCATACTTGTCTAGATACCCCTCAACATAGAGTATTCAAACAATCAGGATGTTAAACTGACAATGTCTGGCAGTGTTTTAGTTCTTGGGAATATTTTGGTGCTCGAATTATTGTTTTCGTCAGTTTACAGGGTATGATCAAAGCTATATTACTGGGCCTGCTGTGCACTCACTTCCTTGGATTATGCAAATACCTTGGTTCTGTAGATGGAAAATAAAGAGCCTGTCTAAAGAACTGCAGCAAAACAGAACGAAGAACTGGACATCAGACAATGTAACTTGATTATACAACACCTATATAAAATTAAGGTGAAAATATTCTCCAACTTCTACCAAACAAGCCTCACCATGGGAGAACTGCTATGCAAATGCGGCAACTGACGATAATTTATAACCCTTTTATTATTACATATGTGTTGTTTTTTCGCATTAGCTAAATAAGATGGCTTTTGACCGACTTTTTAGACCAATTAAATGTTACGAATGCGTAGGTAATGGAATTTGTATACACCCCTCTGCTTAAAATAGACTGCCATTCATGGTTCAGGTGTATACAGTACCGCCTGTTTTATGAATGAATACTTTGCAGTATACGATATATTTGAACAGCTGCAGGTTGGAATATTCCTACATATAGAAGGTAACTGTTGGTTTCGATGTATCGCATTTTAGTTTAATCAAGTGGGCACCAAAAGTGATATTTTCATGGGTGGCCCATGAAAGAGCGGTTGGGGGGGAGCGGGGGTATAATCCACCATTAAATTTTGATAAACCACCAAAAAACATGTAACAGGATAACCATAAAACAATTAATCTATGGCTAGAACTTTAAAATGTTTTGCCCTCTTATACTTTGTCAGAATAACCAATAATTTTGTGACAATATCTAAGTACAAAAAGGGGCATAACTCTGTCAAATATGACCTTGACCTACAAAATTTGGCACAATCACGACCCTTTTGTCATAAGTAATACAATTTGAAAGTTTGACAAAGAAAACTTGTTAGAAATGGCAAAGACATAGCCAACATTAAGTTTTTGTGACAGACTGACCAACCGACTCAGACAGACTGACAGACAAAGCCATTCTTATGCATTACCTTTTCTCCAAAAGAGTGATACAAAAAATGAACAAGAGCTGTCCATAAGACAGCAAGCTCGACTATTGTGGGTGTTTGCTAATAAAACAAAACTTTTATCAGTATAATTGCAAAACAAAATTCTGCTAACTGCTAAGTATAAACTAGGAAAGTTGAATCATAAAAAAAGTCAAAATCTATCACTATATATTTAATTTTTGGTAAATTAATTGTTTGATACAAAATGTACCCCTGAACACTATTGCTAAGTTTGATATAGCTACCATAAGTGGTTACTGAGATATGTGCATGATAGTACCTTGCATGCAAAACTTTAACAGAATTTTCAAAGTCAAACAAGGGCCATAATTTGCACTAAATTTAAACAAGAGTTATCTGTCTTGACTGTGTGACACCCCTTAAGACATTAACAAAGTTTCAAGTCAATATCATAAGTGGTTACTGAGATATGTGCATAATAGTACCTAGCAGGCTAAACTTTAACCAAATTTTCAAAGTCAAATAAGGGCCATAATTTGTATCAAATTTATACAAGAGTTATCTGACTTGACTGTGTGACACCCCTAGAGACATTAACCAAGTTTCAAGTCAATATCATAAGTGGTTACTGAGATATGTGCATGATAGTACCTAGCAGGCAAAACTTTAACCAAATTTTCAAAGTCAAACAAGGGTCATAATTTGTATTAAATTTAAACAAGAGTTATCTGATTTGACTGTGTGACACCCCTGAAGACATTAACAAAGATCAATATCATAAGTGGTTACTGAGATATGTGCATGATAGTACTTAGCAGGCAAAACTTTAACCAAATTTTCAAAGTCAAACAAGGGTCATAATTTGTACTAAATTTATACAAGAGTAATCTGTCTTGACTGTGTGACACCTCTAGAGACATTAACCAAGTTTCAAGTCAATATCATAAGTGGTTACTGAGATATGCGCATGATAGTACCTATAGCAGGCTAAACTTTAACCAAATTTTCAAAGTCAAACAAGGGTCATAATTTGTACTAAATTTATACAAGAGTAATCTGACTTGACTGTGTGACACCCCTAGAGAAATCAACCAAGTTTCAAGTCAATATCATAAGTGGTTACTGAAATATGTGCATGATAGTACCTAGCAGGCAAAACTTGAACCAAATTTTCAAAGTCAAACAACAGCCATAATTTGTACTAAATTTATACAAGAGTTATCTGACTTGATTGTATGACACCCCTAAAGACATGAACAAAGTTTCAAGTCAATATCATAAGTGGTTACTGAGATATGTGCATGATAGTACTTAGCAGGCAAAACTTTAACCAAAGAAGCAATGCCGACATCGACGTCAACGCCAACGCACAAGTGACTGTAATAGCTCTCCATATTCTCCGAATAGTCAAGCTTAAAACCAGCATCAAAAATAACATGAAGTGAGAAAAGGTAAAAAAAGTAAGCTATACAAAGTAACTGTTAATTTAGGTGAAAGTTTGATAAATATCACTGAAGGAACACAAAAGTTAATATTTTAGCTGGAGGCATAGCTGTATAGTAAGCCTATTTTGTAGATACATTTGTAGATAGTACATAATCATTATGAAAAAAGATGCAACATTTGTACAGGTATCATTTACTTATCAAATGATGATCAGTACTGGTTATTAATTTTCACATCAAACGCTACATAAATCTGGAGCACATGTTTATCAGTGCCTTAAGAATTTCTACAAAAATTCTCTCTCAAACTAAAGATAATACCCGAAAAATTAAGAGCAGCCATCACACATATTCATTTAAGTCGCAGTTATAGCCACTTTGTTGCTATTTGCGTAATTTACTTGACAGTTTTAACTTACAATATCCACTCTAAGTAGTTTCACTTATAAAAATCGATACAATAATGATCAGAGATTCTGCAATTTTCAATAAAACTAAATCTTCCAGAACTTTTAATCTGGCAAAATACAACTTTTGAAAGTGAAGTACGATAAAATGCAAGGAATAATCAGTGAATTGGTAATAATAAATAAATTTTGCAGTGCAAACGCACAATTTCCTAGAAAATTGCACAAAATTATACAAAAGCAGATTGTTTTCATTTGTAGTGTCTTTATGCAAGTGATAACCCAAACACTTCAACAAAGCTTTATTAATATTCAGTAATGACGAAAATGCATTTGTATAAATTTTTACAGTTTTTCATGAGTTTAGGAGAGTTTATGTTATTGATTTATATGCACTAAATTTTCCAAAGAACTGAGGATGTAGCAATATACATGCACAAAGTACATACTTGTTTCAGAATAATTTAACAGAATCTTACTACAGCACCAATATCAGCGTTTGGGAAGTTTGCACTTGATAAGTTTTATTCACAAAGGACCCAGATCACTATGGCAAATCTATTAAACAATGGCCAACCTTAGAAAACAAGCTGCTCAAATTTATTAGGAAGTAAATAAACCATCATTGAAATGGCAATAAAAACCTTGATAAACCAAACAACAGCACCATAGAACTCTACATTAGCCAGGTAAGGTAATGTGACTAAATATAAAAAATATGTATTGTGTTGTAAACATTGGGTAGAGCTTCCAAGATAAAGAACAGACAGTGCCTATCTGGAAATTTTTTGTCTATTCATGAATCTTAACTATCAAGTGCATGGGTTAACATGGCTGTTGATCAACTTTATCTCAAGATATTTTTGCATATTGACATTTTGTTAAGGTTCGATATCTGATCAGCTAAATATGCACAACAAAGGCCTGGTACTGATTCATTCGTACAAAGTTATACCGAAACCTAAATATAGTAAAACTTCGATAACTCGAGGTCACCAGGGGATGAGTACAATGCTTGAGTTATCCGAGTTCTCGAGTTATCCGAATCATGGAAAGTTTACAAGTTTTTCTGCTGCGACGTATCTTATGAACAAATTGTATTTGGGGACCTTTATGTTGTAGTAGGATTTATACATTCATTTATTTAATTAACTAACAAACCCCGATTACCGTTTTGTATTTATTTGATTAAATCCTGTTTTGTTTACACTGGACAGCCGATTAATAATTAATAAACAAACAAGCAATTAACAATAGTTTTTCTGATGTGCCAAAATAATGATGCACCAGCAGAGAACAGAAAAATCTGATAATAAGTGACCTCGACTTGCCACAGGTAATTTAGTAAAACATCTACCTGGCGGGACCACAGGTGTTCCTCATGTTATGCCAGGTTCTCCAGTTATTTATGCTCGAGTTATCCATGGTGATTTCTGGTTAAACATAGAAGTAAAATGGCCGGGGCCGACAGGAACCCTCGAGATATCCCGGGTTCCTGAGTTATCGATACTCAAGCTAATGAAGTATTATGAAAATAGGCAAAATACCTATATCGGGCGAAAGCATAACAGGAATTTCATTTTTAGAAATGGTACGAATTTTCGGGGACGCAAAAACAGTTCAAAAGTTCCTCCCAAAAGACGGTGCTCGTTATAGTATGTTATCGTCATCGTCCATGGGTGCGGACAATTGAAATCTTCCATGGGTAATCGTGAATTCATTAATTTTATTGCTTTCAGTAAATTCAATTAAATACTCTAAAATACTTTTACCCCCCCCCCGCCTTTCCCCACCCCCCCCCCACGCCCTTTGAGCTTTCGCCCGTATTACTGTAGCATTTTGGGAGCTAATTGTGTACAAACTTTGTGTAGACACATTGGGGCTGACAAATCGGTATGGCCTCTTGCCCTAAAGAGTGAAAATTGAAGCTAGAATACTGAAGATGGTTCTTTTCAACCTCCACACCCTATATATATATATGTTGATTCCATAGATGGCGTTGTTAGTTTGCAAGAGGGTATAATTTGTTAATAGATTTAAGCTAAACTTAAATGGTATACTGATTATGTATATAAGTCCAAAGTTTGAGGACAAAGCAGCAAATATTGTCTTATAACCTTTGGCCCCTCTAGGTGACCTATAACCTTTGACCACTATGTGTGACCTTGAACAAGACCAGAATACTATAATGTACATTACAACTTTCTAAAATTTAACTTAGTAACCGTGGTTTTCTGTTCTACACAGCTTAAAACAAAAAGAATGAACTCCCCCTGCATAAATTTAATGGAAATCTGGACAAAGAAGGAAGTTTCTTTCACAAACAAAAGATCTATGACATTTACAGATGCTGGACTTCAAACTGGATTGGTTAATAGTAAAGCTGAGCTAAAACCAAAGACATAAGCTAAGGAAATAGTTTTCTGTGACAAAAATCTTTCTATTACTGGATAAGCAAATCTAAGAGAGAAATGACAAAATTATCAGGGAATATAGAATGCAAAACACAAAATATAACAATTTAGAATGTACATTTCTTGCCAGCAATCTAAATCTTGATTACCAGCTTTGCGACTTTAGAAGTATGTCCACCATCAACGATAAAGTAACACTAAATGTAGGATTTATAGAGTTTATGTTACAGTATTAATGTCAACTGTAGAGTAAACTGTACTCTAAGGAATTAAAAGATAATGGCAGATTCAGACAAACTGCTACAGGAAGGGCCATACAACATGAAGATATACTTACAATATGGTTTTCTGGAAGTAGGCTTCCATTAACACCAGAAGTTGGACGCTTCTTTTCCTGTCTCTCTTGTCTTCTTCGTCTGAAATAAACACAACATTCTTACACTCTTTCAAAATGTTTAGACAATACCTTGAATATAATCATGTTTTCAGATCTTTTACATATTTCTCTTTTTGTAACTAAAAGTTCTATGGCAACTTTTTCAACATCTTTGTTTTTATCTTAAATTATGAGTGACTATGATCTGTTCTTGTATCTAACTGATAGACATCCAAAACAGAAAATGGTGCTAGACATTGTTTAAAGAAGACAGCATTAGCTTTAAAACATTAAAACACCAGAATTATCATTGAATATGATTAAACTGCTCCAAGAAATGCCCCTTGTCACAAGAAAAGGCTTCTTCCATTATGTTAACCTCAATAATTTTATGGTTAACATTATGTGACATGCTTTTTGAAATCCAGAATGACTGGTTCAGACACAAAATGAAGTCACATGACCTTTAAAATGTGACCTTGAGTTTGAACAAAGACAGCTGAGACACCCATCACTATTTACAGTATCGTGATATGGTGAACATTTAACTCAAATTTTGTGAAAATCCTTCAGTTGGTTTAAGAGATAGGGAGCAGCCACGAATTCCAACACACCCACCAGCCCAGTCAGAACAATCAACTGACAAATTGACTCCTACATAACCCCAGGGGAATAATCAACGCTCTGGTGTTTTTCTTACAGATACAAAGCATTTCCATATTGAGATTTTATTGCCTACACTGGGATTATACATCCTAAACTTCTACACCTACTTTCTAATCAAATAAACTGGTATATTTTAGCCATCTACATTTTCATGCATCTTCCAGCACCCTTGCGATGAAATCAATGACTTCACATTACTGTCTGAACCTATATCAGTGTTACACTTTCATCCTTTGAGATATGATACTCATGCCGACCTTATAAAAGATAGCCACTGACCAATCAAATCAGATTTTACATACAGTTTTATGCAATGCATAATGGATTCATAATGCCAAAGAATTCATGTCAGAAGTTAGGCCAAGGAATTATCTGGTCTTTTACTGTAGGGGATAATTTTTCCCAACGTTATCTTCAGTGATAAATACATCAGTCTCTGTCTTTTCATTCTTCCGGTTAGATTTCCAGACTTCACTGACAGGACACATAATGCCATATGCAAGTGTTCTGCATATTTTACTTAATAAATAACAGATTTCTTTAAATGTAACGTCTAATCCATAAAATGTCAGATTTATGTGGAATAAACCCAACGATCTGCAAGTAACTCTTCCTATCATTTCCTTAAAGACACATGAATAATTCATTGACCACCTACTACATGTTCATGTCTTGGAGTAAAGCCTGTGAAAACTGTGCAGTACTAAAAGTTAATTAAACAAGCCCTGCTGTGAGAAAACAAGTTTATTTTTGCTTGTAGACATTGTAAATAAATACTAATCAGTACATGACCTAAAGAAATGGATTATATATATATACATATATAGCTTACTAAATGTCACTTCAATAGACAAGATCCGACTGTTATATTCTACTGATATTCTGTCGCTGATAGAGGAAATGGAATGTTGACTTGCGAATCTATAATGGTGGCCAAACCAAGAAACAATATATTAAGCTTTTTTTTTTTAATTGTTTGTAGTTCGGGCAAACCATGAATTTTCTCCCCTGGTGAACTCCTTGACTCCCATGCATACTGGTACCTAACAAAATTTTTAAATCGAGGGAGTTTTGTTTTACCTGACTGCAATACCCAGCAAGTTTTGTCCAAAGATTATGATATATAATTTAGCAAAATTGTGTAAAAATGCCCGTACATAATATATAGCCAAAAGATAGGTGAGCTTGATTGCAAACCAGACACACATTTCAAACATACATTGGTGCTTGAACCACTTTCCCTCGTGAATTCTTTTTTTGGTGTTATATAATAAGCTTAACTTGATCTGAATTCAAATTGTTTGCAAAGCCAGCAAGCTGGTGAACATTTACACTTTTTTTTACACATTTGTTACAGACAATATACATCACACCATAAAATTATTTAGAATTGATATTAATTTCTGAGACATCTCGTGATCTGCTGTTGTTAGTCAGACATGAAGCAGACGGTCAGAAAACAATTTCAACTGCCCCCAAAAAGGTAGAAACTTACCAGAAGAAAACAAGAGGGTCAAGTGGGGCTGAGTTTACAGAGGAAGACATGACAACTGCTGTGAGCTGATGATGACAATAAACACAGTCATATAAGTCTTATCCATTTTTCAATAACTTTCAACGATTGGTGTTTTCCTCTAAGGCAAAATACTCATATTGAATGGCTTTCAAAACAATGTTTTGGCCAACACAACTAACAAATACTGTATTTTCTTTGAATTAGCTGAGTCAAACTTTCATGGAACACTCCATTTTCAAATTTGGTTGTTGCAATTTCCAAGAATGATCATTGGGTATACATGTAGCACAAAAAGTAGGAAACCCAAAACATATTTCAACACTGTAACTTCAAATTCTCTTTATAAATTATTATATCTTCCTGTAATGCTATTTATGCATCACTTAAAGCATTTTTATCTCCAACAAACACAACTTCATATTGTGCTAAGGGTGAGCTAAAACTGTCATATCTCAGTTTTCAGTGAAGTAATCAAGATATTTCTGGGATAACATTAAAATATAACAAAAACAGTAGCTGTAAAGATGCCAGTCAGTGGCAGTGAAAGACACAGATATTTATGAGCAGTGAAAGTTGTCAGATGGGGGGAGATCCTCACATTCTCTATTCAAAAATAATTAAATTGATCCAAGCTAGCAAACACATTCCTTGTTTATATATAAACTCTATAACCATAAGCATGACAAGACAAACATTCTGACCAATTTACTTGATGGTAGGCTATAAAATGTGACTACTTGAGTATTAACAACCTTTCCTTGGATTTGACTTGGTGACCTAGTTTTGAACCAAAGGGGAACTCCGTTCAATATTGACCTAGAAATCATCAAGATAAATGCTATGACCAAATTTCATGACAATTGGGTATCAAATGTGGCCACCTGATTGTTAACAAAGTTTTCATTTGATTTGTTCTATAGGCCTAGCTTCTGACCTCAAGTGATCTAGTTTCAAACTTGACCTAGAAATCATTGGGACACAGTCTCATTCTAACCAATTTTCATGAATATTGGATATTAAATGTGGCTTCTAGAGTGTTAACAAAGGTTTGCCTTGACTTGACTGTGTGACCTAGTTGTTGGCCCCAATTAACCCAGATTCAAACATCACTTAGAAATCATTCAGACTTTCTGACCAATTTTCATGATGATTTGTTAATAAATATGGCCTCTTAAATGTTAAAAATGTTTTTCTTTGATTTGCCCATGTGACATAGTGTTTGACCCTAGGTGACCGGAATTTGAACTTGACCTAGAAATCATTGAGACAAATATTCTGACCAGTTTTCATAATAAAGAAATAAATGTGACATCTAGAATGTTAACAAGGTTTTTCTTTGATTTGCATGGGTGACACAATTTTTTATCCCATGTGACCCAGATTCAAACTTGACCTAGAAATCATTGAAGCAAACATTCTGACCAGCATTCATAAACTTTGACATGGTGACCTCGTTTTTGACCCTGGGTGACTAGTTTCAACCCTGACTTAGATTTCATAGAGGCAATTCTGATCAAGTTTAATGTAGATCAGGTAGAAAATATGGTCTTTAAAGTGCTAAATACAAAGCTTTTCAATAATTTGACCTAGTGACCTAGTTTTTGACTCTATGTGACCTAAAATGGACATTGACGGAGATTACATAAAATATTTATGTCAATATTGTCAAAGAGTTTCATTAAGACTGGACTAAAATTATGGCCTCTAAGACTGCTAACAAGAAATTGTAGACTGATGGACAGACAGACGGACTGACGCTAGACCTTGAGACAAGAAAGCTGGTATAAAAATTGCAGTGGACATGTTATAAGTGAACTCCTTTTAGCAGATAATCTATCAATTATTTCATTATGCCAAACCATATTGCCAAACATATCTATATATTACTGGACAATATTCATAAATCAAAGTAGGAAAAAAAAAGCCATGTTTCGGAACAATATAAATCAGCTATGGCAGTAAGCATACTAATGTCTGCAATCATAGATAAGTGCTTCTATTACGGATTTTAATCACATTTTGCAGGCAAAAGTATCACAGAGCTTTATCATCATTAACATTAATACTTTTACAAACAGATGCAAGTTGAACAATAATCAGTTATGTAAATGTTGATGTAGCATGAAAAAAATAGTGCAGTATTCTAATACAAACCATTTAGCTGGAGACACTGGGTATAAGTCATTGTAATATAAAGCCACATCTGTTCAAACTATATTGTTCATACTGTCTCTTATATTTGTAATATTGGCTACTGTATGTCTAGTGTACCATTTTAGTCTGGATTTAGAGATGTTGATTGCTGGGGCTGATGTAGACTTAACATGTAACCTCTTTAAATAAAGACTTCATTACAATCATCATATCATCATCAACAACAACAACAAAAACAACAACATTCATCATCATTATCATCACCATCATCATCATCATCATCACCACCATCATCATCATCATCATCGTCATCATCATCATCATCATCATCAACACCGTTTTACCATACAATTAACACTACCACTGCAAAACTAACTGGTTCATTCAATTACCATGACGACAACCATCTAGCAAAAAGCTTTGTACTATGTACAGAGGAATGTTCATTTGACATGACTTGTGATTAGTAATGTGTGTGTGGTACAGATACAGTGTTCAATGTGCTAGGTGCAGTACAGTCACTCCAGGCTAGTAGGTGAATACTATCATTATCAGCATTATTATCATCATAATAATCTGGACTTTTATTGACAAACAAAATTTGGCAGTATTATGGAAAAACAAGAGCCCCAAAATGGCCAATATCGCTATACTGGTCTGACAGGACTGTTCTGAGTAACTTTTGTGAAAATCTTTTGCAATGTTATCAAGAAAAAGCTAACAGAGTTGACTGTGACCGTGGCCCACTGACTCCAAACAACAGTAGGGATCATCTACTCAGTAAGACCTATCATCCTAAGACTGTGGGTGATGTAGATCTCAAGATATTGAGTGGAAAAGATTTTGAAAGTGTGGATTGCTGTGACCTTGACCTTTAACCCACTGACCCAAAAATCAGTAGGGATTATCAACCCAGTAAGACCAGTCATCCTACAAAGTTTGAAGTCTGTGGGTCTAAGCAAGTCATTGGTTGCTATGGAAGTCATTTGTTCCTAGGCAAAGTCACTGGTTGGTAGGGGACTAAACTGTTGTAGATCTCAAGATATTGAGTGGAAAAGATCTTAAAAGTTTAGATCACTGGGACCTTGAACTCTGACCCACTGACCCAAAAAACAGTAGGGATCATCTTCTCAGTAATCATCCTATGTAGTTTGAAGAATGTAGGTCAAATAAATCTAAAGATATTAAAAGATTTTCAAAGTTCGGGTTACTGTGACCTTGATCTTTAAACCACTAACCTAAAAACTTATAGGGATCATTCTACATGATACTGGAAACCTTCTGCGCAAGTTTGATGAAAGTTGAATGCAAAACTGTGACCTGTAGAGCGTTATCAAGGAAAATCTAATGAAGGTCACTGAGACCTTGACCTTTGACCCACTGACTTAAAAACAAATAGGGATCATCAACATGTTAACGGGAACGTTCTGAGCAAGTTTGAAGAAATTTGAAAGAAACTGTGACCTGTAGAGCATTATCAAGGCAATGCTATCAGAGGTCACTTTGACCTTGACCTTTCACCCAAAAATGAAAGTCACCCTAACACTGACCTTTACCTGAATGACCTTACACTGGGGACCTGAATTGTCCTAGCAATCATCACATAAAGACTATGCAAAATGGTATACCAAATGATGTTTCCAATGTAAAGGACACAGTGACTTTGACCTTTGACCAAAATACATCTATTGAAAAAAATAATTAATTGAAATCCCAAATTGGATATAATAACAACAGTTACTGTATGAACCACACAACTTCCAGTCTAAAAAAATTTATCAGTATTTCATATAATTTGTAGTATAATGCAGGTCATATTGTGTTCAATCAGTTTGCAGTATGTATGGTCAGGCATCAAGAATCAATCTAAAATATATACTCTAATGAAAACACTGTCTCATGCTAAACACTCGATGTACTTTGATCTACAAGAATCTACGTGGAATCTATATTCTTATCAATGGAGATAATTCTGTAGCTGTTGACCTTGACTTTCTTCTCTACATTATATCTAGATTTGTTCAGATAGAAAAGTTCTTTCAGTGTGATCAGCTACTTGAGTGTCATTTGACAGAGAAATAATGTGGTGACAATAGTATCATCATCCCAAGAGAAATAGATGCAATCGAATTAAAAGTGATACAAGCCAAATGCTTTGTTACCATGGAAACACAGGAAAACATCTACAGCATACATAGCAATTAAAAAATATACTTACTTATGTTTCCTGTTTAATAAAACAGGTATTTATGTAAGATTAAAATTCATAAAATAGCAATCAACAGGGATGTTTGTAAAACATGTATATATCCTGACGACAGCCAATTAGTTGTTTTGCAATAAAGGTCACTGTCAACTTGACCTGTCAACCTCAAAATCAGTAGGGGTCATCTAATTGTCATGACCAACCAACCTACCAATTTTGAGGACACTAGGCCAAAGCATTCTCTAGCATACCTGTGAACTATTTTTGATAGAAATGAGGGAGATTTGTCCACAAATGAGGGAGATTGGTCATTTTTGCTGGAGATTTTAATGCATGCATGTGCTTCAAGCTAATAAAGTCACCAATGGCATTGAAAAGCTGCTTTAAACATCTGTATTAAATCATAGCATTGTAAAATCTCCTTTCACTTTTTGTTCACAATATAATTGATTTAAAAATATGCATGTAAAAATAACAAGAGCTGTCCATAAGACAGCACGCTAGACTATTGTGGGTGCTTGCTCATAAAACAAAACTTTTATCAGTATAATAACAAAACAAAATTCTGCTGACTCTTAAGTATAAACTAGGAAAGTTGAATCATAAAAAAAAGTCAAAATCTATCACTATATATTTAATTTTTGGTAAATTAATTGTTTGATACAAAATGTACCCCTGAACACTATTGGTAAGTTTGATATAACTACCATAATTGGTTACTGAGATATGTGCATGATAGTACCTTGCATGCAAAGCTTTAAATTTTCAAAGTCAAACAAGGGCCATAATTTGCACTAAATTTAAACAAGAGTTATCTGTCTTGAACGAAGTTTTAAGTCAATATCATAAGTGGTTACTGAGATATGTGCATGATAGTACCTAAGTAGGCAAAACTTTAACCAAAGCTGCAACGCCGACGCCACCGCCAGCGCCGACGCACAAGTGACTGTAATAGCTCTCCCATATTCTCCGAATAGTTGAGCTAAAAATAGATTTACAATATTAGCTTGGTTATCATAAATTCTTATATTGTGAATAGAAAATGAAAATCAATTCAGAAAAATTGCCAGGCATAGTTATACTATCTAATTTTCCAGCCTTGTTTTGTACCCTTTTGTCCATCTGTTTACTTCATGTGATTAAATAATTTTACCACTCTGCCTACTTACAGGCAGTTATAAAAGGGTAGTAGAACTGCTCAGCCTGAGCATCGCCTGGCTAGCTGGAATCTCAGCATGACAGCTATTATCAGTTGCCCTTGTAATCACAAGATTACCACAACACTTTTTGCTAGAAAATTGAAAACAGATACTCTTCATCTTACATCACTTACCGTCCGTTTCCGACTATAAGACGCATAATTGAAGTGCAACTAGGGGGGTGCGTCTTATAAGCGGATGCTACAGGAAATTTAAGAAACAATCAGGACACATTTGATATCAAAACTTTAAATCTCACTTTTCAGCGAGTACTTTTGTTTTCTGTAGCCATTTGCAAAACAGTGCTAAAAGCGCGTACCGTCCCGTGCCATATTAAAATGGACGATATCGTTCAAAAATTTTTTTTAAGTTATTTTTTAAATAAATTTTTGTAATTAATAGATTTTTAATTTCATTTTTCTCCTTCCAAACTAAAAATATATCGGTCCAAGTTAATACAGTCTGTAATCCAAAAACAATTAATCGGCAATTTCGAAAAAAATATATGATCGGGCGTTAATTCTTAAAATCTTTTCAATTGTTATTGACTGCAAATCGCTAAACAAACATGACAATTAAGCATCTGTAGATGTTTTCTTTAGACACCAATTAGAAGCCAAACTTTGGGGATTTAAAAAGGTGACACGCCGAAGTGTTAACAGTTGAATAAACACAAACAATAGCCAGGGGTCTAACTGTTTTGAGTAAATTTCTCGTTAATTGACGCGCGTATTCGCAAGACTGATTGCTCGAAATTAAAACGCGATTGGATAATAATCAAGGTGGGCATGGCTTATGTTTGACTGACATTATTTTGCTGATTGACAGACAACCATAAAAACACAATCAAACATTCACGATTACCGATTTATTTGATAGATATTTTGTTTCTTTTATCGGAAAATAATTACAATACGGACTTGATCAAATAATTGGTTAACAATCTATATTAATTCGTGGTGATAGAAATTTGTTTGATAACAATAATTGGCCAGCATTTACTATTCACACACATAAAAACTTAAAAGAATGTTTGCTTGTTTGTTTTTATTGAAAAAATATTAACGATGTAACCAGTATTGAATGAATGGGCAACTTATTGAAGTAAATAGATTGTGATACAAATGTTTGATTTCAATTGTTTACCGGTGATTATGCTATATACAGTATATAATTAATATAAAATGGTTTGTTTCTTTATTTCCGGACGTATGTGAAATACTTCGAAAAAATTGATGAGTTTAATTCTAATTTCATTGACTTTTACACTGTCAGCAGTGCTTGTTTGAAATTTTTTTACCCTTCCCTGATGAGAAATACGGCCCGTGCTTATACCGAGGTCAAAAAACTCAATTTCCAAAACCTTAGTAAGGGATGCGTCTTATAGTCGAGTGCGCCTTATAAGCGGGTATATACGGTATTTGCAATGCTTGCGATGTTGGTCTTTACATGATAAAAAGGAAAATAATGAATACATCTATATTTCTTACTTCTACTACTGTAAAAAGTGAAACTTATATAATGGTACATTATCATTTACAGGTGGTCAATCACATTTAAGCAACATTTGATGACAATTTTTACTTTTTGTATATTCTGTTAGAGATTTATTTTAGGAACAAAAAGACCCATTACATAGAGTTAGATCCCTATTAGAAATTTACATTCACTATGTTTGTTTGCTGATTGACTGAATACATTGATAAACGGTAACAGATAACAAAAATTCTGATGTAATCATGCATTTAAAAATAATATTGTGAATAGATACTACTTCCAAATTATTACATGTTTTTTCTTTCTACAGTTGATAAATTCTCCATTATCAGGACATGAGATTGTGGAAACCACATCATCAGTATAATTGCTATCAATTTCACAGGGTCATTAATTAATTGACCCCACTCTGTGAAGCTCGGAGGCTTACCAGATAGTGATTTTCAGCAGAAAGTACCCTTGTATAACATAGTGTACCCACAATCCACTACTTCACGGCACCTAATGGGTACAAACATCAATTAACAAATATAATCCCCATCATAAAATGTGTGAAAAACTGAGGCACACGAAAATACATTTAGCGATTTAGTGGAGATATTGATAAACCAGTCTGCACAAATTGGGTGACCAGTAAATAACTTGTTAACAGTCTGGGTTAAAGGTCAATTTGATCATTATTGGTGAAATTTATATCTATGGTATATTCTCTTTGAATTCCAGTAGAATACAGCAAGAAATGGTAGGGTTCACAGGTATGTCTCTAGTTACTGATTTGGCAAAGTTTTTGTGTTAAAGGTCACCTTGACCTTTGACCTCAAAATCGATAGGGCTCATCTATTAAGCATGACCAACCTACCTACTAACTTTAAAGAAACTAAGCTAAAGCATATATTACTTAGTTATTGTTAAAAGTCTCTGAGAACTTTACCTTTGACCATCTACTAGTCATGACCAACCTTCCTACAGAGTTTGAGGACACTAAGCCAATGCATTCTCTAGATTTTGGACAAGATTTTTCTGCTGAATATCACTGTGACCTTGATCTTTGACCTAGTGACTTAATATTCTATTTGTGTTCATTAACTTGTCATGACCAACCAACCTACCAAGTTTGATGAAGCTAGGTCAAATCATTCTCTAGTTATTGATCGTACAAGGTTTGGTCTAACAACAGATTTACAGATAAACCGAACAGCATGACTGTGCAAACCAATATACCCCTCCATCTTCAATAAGGGGCAATATAATAGTAATAAGTCATAAGATTCTTCAATTAAATGTTGTATCTCTAAATCTTCCGACATTGATTTTGATAGTTGAAGTAAATACCTAATACAACATATGAAAGAATCTTCCCCAGTATTTCTTTGTAACAATCCATGTAAACTGACTAAAGAGTTTGTGGTAAAATATATAGCAAAATACAATGTCTGTCATCTCTTGGCTTCCCTGTTAACAACAACATTAATATCATTTAATGTACTTGTCAAAATACATGACAAAAAAGACTCCTCTATGACCTAATAAATTACTGTGTCTATTTCTTATTGATCTAATGTATAAACATTCCCCTACATCTTTGATACCATAATCAGTATTGTTATATACTATCACATAAATAAAGCTCAACCTGTAAGGAAGAGATTTCAGGACATTTGTAGGGGCAAAACTAATTTTCATTAGCACTTAGTGTTTGAAATTATTTTTTGTCCAATGGCAGTGCAGTATTTTATTGCTGTGCTGCCATAGACCAATTTAATTTTGTAAATGCTTATTAATGAACACTAACCTATACATAATGTTACAGTGTCTAGGTCACTATAAACTCTTTTGTTATTGACAGCCATGACTTGTCAATAGTTAAGCCATGATTTACCTACACTTAACAATGGAAAGCATCAGTATTGCCATGACTTTTCTATAATAAACAATGGCAACAACCTGTATAGACATGACTTTCCTATAATAAACAATGGCAACCACCAGTATAACCATGATTTACCAACAATAAACAATGGAAAGCACCATTATAGCCATAACTTACTTGTAATAAACAATGGCCACTGCTGTGAAGACAATTACTATTACAATGAGCACTGCTATACTGGCTGCAATTCCAGCTCTTGCCAATTGGTCTGGATCTTGACCTGTAACATATCATATTTGAACAGTAATTATTTAAATGATCACTTTAATGAAGATGTGTAAACATCATAAAACTGTGACATCATAAAAATATGTAGTTATTTTTTCTTAAAAATAGTTTTTTTTGTTTGATTATGAACATTTAAACTTTTTGTTTATTTTTTTATGAAAATAATAATTGAAAATTGTACATTTTTATTTGATAATATAACTATTAGCATATACTACATTATTAAATATATAATTCATAGTAGCAAAATAACAAATTGATTCAAATAACTAGCAAATATAAAAGACAAAAACATGTAAAATATTGAGTTTTCAAAAATACGAAGAAAGTCAAAACTAAATATACATAAAATAAAATCAGAAAATCTTCCTTTCGGACAACAATCTCTTAGTAGTAGTAAAGAAAACACAGAAACCAATGAGCAAACACTTCTTTATTAGACACACTGTCAAAAGCTGTTAAACGGACAGACAATCTTCATAAGAAGGCAACATTAAAAACCTGATCCAGTTTCACATTTTCCAATATCCCCAAACTTCTGATACACAAACCAATAACCACAGTAAAACAATCGGCCAATCAACATGCACAGTAAAACAATCGGCCAATCAAATAATACATACTGCCTAGTGATGAGCACTAGCATAACATCTGTTTTGAACAATTTCACAAAATCAGTGTAAGCAGTTGATCCATAGTAACTCAGATGATATGAACTGATCAAGCAGCATAGATATCATTAAACAACTTCTAAAAAATAATTTAATCTATCTCATATATCAAAGAGTAAACTGCTGATGAAACAGGAAAGACTTCACTTATATACCTGATAAAATATGACTGATAGTAGCAAATTCAACACATGTTTGATAGATCAGTCACACAAACTGCTGTTAAAACAAGCATTTTCAGTGAATTAATATCCCCCACCAAATGAAGCAAATAGCTGAAAAAAATCAACTGGAATGTGTATTGGTCTGTTTTGTTCAGGGGAAAAAAAGCATTTTTAAATTTCACAACCCCACTGGGGCCTCATCTGCCTTAGAATGAGTGATCATTTAATTATTTGAGCCAATTACAATTAAATTTTGATAACCGGTTTCAGAGAAATAGAATTTTTATGTTTTTATATTGAATATAGAAGAAAAGAACAAATAAAGGGCAATAACTCTGAAGATACTTAAATTCAATCTTGATGATGGGTATGTGTAGGGTGTGTTTGGCTGCACCATTATGCTATTGTACAATTATTTCAAGTCTTATGAAATTCTATCCATCGGTTCTTGAGTTATGACTCGGGCGGGAGGGGCAGACCGACAACGCCAAAACAATATCCCTTCGCCTTTGGCATGGGAATAACAAAACTAACTAGAGCTTTCACTGAAGGTGACCAATTCCCAATGGCAGAAATGTGTGTCAACGCCTATGATTTTTCACTGACTGACCCATGAATCAATGATTGTGTGATACAAGTTAAACAAGTGCTGATAAAACACAACTTGTATCAGTTCAATAGATTGCTTAAAAAACATGAAATACCATACTGTCATAGATAGACTTGTGCTGAATGGCCAAGAACAGTAAACATGCCCAGTCTGCAAAAGTACATGTTTCAATTATCATCCATGGTGATTTGGATTGCACAGACAGCAGAAAACCGTGTTCAGACATTGTATTATGTTTTGAGTGCAGGTGAGACATGTTAGATCTTGCTCATTTATAGAAACACTTTACTCCCCTTTAGGCCAGTGTTTTTTTATTTGTCCTACCCGCCCCCCCCCACCCCCCCCCCCCACTCCCCCCCCCCCCCCCCTCTTGGTATTTTCAAATCGCGAAATTAGAGGTCCGTTTATACAGTGATAACGTCAAGCGCATTCATGATAGTGAATTTTTTCGACCGATTTGGGACCAAAATTCGCCCCCCATTCCCCCCTCCCCTAACATGATGTATATTTCCCCATTTTTGACAAATAATCCTCAAAATGAATGCTGGCAAACGTTTTTGATTAAATTAATCAAATGCTTGCCAAAATTGTTATAAAATGTGTTTCCATCAATAAAATGTTTCATAACCCTTTTTGCAATTTTTGATACCTTACAATTGAAATAGTCAGCCAAAAATCGCCCGATTTTCCGCTTGTCATTATTTTCGCAACCCGTTTTTTGTTAATTTTCCAAAGAAAACAGTGTTCGAAGACTCAAAAAAAGATAACAATAGATTTTTTAATTTGTTTCAACACAATGCCTGTTGTAACAGTTTTGTTACTGACACCAGTATTTTATTGAAACAACAGTTATTTTTTCGGCGCGCCTTGGTGAATTCGCCCCCCCCATTCTCCTCCTAAAATTATTTTTATCCCCAAATTTTTTTCAGATATTCCCTCAGAATAGTGACAAATTTTTTGCTTACCTAAAATGCTGATAAATGTTTTTTATTAATTTAATAAAATGTCGCCAAATGTTTTTAAAATGCAACTTACCATCAATAAAAAAGTTTCAGAATCATTTATTGCAATCACTTGATACCTTACATGTGTAAAAAGTCAGCTGAAAATCGCAAATTTTTCGTTTGTCACCTATTTTCGCGACCACAAGATTCAAAAAAGACAATGTATACAATGTTTTCAATTGAAAATAGCAGTATTCATTCTATTCATGTGTGTTTTAACACCAGTGTCTGATGCTTTGTTACTGACACCAGTATTTTTTATCTGAAAATTTATGTTAAATTTCTGTTTCTTCTCTATATAATTGGGAAAAATAATGTAATAAAGTCACATTTTCAAAGGTATTTTGCTCGGGACCGGGGTTTTTTTGCGGATTTTCCCAAAGAAGAGAAAGCAGTCCACGATGAAACAAAGTTTGTCATGTATAAAAAAGCCTTTTTTTTTTCCCTCCTCCGTATGGAGCTTTTTAATTTCAAACTTCGAGTAACAAGAAATAAAAAAAATTCTGGCCTTATGGAACAACTTTTCACAGCGGTAGGTCACACAATCTTCAAATAATCATACCGACAGTGCTCTTATCATTGGTATAATTGAACTTTGGGATAGTTCTGTGAACATTTAATCAATCTATTGATGTATGATACTTTTAATGACAACTATAAATCTTTAATAGATGGAAAAAAAGAATTGAACATCACATAAATCAGATCATTTTGTAGAAAATAATGAAACAAATAGCAGCTTGATTAGGGTAGTCAGTGCTTGAATATGATTCAATTAAATATCAGTGAACAGTGCCACACTCAGCTCAATTAGTGACCCCGGGAACAGTAATGTTCTAATCATTGCTGGAAACTCCCCGATAATTCTGATGCTCAGACAACTGGAAACAATAACATCGGAAATAAGACCATACAGTTTGAGTGCTAACCTGTAATGACAGTCAATATAAACATTGTCTTTTTTCTATTCCCGACAGCAGTGTGGCCGCTGAATCTAATACTGGAAGACATAAAGCGCAGAATGGTTTATGTCTGTGCAACAGCCGAGTGAATGACTTTCTGCACAGTCTGATCTCCTGCTAATAAAAGACATGATCTACGGCAAAACTGTGATGTGATCAACGGAGATAAGATCTGATCAAGTCTGGTAAATATGGTGTGAAATGGAAAAGCTCATCCTTGGCTAGGCTTATTGTGTAAGTATTTTGTTATAGGAGCAGATTTAGTGAGATCTGAGCTTTGACTAGGGAAACAATTTCTTAGTACTAAGATATATCACAAGAACTAATTATTAACACGAGAATGTTTGGTTTGGTGAAAGCAAGTTATTTTTATTTGATTGTGGCCTCAGAGATGTTGATAGAAGCCTTAAATAGATGTTTTAAGAACAATCTCATATCTCTTCATAGAGGACAGTGAGTGAGCAGTGTAGAACTGTATCTCTGATGTTGATGGAATTTAACTGATTCAACTTCAAACAAAATCAGAAAACACTGAATTCTGTGAAAGACAGGGAGTGGTGTGCATATACTATATATACATCCTGGTCTGATAGATATCCCGGCAAAACTATCACACACAATTAGACAAAATGCCTCTGTAAATTTCACAAGAAAATACAATCTAATTTCATTCTGTATGTAAAAACGAACTATTAAAACTTATTGGGCACAAAATCTTATTAGTTCTGTATTTCTGAAGACTTGACAAACGAGACAGTTCTGTATTAACTCATTTATGGAAGTTAGAACAACTGGAAAACAGAATGGCCCACATAATTAACAAAATACACATCATTCCTTGAGAAGTTTTTTGAATATAAAGAATTCAACAATTCAAACGTTAGGAAACTGTTCTGTTTAACTTTGTGACTTACAAACTGATTAAAATATTCATTATATTGAAATGGTTCTATCTGATATGTGAGTATAATGCAAAATATTAACTCATATAACTGGCTTATGATATTGACTTCAGTTTTTTTTTTACAAATAATTTTAGCACCCTGCAAAGTTGTTTTCAGTATTATTGTTGATGTAATGGCAAAATTTCCATTAAAGAAAAAAATATGGCTAAAAAACCATCAATTCATTATGACTTGATTGAACTTTAAAAAGATTTCAATCTCAGCAAAAACAAGGCTGAGGAAACTGTTCCCTCAGGGATTGCAGCAATAATTTTGACTATATTAAACTCTAAAAACTAAGCTCCAGAATAGCTGTCAGTGTAAATCAGTATTGAATCTGTTTTAAGTTAAGAATAATCATTTAAATAAGACATTCGGAACATAATTAAAGTAATTAGGTAAGCTTGTGTATCAGATGGATGAGTTAGCGGAGAACAATTGTCACATGAAACACATGTGCAGTGTCATGTAAGCCAGATTCTGGAACCATCCTGAATGAAGTCAGAGCTTGCTTGAAATGTATATATTGGCAATACTGATCTCATAGCAGCAGCTACACTAGGTACTTGTCAGTCATACAGGTCTTTTCATTGATATAAGCAACAGTAACCCACGATATGACAGTGACCAAGGGCAGAACAACCGATCCGAGTAGAACAGTGACCTAGGATAAAACAACCCATCCAGGATAGGACAGTGACCTATGATAGGACAGTGACCTAAAATAGAACAACTGATCCAGGACAGGACAGTGACCTATGGCAGAAGAACTGATCCAGGATATGACAGTGACCTAGGACAGAACAACTTATCGAGGATCGGATAGTGACTTTGGACAGAACAACTTATCCAGAATAGGACTTCGTGACCTAGGTATAACAACTGATCCAGGATAGGACAGTGACCTAGGACAGAACAACTGATCCAGGATGACAGTGATGTAGGACAGAACAACTGATCCAGGGTATGACAGTTACCTAGGATAGAACAACTGATCCAGAATAGGTAAGTGACTTAGGACAGAACAACTGATCAAGGATAAGATAGTGACTTAGGACAGAACAACTGATCCAGGATAGGACAGTGACTTAGGGCAGAACAACTGATCCAGGATATGACAGTGACCTAGGGTATAACAACTGATCCAGGATATGACAGTGACGTAGGACAGAACATCTGATCCAGGATATGACAGTGACCTAGGATATAACAACTGATCCAGGATAGGATAGTGACCTAGGACAGAACAACTGATCATGAACAGTAGTGACTTAGGATAGAACAACTAATCCAGGATATGACACTGACCTAGGGTATCACAACTGATCCAAGACAAGACAGTGACCTAGCTAGGACACAACAACTGATTCACAATAGGACAGTGACCCAGAGTAGAACTGATCCAATTTAAGATAATTGAAAGTGACTGAGGATAGAATAACTGATCCAGGATTGGACAGTGACCTAGGGCAGAACAACAGATCCAGTATAGGACAACTATCTCATGATAGGACAGAGACCCTTCAAGTGACAGTGACATAGAATAAGGCAGTGAATCTGTGACCGCCAGTACAGCAGTTTATGTAGGATAGGACACTCAGTGACCCAGAACAGGAATATAATCAATGGTAGACAGTTGGCCCAAGAATGAATATGACCTAGGACAGGACGATTTCTCGGGATGAAACAGTGATCAAAGAAAAAACTGAAATATGGAGCTTTCCTGTCAGGCTACAATGACTAAATGAGGGAATGTCTATTAGTGTATTTGCAGATATGAGAGGAGGAAATAATCTATTTAATGACATCTTTCCTGACAGGGAAAAAATCCTGTATTACTGCAGTTGCTTCCATGAAGTGGTTAATAGGATGAAGCAAATAATTGAATAAGTTTTGAGTTTTAAATTGGTTAAAAGTAGCACAAAAAGTTAGTCAGAAAGCAACATTCCAAGTTTCTTTAACATCATTTAATTTACCTTAAATATTTTTTGTAAGATTGCAACTGAGACTTAAAGAAATAGGATCATTTTTGGTTTAATGAGAAATCAGGGGAGATAATTATACCTTATCACTCATTTTTATGTCATTGTTCAAAACCTATTCAGGAGTACATTTTCACTGAGAACCCCAGTTCTGTCCTGATCAAAAGATGGACAACTCCATTTTATAAGTTGAGCAAGTCTTTAGAATAGTGGTTAAGACAAATGCACTTTCTGTTCACAAGGAAACCAGAAACCCAGTTAGAAAATACCTTAACTGAAATAAAGTCCTGCACTGTCACTATGCATGTTTGCTACAATTCCTACTTGCATGTAAACTTCTATGGAGACAAATCCCCCAAATTCATTAGTGAAAGTGAAGATGGCAATGGCCTTGTAAATACTGGGACAGATTTTAATGGATTATCTGGCATAACATACAACAGCATGTCTGGCACCTCAACACTCCTAGTACAAATTCTATATACTTGTTATACAGACCTTATTGAAAATCTTCTCCCATCTGCATACATCACAAAGCTGGCCACAGATGTAATAAACGAATCATCTATCATGTCAAGAAACAATGATTTTTACTGTTATGGGAAATCTTCACTGTCCAATCAATATCATAATTTAATTTTCAAGTACTGAATTTTTCAGCAGGGGCTCCTCTGTTGTATGATATGTAACATTATTTCCAAAATTAATCTTACGGTGAGTGAGCAATTCATTTCGTCATGATTTATTGGACATAAGAAAAATTATTTGTGTGTATGTGTATGAGGAGAGGTTGAACTGAGTTAAGGGGATGGGCATGGGAGGCACAAATTTGTTTCCAGACACTTTTCTTATGTATCTATCAACTCTGACAACAGAGAACAACTTTTCACAGTACATTTATTATATTACAGTTAAACTTCACTCGCTGGGTGACAATTTTAGTTGGAGGGATTGGTAGTTTCAGCCATTGCAGTCCGCCAGTCATCTGTCATTATTGTATTCAAGTGAAAATTGTCATAGCGAGAATTTCAACCATTCATTTACGTGTTATAGGAGCGAACGCGACATAGCTTGGGTTGGCAGAGGCTAGTAATCTGTATTTTCATTGTAAGTGGTGTTATTCTATGATGGTTTTGACAAGAGGCCAGTAGTCCATAGTTTTCATTTGTAAGTGGTGTTTTTATAACAATCATTCCTTTTCTAAGCAAGTTTAATATCATTTGAAAGCAAATAAAAGACATTATTTACTCACTTTAACTACAATCAATACGCATAAGTGTAATATTAATACCATTCCCCCAATTTATAATTGTATGATTCCACAAATTAAGATCTGTACATTCCGTCAATCCAGTTGGTCACATGCCCGGGGCGCTTATAGGATAAATGTAATCAGCCCAAGCTCTTGGAGCTCGTGGCCGCGTGTCAGTGTCCGTCCAACAATACCGTTTGGTGAACGGAAATTTCTCATTGTGCGATGCCTTCAATGTATCTCAAGCTCTTACCAGGCCTCCCAGTGTTCCCAACCCCCCCCCCCCCCCCGCAATGCCCATATGAACTTTGCGAGCTGCTACTGATTTCATTTTCACCGAGTCCCCTAGCCCTCTACAAGTTCAAAAAATCTGTACGATGCGCGCAAGTCAACAATGTCTGTATGGACTCTGTGCAATTTTGCAAAATTTTGACTGAAAACTTACTTGTACCGAGCTCGTAGCATTAATGTGACCAGGGTATTTACCGTGTTTTCATCGGCTTGCAAGTCAACAATGTCTGTACGGACTCTGTGCGATTTTGCAAAATTTTGACTGAAAACCTACTCATACCGAGCTGGTAGTATTAATGTGACCAGGGTATTACCGTGTTTTCATTCGCAACATGCCCTTCTGAAAACTCCTTCATGCATTAAATACTTTATCCATTTTGGTAAAAGCAAAACTTAATTTATGTTAATGTACTACAGTAGAACTTCTGAAAACCGGACCTTCCAAATACCGGAAACTTCTGAAAAACAGACAATTTGTTAAGTCCTGAAATTTCCTCCTCTTTTTCTATGTAAAACGATTCTTCGGAATACCTGGAACTTCCAAATTCCAAATATCCGACAATATTTTCACAAAATTCAACTTATTGTCTATCCAAAAGTCTTCCAAACACTACAAACACTGGGATCATAAATTAATTGCCTCTGGCAAAATGATTGCCATTGTTTAGCCAATTTACGGTTATCATTTATTTTGTTATCATTTATTTTGACATGCGTTAGAATCACAACCTGTCAATCAAAGGATAAAGAATGCAACATAAGACTTATGTAAGTAATTCAAGATAATGATATTGAATTAAGAAAGGATTAGCAGATTTATGTTAGGAGAGTGAAAATTGAGCAAATTTATTTTGACGAAAATATCAATGAGACAATAAAATCTTGTACATTGTATCATTTGGACAGTTAAAAGATACCCGAAAATAATCTGGAACATCATAGAATCGAACTGTCCCTAAAGGACAGAATGAAAATAATTTGTGAGTCTGAAGTGGTTTCAAAATTAATTCTTAAGGTGTGTGTTTTATTTTAAAATTTGTTTGACATGATATTAATTGAAAAATCGCTTTCTTGAAGTACAAATGAATCTTATTTTCCCCGAACATGTCGCAATTCAAACTTTATTTGAGAGCAGTGTCCCGTATTTTCCATTTTTTGCTACAATATGATGCTTTATTTTTTGTCATTTTATATTGTTAAATAAATTATAAAATGTGTTTTATTATTGTTGCATAATGCTAAACAAGGGTTACAATCACTTCTATGCAGGACTTTTCAAACCATGAAGAACCTTTGATTATCTCTCCCTTTATCAGTCCAAATCACCCATTAGACTTCCAAATACCGGAACTTTCCAAAAACCGAACTTTCAGTTTTTGGTTTTCTGAAGTTCCACTGTACTTATTGTTATCAGCATTGGAAATGAAATTAGTTTACCTTTAAATGCTCATTCACTAAAGTGTTAAAACAACCTTTCTAAAGACTGAACAAATGTGCAATTGTGTCCCCGATATTTGAGACCGACACCTTTCTTGTTTGAGCAAAAGGAGCCTAATTGACAATGAAATCGGTACGAAGGAACTGCCAGACAGCTCCGAGTGATCGAGATATCTTAATTTGAAATTTCATAGGTGAAACAATACTATTTATCATTATTTATGTCCCTCTGTTACATACATATAATGTGCAGACCCTGGATTTATATAGAAATTTTGCCTGGACCACCGGGTGAGTTTGAGTGATTGGTTGTATTCAAGCAAACGAAGTTTAACTGTGGAGAAAATCTTCTACGATAATATCATACTATCCCATTCCCCCTCCTCTTTGTGTCTACTTATAGCCATTTTCCAGTCAGTTAATTATCATATTAAAGAATTTATGATGTTAAAAAGAAATTTAAGTATTTTTGTCATGCGAGAATAATACATCAGTAAAGAATTAATCTAATTTATTTTTGTCATGCAAAAATAGAGGTACAGTGCACTTTCGGAAAACATGATTATATTTACAGTCCAACATGTCATAACATCTATTTTAAGCGCACTTTCGAAAGACATAATAAATGATTATATTTACAGTCCAACATGTCGTAACATCTATTTTAAGACAACCAAAAATATCTTCAGTAATACAATCATTATTCATTATGTGTGTTGAAAACAAAATCACAAAGGAAAGAATTTAGACTATGTTAAACATTTTTACAAAATGTATTACTACCATTTTGTTTTTAACAGATCTTATAGGTTCATTGATCCTGACATTTTCATACAGTGCATTTAATTTAATATTTCAAGGTCTCTTTCCATCCATATGCCCCATAAGCTATTAATGTAACAATTCTAATAGAGCAAACCGATATTTTAGCACATACTATATATCCACTTTCAGACACTCCCGGGCACGAAGCAGATCACCAGGGCGGCACGGCTGTTTTTTAGTAAAGTATCTTGCTTTTAATGGAGCCCACCATATTTGAATTTCAATAATGATGAATATATGTAAATGTAACCAAATGAAAAAAGACAGATTTCTTGTCGTACAGAGAAACAATGTCGACAGACCCTACAAGCCAATTTCCTTGTAACTTTTTTCAAGACTATTATTTTACATAAAATATGTTTGAAACACACAAAAGCTTGATAAATAAGATTCCTACTATCACAAATACAGAGACTTTGTAAACTTTTCAAAATCATTTATGTTGGCAGTACACATCACATCCGTACTGCATGGTTTTCTACAATTGGGAGTTCAGTACAAATTTACTTCCAGTAGCATAGGGTTTTGGGTTATTAAATTTGCTGAGATTGACCAGTACTTTCTTAGAACCAGCCTTTTTTCTTAGAACCAGCCTTTTTTCTTAGAACTAGCCTTTTTTCTTAGAACTAGCCTTTTTTCTTAGAACTAGCCTTTTTTCTTAGAACCAGCCTTTTTTCTTAGAACCAGCCTTTTTTCTTAGAACTAGCCTTTTCTTAGAATTAGCCTTTTTTTAGGGCATGCACGTCAATAAGGTACTATGTAATTTGTGTTAGATTCCAATGTGTTTCTGAATTAAGTTTAAGGAAAGGAAAACAAAACTCTATTATACCTTAACCTGAAGAATATCTCCTTTAGTCATGACAATTTATAACCTCCATAATCATATAGACTGATCATGGTGGATATACTGCTTAAAGAAAAAGGGTTCAATATGCTGTTAGACATATCTATCTATAACCAAGCTATTTCTGCAATTATTTGTAAAATATTTGGTGAAATATTACAGACTATTTGCTGGACAGACCAAATTAATGATAGGCTGTTATGTCATTAACTGAAGCACGGAAACAGTATCAAGATTTAGGCATTTTCCTATAAATTGGTAAATACTGTCTATAACCATAAGGATTATCAGAATACAGCAAACATTATTAAGCATTAGCTGAGCTGATGGTACTCGGAACTGCAGCACCAGACATAAACTCCGCCATAATGGCCTATTTCATCTTTGTGTTCAGTTGACAACCTCCAGTCACGACCTCCAGTCACGTGACCTCCAGTCAAGCCCATATGCATTCCAAACAAAAAAAACTTATTTTAATCTTCTCTAGTACACTTGCAGAAGCAGAATCTGCCTGGTATTAGAGACCTTTTAACTTCTGGTAAACAGACTGATGTGTTAAAGATGTATTCTAACAAAGTTATCAATGTTGTGGAATTTGTTGAGGAAATATGAAATATGATAGTATTGGGTTAATTTAGTTTTGAACAGCTGCAATGCATCTGGTCAGTAAACATACCTGAGTGAGGTAGTGCGCTTCTTGTCACAAGTGAAAGTTCAGTTGAATCTCAGTTAAATGACCTTGAATTAGTTTGAGTGACCTTGGCTCAATGGGTGACCTTGAGTCTAAGTTGAATGACATTGATTCAAATTAAGTGACCTTCATTCTGATTTTAATGACCTTGAACCATAACTATGTGTCTCAACATTATCAATGTACATGTAGATGTTGTGTTCTTCTCTGTTTAAAGTCTGCAGTCCAGAATCATTACATGGCTGTCACATGTATATAAGAATCGTATTAGAATGTTAGTTGTTTAAGACATGTCGCTGTTTCAGGTAGGCAACCATTTATGAAGGTTCAACTGTACGCAAAAGAAAAGGCAACAAAAACACTCCGTTATATCCAATAGTGTTTACCAATAAAGAATGATTATATAGGAGTTTAGCTACAGAATTATTTTCCCACCATTAAAGATTCAGTATTGAACAATCTTTCAGCAACTCCTGAAAAATTTTCTGCTTAAGTTTAGCCAAGCAATGGATGAGTTTATCATATAAATGGCAGATTTGTATGACAGTTTCTTTAATTTTACAGCATAATGTCTTCCCCTTGTCTCGTTGATACCGGCATAATGACACTTAGATAGAGCTAATGGATTCTCGTAGAGTAAGATAGATTCCAAACTTGTCTTCAATGTATTACACAGATCATTTCACTGACAGTCTGTATTCCAGAGGACTATAAAAACTACATTGTGAAGACGGAACTAACAGATTTCAGAAACACTGGTGCCCGGCTTGTACTTAGTGTTTTGTCTGTCATTTCTTTAAGTCCTTTTAAGATACGAAAGTGCATTGCGTAATTTGATGATAAAAAAAAAGAAAAACGTAGATTGCGTTTGCACCCTAGGATTCCATGCCAGACAATAGAAATGTGATTACCACAGAAAATATATCCATAAATCATAAAAATAATGCTACAGTGATATAATTGTAGGACCATGATTTAACTTCTATTAAGGAATGGTTGGGACATTGACCATAACTGACCTGCGTAGCAAATGATCTTTCTTCCCTAAACAAACGCATAATAGTTGTATTGTTATGCTATTTTACCCTTTAATTACAGACAAAAGAAAAAGACATTAATATTATCTGGCCATCGTCTAAAGTCTCTGACTTAAAGTCTCACGGTTTGGTGAAAAGCCAAATATACAGACATGATTTTTTATGAACTGTAACAAGTCAAACATTAAATGGTGCTAACAACAAAGCTAGCTGTCAAAGCTACCAGGAGATTGTCAGTAACACAAAATACTTGCAATACACCAGACATAATATATGTGGAGGTGAGAGGCAGCTTTGGGCAAAAGGTCACATTTTCAGAAAGTCTCAGTGAGTTATGTAAAGTGATTTTAATGATAAGTCTGTTCATCTACCAATGTTTTGCTTGTTACATGAACATTAAGACCTGCTGGACACCATGCCTGACTGTACTTTGTTAGATACAGGGACAAAAGGAGTTCAGACTAGAGAAATTAGCCTGTGTCAAATAGAAAATTATCATTCAGACACAAGGGGGTTTTATGCACTTATAATGGGAGGGTATCCTACCATCAGATTGGGGATCAAACTTGCTACCTTCCTAATAATTATGCATAAATCCCTTAGAGAGTGAAATGCAGTGGGGAACGTTACAACAATCATGTTTATAAGAAGAACCCCTCATGAAAGTCACATGACATTAAAAATAAATACACATTTGGCCCTTTAAATAAAATAACAATAAGTAGTTAACAGGTATATCAAACAGACAATGCTTCTGTTGAAAATAGTCTAAAGGAGAAGAAATTTGAATAAGTTAATACGTCAACTGTTTAATTTTAACGCAGAAAATGTACGTGTATACGAAGAGTTTACCACACACACCATTTTAATATTAGCACACAGTCAGAGCCATTCCAAAATCAGCGCATGCATTATAAATAGAGAAAGAAAACTGATTTAATCCCCAATTCACTTCTGAGAGAAAGAAGTCCTTTTTATCCGTGGTTTAGTTTTGATTTATCCAGTTGAAGTAAAAGTCATACATAGGAAATACAGACATTTTGTTTCATAATAATAAAAAATCCGGCGAGAGCGTATGGTTATCCGAGTATACAATAAACAGGATGATGTACATGAAAAACTGAAATCCAACAGAATAATGTCACCACCATATCACAACCACAGGAAAGTTGATAACCAAGAATTTCACATAAAAAAGCAAAACCAAAAATGGAATGGAAAAAATGGTTAAAACAATCATATTTACGAAAATGCGACATTTTACGGTAAACTGAATGTGCAGTTAATGAACTTAGGTTTATCACACAAAGTCAACCCACCTGAGTTTCAGGGATCTCTTACATAAAAGTCTATAAAATTCTGGTGTTTGAGAGTTTTGCCAAATACATATTGTTTCATATAAAAAAAACAACAGAATTTGGAAAGTAACTCAAATGGAATGGAATTTAAAAAATAAGTCACACAGAATGGAATTATGACAAATAAATTATAAGCCTTTATTCAAAACATTTTTGAAGATTTTAATTTATTTATTTTTTGCATTTAAATCTGAGTTATGGTAATAAATATTGTAGGTAAGGATGGAAAAACTGTGAAAATGGCGGACAGAGATTGGTCACACGTCCTCAAGTGAGCAGTGACTGCTCAAATAAGTTGCTAGCCAAAACTTGATTCAGTAATTCTTTTTTTCCCCCATGATTATGTGTCTTTATACAAATCTTTTGAAATGTTGCAGCAAAATACCATTAAACCAGCAAGTTTGTAAAATAAACACAGCTCTTATATTGAACGAACATTCTAAGAAGAGAAAATAAAATGGCAATATCAAAATATAGAATAAAACATTTCCCCCATGATAGATCTAAAATTACTGAATCACAAACTGATAAATCTGGTGCATTTTGTACTCATCACTTCAAAAACACGGAAAACAAACAGCCCCCGTAGATTCCAATGGTTAGTTAAACACCATATAAAACATCTAGGGTTATGTGATACAATCTTACTCGGAAACAGGCTCTCAAAGTTTATTATGTCGCAACGTCTTCCTGTGTATTTTTCGGTGCAACTGGTGAAATATAAACAGATTTATACATATTAATTATATAATGCTCGTAAAGAAATAAAACTGAGAATATAGCTTACTTGGAACAAAAATTTCAATATTTAACTCTTGGCAACGTTTACCCTCGTACTCTTTTGTGCAGCTGCAACATACAGAACAATATACTATTATTACATATCAATAGAACGATATACCATTATTACATATCAATAGAACGATATACCATTATTACATATCAATAGAACGATATACCATTATTACATATCAATAGAACGATATACCATTATTACATATCAATAGAACGATATACCATTATAATACATATAAATAGAACAATATACTGTTATTACAAATCAATAGAACAATATACCATTATCACATATCAGTAGATACAACTGGGCAACAGCATTTCAGTAACTAATATTAATTACACTAAATTCAATCAGTATTAATTTACCATAGCAAAAGGACCATAGTCTGGTATGTATATGCTTAAATAAGACATTTCTAGCAGGTCAAATAGCACCCATACAAACACAGAACAAAACGTTCCTCAGGCGTTACAATATTTTCTGCATTTTGGAGCTATTTCTTGACAATAAAATCCTATTATTTACTGCTATTCATAATATTTGATTATTCATGTGAGGATGGATCTTATGCAAGCAGTAATTTTGTCTGAAAATGAAGATGACAATGTGTCTGTGCATATGGCCCTAAATAGCTCAATATAAGTATGTTATTAGAAATATGTAACCATAGATGTTTGCATTCTTAATATGTTAATACAGTCAAGAAATTCTGACAGAACTTGCAACATTTATCACATATACATTTTCTAAAAATCTGACATCTTCAATCTTTTCAAAAATTCGATCCCTGGCTTGTTTTGTTGTTAGCCATATTGAAACAACAAAATAACACTATTATTAGAACCTCATGTAAAGATTGTTAGATACTCATGTAGACCTGGTTAGAATCTCATGTACATGTACCTCATGACACAACATGGCAATTTGCTCTGAATCTAATATTGTAAAAAAAATCTAAACTCAATAGCATGAAGGTGAATCAAGTTCGTGTTTATGTCTATTGATTCATAAGAAAATTGCAGCAATTTAAGTTCATCTGTCATTAATTTTGTGATCAGCTCCAAGGTGTGTAGGTGGCCATAAATTCTATACAAGCTCATAGTGTACTGGAATGATCTTGCTGAACTAGCAATTATTGCTGTACAACCATTATTTCATTTTGCAAATATACATTACGATAACTGTTCTTCGAACAGACAAGCTAAAAACAGATGCCATGGTACTGTAACATCCATTCTTAACATAAAATAACTAGAAAATGTGGAAAAAACATGGCAACAGAATTCATTCCTGAAAATAGAAGATGTAAAATATGATAGAAATGTCTTAGATAGTTGTTCTGCTGAGGGCTGAGACATATTGGTACAGCAGACAACTCTCCTCTTCATGTTGTCTCCAACAGCCATGCGCAACTTGCAAGTATTTTGTTCACAAGCGCTGTCCCTAAGACAGCATGGACAATAGAACCTATTCAGGCTGTTGAAAGAAGTGAAACATTCAAAACTTATTATAATAGGTTAAATAAACTTCATATAAAAAATTCCAAATTCCCTTTGAAAAAAAAACCACCTTAAAAAGATGATTAGAGCTAATTCTGACTGAAACTTTATAAAGCTTAGCATAAAAACCAAACCTCAAGGGCAGCATAAGCCGGTCTGCAACTTGAAAGTTTAATGACTTTAAGATGATTAAACTTAAACAAATGTGAATTAAAGCTTACAATACCCCTGCTGCACAGCTTATAGCTGTAAATTCTTGTGCGAGAAGCTACACACAATTTCTTAGAATTATAATATGTGACAACATTACCGTCTGGACAAGCTCAAATTTGTCTAGTTGAGGTATTAACCCTTAAATAATGTTAATATTGAAACAGTGCGTGTAAGAAACATGATTATCTCAGACAATGGGACACTTACTGGCAAGCAGCTGTTCTTGTTCCTTGTAATTCTAGCACAAAACATGTTCCTTCATTCAAACACGCAGTCCTATTTGTTTCTTCCTCTGTACACGCAAGTCCTCGTTGACTACCATTTATAGTTGGCTCTGTTGGGGTTGGGGTAGGGGTCGGAGCAGGAGTTGCTGGGACACGTCCACAACCCTCTGAAACATAACGAAAAAGATTATATAGTTATGTTAAACAGGAGGACCACACTGGCCCTATATCTTTCACGTAAGTATAATTGCTCTTAATGAAAAGGTCAAGGTCATCCAATTAACATGGCCTTGACATTATCAAGAATAACTCTGACCCATTTCATAATGATTCTCTACAAAATGTGGCCTCATGAGGGGTCACATTCAACTCCATTTCATGAGTGGTCACATTCAACTCCATCTCATGAGTGGTCACATTCAACTCCACCTCATGAGCGGTCTCATTATTCAGTCTTTTCTTTGGAAAGACCTCATGACCTTATGACCTTCTTCTTGACCTCCTGCAACACATACTCAGACTTGACCTAGAGATCATAAAGATTTACATTCTGACCAAGTGAGGCACACACTATAGGTTTTTAGTTCAACATGGGTTCTTAATGCTCAGCTGAGCTAAAACGATAATATCTTTAATGAAAGGTTTAAAGGATGAAGATTCTGTAGCTTTTTTATGGTATTTGTTAATTGTGGGAGTGCAGACAGCCCTGGAAATGATGGAAGATATCCAAGTGTCTGCAGGTGCTTGCTTAGAACTGTGGCTTTTTTGAGGAAGAAAATTGTATTCCAACATTTTTTTTGCCATAAACATGTACCTTGCAAGTTAATCGCACATTAATTATCTGAAATTATTCAAATTAACAAAGTAAAGATCTTAATGTAACAATGTTTATAATATTTTGGTCATTTTTCTTTATCATAGAAAATAAAAAGAAATGCAAACATTTTTTAGGGTCTGAGAATAAAAATTGATATTTAACACTTTGTGGACAACTTTTTTCCAAATGAATTCCAGCCACTGTACTATAAACAACTGAGAAATGGAAAATAAACAAAATCAGAAAATCTGGAGAGTTTTCAAACACAGCATTGCATGAGATTATCAACACAATAGAAACGAACCTGTCACACTCAAACAGTTACTGCTTATATTTCCGCTAATGGTAATTTTCTCAACATTTTCTGCTGACAAGTTCCTGACTTTCTCAGCACTTACTGCCTCAAGTTTACCGAAAAGCATTAAAATCATCGTAAGTTTTATACAACTTGCGCGCCAAAATATTCCTAAAACATTCATTATTGTTACCCCTAATGTAATAAAGTCAGAATATTTAATCAGCACTTATCCAGTCAGGTCAAACACAGTACATATCTCCAAGAATCTGAATTTTCTAACTGCATTCAAAAGTTTCAATGCATTCTATGAAATGAAAATGTCCCCAAGTGGTCTGAAATTCCACCAACAACTAATGAATACTTTCATGTCAATAAAGGCAGAGAGGCATGACCTAGGACAAGTTTAATGAAGAAATCTTTCTGTGTTTGTTTCAGCTCTAAATCCAGACATTAAAGTAAAATGACTGTTTCAGTTACAGTTCAATAGATATACACATATCTAGTGTTAAATTAATGGCATTGAAACACTAGACATATCATTCATAGATTTAGTTACAGAAATCGTTCTTTCAGTAAATAACCTTTGTGCATGGAATTTTCATTTTTTATTTTTTTATTTAAAAGTATACATGGAACTCTAGGAATCTTAGTTGGGAGTAAATGCAGAAACATCATCTAAATGAAGGCCTAGTTTTTTACCCCATGTGACCATAGTTTCTAACCTGCCCTAGAAAATATTGAGAAAACATTCTACCAAATTTCATGAAGATTTGTTATATAATGTGGTCTCTAACAAAGTTTTTCTTTGATTTGACTGACACTCACTCACGACTTCATGCTCAGGTGAGTTAAAAGCTATATACTACTAAAAAAGGTACAATTTACAAAATTCCAATACAGAATGCACCAACTTTTCAAACAGCTACCTACCTTCTTGGTGTAAGCTTGTGCAAGATATATACACAATGTCTATCAAACTGGGACTGGATTATTTATCAACTGTTTATACAGCACAGACAAGAAACAATTCGGTCAAAAAGGTCAACTTTTTCCCAAAGTGGGGAAAGCATCAGTGGACACCATTATCTCTACCACAACTCATGCAGGTAATTTCATTTCCTTCGTTTCATGAACAAGACAAGTGGAGTTATTTTCTTGAACAAAATGCAAATGTAATTGCAGGCCTAGTGCTATTTCTATTTCCATGAAGCATCAATACTTAAATGGAGACACATTAAATATTGATTAATGATAAAAGTTTATTACTTGTACCAATAGAGTCAGCCTTAATGGAAGTCTCTATGGACAATATGTAATCCTAAGTTTGACTACTATTAAAATAACATAATTGCCGGATTTTCTTTCAGCCTGTTTTCAAACTTAAAACATATAGCAATCTACCGAAAATGTTAACTGCCTTTCCAATGTCTGTATGTATTTTAACAATACAGTCAAACTTGTTAGGTATAATTTAAACATCGTTGGCTGGAAGAATTTAAAGCGGTCAAAAATTACTGACAAGCAGTGCCTATACACAAGTCTTTCTACTAAATGGATAGATCCCCCATGGTTTCTATAATTATGCAAGCTGGTCTTTATTTGGAGAAGGTGTGCTACATTGGTTTGACTGCAAGATGAGGCATGATTTCCAAAACAGAAACACTTGTCTAAAGTTGCGCATTAGAATTAACCTGTCTAATGTTTCACACAAGATCATATGAGGTTTCTTTGACCTTGACCTCTGACAACATGATGTGTTCAATCTTATAGTTGTGTTGCCTGCCAACTCTAACCAAGTTTAAGAACCCAAGGCCCAACCATTGTAAACATATTGATGGGAAACAGTTCAGTTATGACCTTGACCTTTGACCTCATATCAATATGTGTCATCATGACCTACCCCTTCAAATCCTTTGAAGATTATAAGGTTCAAGATATAAATGGGAAACTGTTTAACCACAGTCCAAGCTCATCCTGCTCATTTGACCTGATTTAGTAAAAGATATACACTGTGGAGCCAGTTGCCGTCTCCTTTAGCCCAACTGCAACTGAGTTATTATTTGATAATAGTTTCGGACTACTAAACGTTACTATTACCTTGAAATTTTAACCAGTAGCGCAAACCTTTTCTGAGGAGAACAGGTTAAAGCATTTCAGAGACACAGGACGGAAAATAGAAGTGTGACACAGACAACAACTGCCTAGAACTGGCTATAGTGAACAATCTCAGCAATGACAAACTATAGCGAACAATCTCAGCACTGACAAACTATAGCGAACAATCTCTGCAATGAAAAACTATAGCAAACAATCTCAGCAATGAAAAACTATAGTGAACAATCTCAGCAATGACAAACTATAGCGAACAATCTCAGCAATGACAAACTATAGCGAACAATCTCAGCAATGACCAACTATAGCAAACAATGTCAGCAATGACCAACTATAGCAAACAATGTCAGCAATGACCAAATATAGGGAACAATCTCAGCAATGAAAAACTATAGCGAACAATCTCAGCAATGACAAACTATAGTAAACAATCTCAGCAATGACAATTTTTAAACTATAGTGGACAATCTCAGCATAGAAAAACTATAGTGGACAATCTCAGCAATGACAAACTATAGCGAATAATCTCAGCAATGACAAACTATAGTGGACAAACTCAGCTTAATTCGTATGTATATGCCATGTTAAAACAGACAATGCAATAATTCAAATTTGTCTTTTAGACAAGACATGTGTGCTTATAGAGCTTGACTGGTTTGGCTGGACAGACAAATACCAGATTTGAAATGGTCAAAATTAGGAGTCTGTAATCTGGTAAGTAGAGGAGGCAGTTATTATCTGTCAGACAATTGTGTGATGAACGACTCCTTGTTTTAATTAGAAAGCTAGAAATTCTCAATATAGAACTGACATTTTACTGGATATTGAATACCAAAATTACTTTCACAGAATGCATACATCAAGAGATTCTTGACAAATGAAAATTTTGCCTAAGCTTTGTAAATTAAACATTACCAGTAAAGTATAACAAAGGTCCCTAGAACTTACCAGTTACTGAGTATAATGAAGGTCCCAGAACCAGTAAACACATAAACACTTGTATCATTCTTCAGTTCCCAGAGCAAACTTGAACCCTTCAGGGGCCTCATAGGGTCAGCTCGTCAAGACATCTGTAAATAGAAATGATAATAACATTATATTCTAATAACTTGACTTCAATCCTTCAACAAACCCATCTGGTAACAGTCATATGTGGGTATCTGCAGTCTCAGTGAGGTGGTATTATGATAGAATTTGACTGTGATGATGTTACATCTCTAAACATTTCCAAATCCAGGAGAGGCATGATTTCACTACAAAGTGGGGGGTTGCAGGTAAATGGATAATGAAGAGGCCCAAAGGGGCAAGTCTTGCCATGCTGGATTGACTGCACCATTCTGATTCAGTTTTGTGAAAATCTTTTGCAATCAGAGGTCAAGGTCGCTGCATTTTTGTTTGGTTTCTGCATACAATCTGTCATCAATGCTTTAGACCAGACACTGATAATCATCCATACCAAGAACCTGAGCAAACCATTGTGACTTCTAGCATCTTAAAGGTGGTCAATCATATTTAAGCAACATTTTATGACAATTTTTACTTTTTGTACATTCTGTTAGAGATATATTTAATGAACAAAAAAAACCATTACATAGGTGACCTATGAAGTTAAATTTTATTAACTTTTATAAAATTTTGTTATTACTCCCCTTTAATATGAAAGTATTTAAAATGTTGAGTATAAGTTCTTTTTTATTTCAATATAATTTCTACTTTTACATTTGAATTGGATAGATATACAAATATTATAACATTCTGAACCAAAATGCAAGTTTTAAAACTACGTGTAGCTTCTGAATTCATTTATTTCCTATCTATTTTGGGTGCGCACCCAAGAAAAGTAAAGGGAGGTAATAATATTTTTTCAAACTTGCATTTCTAATGAGTTTTTAATGCAAATACTTTACAAATATAATACAATAGGTCTTATATTTATATATTTCCTTAGGCAAAGTATGTGTATTAAATTTTTACTTATGATAAAATAACTCTATCTTGGTTGGACAACCAGGAGAGGCAAATCAAATTTTAAAAATACATCCAGTGACAATCTTACTTGAATTAAGTGCTAAATGAAAACATAAATGGGTGTAAATAATCAGATGTTAAAGTTTCAAACAAATCTGTTTCATGGCCAAAATCTGATTATCCACCTTTAAAAGCTATACGCTTCACGTAAAGCAGGGTAAAGTAAGATTACCTTCTCTACAACGGTTTTCGTAGGATTACCTAAATATAGACAATATATTCATCTATAAAGTAACTTAGGAAAAGTAGAAAACTATTATCTTTGGAATGCATGGTTTAAACAGAATCTCACTTTTCCTCCTTTGCTATGTAAAATGGTATAATAAATATATATTTTGACAGCAGCATTAATTTTGCTACCATCTACAACCATTGAAAATTGTTGGAAGAATTTTATGTAAGAAAGGAATACAAATGAAATGTATAAGGCTGTTGTAAAGACATCCCTGACAACTGTGTAAACAAAGTGAAGCTTAACATGGTACCATTTCTGGCATGTTGCGAGCTTAAATGCTGTTTGTTCAGTACACTCTCAGCTTGCAGTTTTGTTCTTTAATAGATAGAGAAATGGTGTTTCTGCCTTAATATTAGACTTATAAAAGTCTGTTAATTGCAGATTGAGAGGTATTTTTTCATTCAAAGTCTTATTTTCTTGTAAGAAAATATCTCCATCAAAAACTTGTCTCAATCAAAGCTCATCTCAACAGTTAAGAGTCAAGGGAAGGAGAAATAAGAGTCAAGGGAAGGAGAAATTGTGAAGATGTTGTAAAATGTCCAGAAAAGACAAAGTAATGACTCTAGAAAAGACAAAGTAATGACTCTAACGACTAATGCCAGTCTACCTTAATATCAGTGTCTTGCCAGTTAGCATAATGAAATTGTGGTTTACAGATTATATAAGTCCTTGTGAATTACTATTCTCTTTTTAAAAAGGAGGTAGATTCAGTAATTTTTAATTTCTAATTTTCCAACAATGGCTTCTCGATCAAACAAGAAAACTTATCAAAACTGATTGGTCTCTAACTTTGAGCTATAATTACATATACCTCCATCGTTACCGATTACATGTGGTATAAGCTTACATAAATCTAACAAATATTTTGCAGATAATCCTTCAAAAAAGGACAGTAATACAATAACAGTCTCATTTTCTGGCAAATAAAGAAAGGATTTATCTTTTTAAGTCTGCAGTCAATCATATTAAAACTTAAAAACAATTACAATGTCTAACACTGAAATCTTGAGCTCTTAAACAGTCAGACTTGAGCTCTCAGCAACTTAAAGGTTAATACCTTATAACTGATGTCACACTTAATAACCTCCAAAACATAAAAACAGCATTTTTGGAATCTGAAAGGCTCTATAATTATTGATTAATTTTGGCAAAATGAGGCATTTTTCGCCATAGGTTCTACTTTGAAATTGTATTTATTTATCATTGTATGTTCATTGAACACATAATCTATATTTCGAGAATATAATCTGCTAGATGTAGGGAGTGCCCCTTTAACTGGGGTTATTAACTAACCTTTACTCATATCAAACATACATCTAGGTAAATGGACTGTGAAGAGCAGAAAGGAGTACATGGATGGATGGAAAGATGGAAGAAGTAATTTGTTTGGGATGTGTGGAGGGAGGGAGGGAGAGGAGGTCAAGAGGAAGGAATGGATAGGATAGAATAAATGTAATTATTATTATCAAAGAGAGTCAGATGGATGAAGCAAAATATTTTTACATCTGACCCCACAACTTTTCTGCTGTTGGTACGAAAAGGTGGCAAAAACTTGTTTTGCGGGCCAGCTCATATGTAAATCTGCGATGGTTCATCAATTTAAATTGGTGTCTTGCTGAAACCAGTATACACTGAGAATCAGCATTACCTAATAATTGATGCAGGTTGTTAACAATTAACTCACATGACTAGCACAATATAAAATTAAGTCTGCTCACTTAACTGAATCAGCATTCACAAAAAGGGATTAGATTTTCATTCAGCATTAGTTACAACAATTAACAGTAAATTTTCAAGGCCACAGAAAAGTTGAGAATGCTCAGATTTTAGGGGATTGTTGTGCATACAGTGAGACATTGATATGTTTAAGGCATTCTACAAAAATACCAGGATTACACTGGCTGCAACTATCAGAATTTACATTATTTTCCATCTGAACAAATAGAATAATTGTGAGATATTGCCTCTATAAAGTTGTGCTATAATATTCCAGCTTACACACATAAAGCCTGCATGCAGATTGCTGTTTGTTTGTTTTACATGAGAAAAAGACTTGTCTAAAATTGTTTTGTGACTGTTTAGGGAAGTAAAGTTTATGTTTTACATATTGAAAGATTCCAATCTCCTCCGTTAGTCTTTGATCAGAGCATGTAAAGATTCCGATCAGGTTTATTAATACCAATAATACAAACCACCTTTGGGAATAAAAGTCAATGTACTATTTAAGTTCAATAACTTGGTCTTGCATGTTTTCATTTTGTCGAACAAAATTAGCTGCACTAGGAATTTTTTAAGTTTCTTTTCTAGCGCTTAAAGTGATCACATTCTTTTTCTATGAATTGATCTGTTCTGCAGCAAATGTAACCTATTTATACCTATTAAAACCTAGTTTCAGACTTGCCAGTTAACCTACATCTCCTAATAACATTAAGCATTTTCATTTGAACATAAGGACCTTAGTAACCCTGTTTTTCAATACCCACGTTTTTATTAAGACAATCATTCTGGCCAAATTTCACACTGATTTCTATTAATCAAAGCAGCTCAGCCTCAGATAAGCTTAAAATCACTAAAAGCATGTACAAAAATTCATCTATGGAATATTAATAGATACTTCAATCTATGATTTAGTCCATATTGTCTATTTTCAGAGCCAAGCTAATGTACTTTTGTGAGGAGAAAGTGTTCTTCATTAAAACATTGCTTCCAAGATGTCTGACTAAGATTTTGGCAAGTTCTCAGACTATTTTACACTAGTTCTTGATTCCTTGTCCTATTAAAGGGAAAAAAGAATATAATGCTTTACACATTGTTATCAACAGTTCTTAAATCTTGTATCACAGGCAGCCATAGAGAGTATTAGAAGGCAATATCTTTGGCTGTGACATTCTGTGGAATTGTGTAAGAATTTCTGTAATGAAATGGTCAAAGAACATTTTCAAAAATCTCACAAAAGCCAGAAGAATCCTCATCCAGTAAGTTTTGTAAATGGTGATCATCGATAAAACAAACATAGAAATTTTAAGGTTTTCTGGAATAAGAGTTATGCTCCTTTAGTTAAGTCTCATTGTTGTGTTGCATGTTTTGAGTTGGTATGCCAATGGTCGATGCTCAGAACTGATTTGCACTTAACACTGAAAGTTTCAATTCAGAATGTTTTGTGCTGCTTTCTGTCTTATACTACTGAAAAGAGACTAATTCATTTCCCCCAGGAAGTGCTGTAGTTAGACATAGAGAACAGCATGCCAAATTGCTGTCTGCATACAGGAATATTTTGTAACACCTTTTTGCTTTTATTCTGTCTAAAAAAAAAGAAGAAACATTTGAGCACCACCTGAGGGTGGTGGAAGCTCATCTGATTTTATCCTTTTACGTTTTATTTATTACCATTTTACAAGTTACAGTGTCCTTGACCTTGACCCGAAGAGGTTTTCGAAATAATGATCCCACAAGCCCCAAACAATCCCATTAATAAAAGTCTTTATCTATATGTATTACACACTTAATAATTTAGCTATATTATGCTAATTGTAACTAAAGATATTGAATATATTACTGTTTTTCTATTTTTAGTTACCGTGACTTTGACCTTCAAAACCCCAAAACACAACCCCATTAAAAATCTTCTTAAATAGTTAACAAAATACAAAAGTTTGTTACATCATGTCAACTGTAACTAAAGATATTAAATAAATTACAGTTTTCCTATTTCTAGAACAATGGCCTTGACCCCACGAGCCCCAAAACACAATCCAATTAAAGATATTCATAAATACTTCCTATACACTAAGTTTGGTTGAATTATGTTTACTGATAAAATAAAATTGTGTGTGTGAAACTTTATAAGTTAAGAAGGGGCAATAATCCAGTCAAAATACATGACAGGGTTATGTAATTTGCAAAACTCTTCCTTCATTCTATTGTACATTTGATAGTGAAAAAAGGTGAGTATTTGATGAACAAGTTTTCCAAGTTTCAAAGTGATAGCTTTCATAGTTTCCATTTAGGTTTGACCTAAAAGCAAAACTTAACCAACGCCAACAACAACAATAATGACAATCAAGTGACAACAATAGCTTGTCATTTTTTTAAAAACAAGGGAGAGAACTTATAACTGCCAAGAATGTCCAATAATATGCATAGTCATTATGAACATAAGAAAGATTATGGGTCGCTTAATTACTGGTCGCTTGTCACTTATCACTTATGCAATAGCAACACAGGCAAGTTCGATTTTTAATGATCTAATTCTAAACTATCTAATTCAGTGTGTTAATGAAGGGACAGATTTATCAATAATTCATCCTTTATAAAAGCAAGAGTTATTTCTGATCTACCAGTATTCTACAACAATTGAGTGGCCAGGACTGTAACAATCATGTATATAAATACATTATACAGGTATAGGAACATCTTGACCAAAGTAATTAACACTCTATCACTATTGTAAGGTTGCCATAACAATCTCTCATCAATATTCACCAGCACTTATACCAGGTGATTGAATAATAAACCATCATAACTATGTTATATTCTATGGCAAATATCCGTGCACCAAACTTTCCCACAACTGTCATCATATTGCAATAAATTAGAATATGTAAAGAATTCTGATATAAGGAAATCATACATTGAAAGAACAAATTTCATTCTTTGTGTATTTTTTACCTTGTAGGGAATTCTATATTTCCTTATAAAAGTCAAAAAAAAGAGAAAAAAAAAGATAATAAATAATATAATAATGACGATAACAATAAGTTGTTGCAATAATGTGTTGTCGTTGAATTTTCCATTCTTATAATTATATATTTTATGTAATAAATAAAGCAAGAAAGTGGAACACACAATGTTTATATTTTATATAACAGAAATTTAAGTTTTCAAACTGAATATCCTCAAATCTCAGTGACTTAGTATATCACTTGTTACATAACTCCCTGTAGGAACACATATGTATTTCTGTTCTGGATGAGGGTTTAATATAAATAAAGAATAAACATGATAAAGCAGAAGCTTTACATGCTGTAAGTCACAGAGAAAATCTACTAAAATCCCCTGTCAGGTCTGTGAGCAGAAGAAATTAAACAACTGTACCAAAGAGACAGGTATGCTGAGAATTCTTGTATTGAGGGAGCAATTTTGAGATTAGAATGCAGAAATTTTGATTATATGAAATCCTGCTGGATGATATATCAGAGTGTAGAAAGTGTGGGATATAGATAGAATCCATTAGAAGATAAGGAACTATTATTTGCTGGAATTCGAGCATGGCATATCTAACATAGTGAAGTTGATGGTGGAATGTTCTTGGGATAAGACAGATACATCACAGTACAGGTGGTCACCTTTCAGTCACAGGTACAGCTCAGCATCAACCTCAGTGGTTGTATAATATCTGATGTTGTTGCCAAGAAGTGTTAATGTTGCCTAATTACATTTCTTAGACAACCTTTTTCCTTCCTATAGCAACCTTTACATGTACCTTTCAAGAAACTGAAAATCAGCATCATTAATTGTATCTGGGATTTATAATGTAAATTACTACCGGCCAAATAATTATACACTACTTTTCTGGAAGGTCCCTCCTCAAACAACCCATGTTATTAAAGTATTCACAAATGGGAATACTTATTATTTAAGATACTACTGGCACCAAGTTGTGACATAAAAAAGTGGCACAATTAGTTGTCATGGCAACTGTTGTAAAATGAGCTAGGAACCATGTTACAGTGACATAGACTTTTGACACCCATGTTAAAGTGACACAGACTATTGCCACCTAAGTGTGACTGACATTTGAGCTGATGATCGAGTGTTGTGCTTGAAACACCTTTTCACAGTGTTCTCTTATTCTGTGAAGTTTTACTCAACTTCACATTGAGAGTGTGACCTTGACCTTTGAGTTTGGGATATGCTGAGACAACATTGAGAGTGTGACATTGATCTTTGAGATTGGGATATGCTGAGACAACATTGAGAGTGTGACATTGATCTTTGAGATTGGGATATGTTGAGACAACATTGAGATTGTGACATTGATCTTTGAGTTTGGGATATGTTGAGACAACATTGAGAGTGTGACATTGATCTTTGAGTTTGGGATATGCTGAGACAACATTGAGAGTGTGACATTGATCTTTGAGTTTGGGATATGCTGAGACAACGTCGAGAGTGTGACCTTGACCTTTGAGTTTGGGATATGTATCTGATGGAGTTTTGGTCAGGTTCCAAGCAGTTTCAGTCAACTACCACAAGATTATGGACAAAGAATACACCAAGTCAGTTTGGCAACACTTTGATATGGCAGTGTTTTGTGGACCAAAACCTGTTTAAACCAGTTTTCTGTCAATTGGTAAGCTCATAGTCAATTTTCAGTCAATTCAGCTTTCCAAAAAGTATCTTAACATTTTTACATTAAACAGTTTTATTTATAATGTCTGTATGCTACCGGTTTGCTGGTTAATACAGATACTACTATTCTCTCATTTATCCATTAATGCTAAATCTTATTCCTGTGTTAAAATGGATCTATATGGAATTAATGATATGTTATGTTAGTCTTCCAGGGCCTACTCCCCCACATTTCTCTCTTGCTCCTTGCTAATCATTCTGTTATGAACATAATTAGACAATTAACCTAGCTTTTTGTCGAATATCAAATGTGTCTCCTGAATTAGGTGGGTTTTTGAAGCTTTACATCTTAACAAAGACAGAGAGTCCAGATCAGAAAATAAAACTGACAAGTACAAAATGAGATAACACTTGAAAGATACCAAAAGATGAAATTCACAAGAAAAATTCAATTTAAAGAGATTTTTTCTAGAATTAAGTATCTTGTTTTTCAAGTATTTGGATCTGAGTTGCTGAGATATTAAGGCAAATCCATTACGCACAAGCTCACAATTAGAAAAAGGATTTCTCCCCGAGGAAAGTCAATAGCTGCTTACTGATTGGTTTCAATGGTGATGTCTAAAAATCCCTATAGAAATCAAACTACAATCAGATTGCTCTTTTGCTAGCAGATACGGTGTTTCATTTCGTGAGTTCCAACATTAAAATTACACAAACTTCAGTGAAGTATTGACATTTCATTTCTTTTGGTACTGATACCTTATAGAAGAGTTATTTAGTTCCTTCGTTTGTGCCGTGAAGATTCTATCTAATGTATACAAGAAACATTTTCTTTCCTATAAAATGATGCAACAATCTCGGGTGATATGTAGCACCAACATATTTGATAGCATTCAATGTCAATTAAAATAATAATTTAGCAACATTTGTTGGCACACAGCATTTTGCCTGACTGGGTAACTTTAGTTTTTAACTTCATGTGATCCTATTTCAGACTTCAGACGTTACTTTTACCAATATAAACATAATTCTACCAATTTTCAAAATAACTGATCACTAAAAGACTGTTCATAACAATAGAGTAATATGGTCAGACAGACTAATGATGCACAATATAAACAAGAGGGTGCAGATGGCCCTTTCACTGCTGACCTATAAACAAGAGGGCACATATTGCACTTTCAATGCTGACATATAAACAAGATGGCACATATTGCCCTTTCAATGCTGACCTATAAACAAGAGGGCACATATTGCACTTTCAATGCTGACATATAAACAAGATGGCACATATTGCCCTTTCAATGCTGACCTATAAACAAGAGGGCACATATTGCACTTTCAATGCTGACATATAAACAAGATTGCACATATAGCCCTTTCACTGCTGACCTATAAACAAGAGGGCACATATTGCACTTTCAATGCTGACATATAAACAAGATGGCACATATTGCCCTTTCAATGCTGACCTATAAACAAGAGGGCACATATGACTTTTACTGCTGATTTATAAACAAGAGGGCACAGATGACCTTTACTGCTGACAATAAACAAGATGGCACATATTGCCCTTTCAATGCTGACAATATAAACAACAGGGCACATATTGCCCTTTCAATGCTGACGTATAAACAAGAGGGCACATATTGCCCTTTCAATGCTGGCCTATAAACAAGATGGCACATATTGCCCTTTCAATGCTGACCTATAAACAAGAGGGCACATATTGCTATTTACTGCTGACCTAAAACAGAGGGCACATTATAGCCCTTTCAATGCTGGCATATAAACAGATGGCACATTTGCCCTTTCAATGCTGACCTATAAACGGGCCTGCATGTGACCTATAAACAAGAGGGCACATATTGCTATTTACTGCTGACCTATAAACAAGAGGGCACATATTGCTATTTACTGTTGACCTATAAACAAGAGGACACATATTGCTATTTACTGCTGACCTCCCCTGCGAAATGAACCAGTACTGTTCATGAATTATGCATGAAATGTTCATGAATAGTTCAAATCCTGAATTCATGAAAAGTTCTTCAAAAAGCTTGAAAGTAAAATGAGACAAATTCTTTAAATGTCCATGAAATAAAGAGTTCATGAACAGTTCTTAACAAAGCATCATGAGCTCTTCAAGTACTTTTCATTGCCAAATATTCTAGAACAGTTCATGATTAACTAATGAACTACTCAGAAGAACAAATTGCTTTATGAATGGTTCAAGACACGTTCATGAACTTGAGTGTGCATGAACTGTTCATGAACATTCTGCTCTATAAGCGTATTGTCTCATTTTTACTTCATGTTCTGGACATGAACTGTTCATGACTTTAAATGCTTGAATAGTTCATGAATTGTTTATGACAAGACCTGTCTTACATAATTCATGAACTACAACATGTATTCCTGCATTCAGACTCTCCTATAACTCATCCGACTGTCGGACAAAAATCTGACCTGTCCAACAAGAAACTGCTATTTTGTCTGACAATGTATAAAAGTTTGCATCCCTATCACATTGAACATGATAAAAAAACGCACTGCTTTTTGCTATCTGCATTTAAATGTGACACTAAATCCAGTGCTGCATCAGTTTCACTATAATGGACAGTTTTTTTCATATTCGTTCATCCGTTCTTCAATTAGGCAATGAATTGTTCATGACTAGTTCATGCATGGCCAAACCATGTTTTGCACTAAGATAATTTGCAAAACAAAATTTGATTCCATCACAATTCCTCAATTTCATGTTAACAAACTCTAGTTTAGTATTCTCCTCTGCCTGTTGCTAGACAATAAACCAATTAAATAATGAGTTGTGCTAGCAGATGTGTGAAAAAAGGTTGTGAAAACCTGTGACAAATAAACCTGACACAATTTCTTTATTGTAGACAAATGTGATTTCCCTTAAAAAGTCAGAACAGAAATTAAACAATAAAATCACTTACTTTTGCCAAAAAATGACATGAAGTCACTTACTTCTGCAAAAAAACACTTTCTTATTCCATCAGAAAAATTCCCTCCAAAAAACTTGTGACAAGTTGGTACACATAATATTTACATGCTGTGAGATTTGTCAGTCCCAGTTCTTAAATAGTTCATGAACTATTCATGAATGCTTGTGGTTCATGAAATGTCAGTGAGTGTCCTATAACATCAGATCACAGATAATTCAAGAACTCTGTATGATTCTTCAGTAGTTCATGAACTGTTCAGGAAATATTTTCAAGAGCAGTTCATGTCCATAAGTTCATGAACACCAATCAAGAACACTCAAAGTCCAGTTCATGAACCATTCTTGAAGGGCTTGAAATGTTCATGATTTCATGAACTGCATTTCACAGGGGCTATAAACAAGAGGACACATATTGCTATTTACTGCGGACCTATAAACAAGAGGGCACATATTGCTATTTACTGCTGACCTATAAACAAGAGGGCACATATTGCTATTTACTGCCGACCTATAAACAAGAGGACACATATTGCTATTTACTGCCAACCTATAAACAAGAGGGCACATATTGCTATTTACTGCTGACCTATAAACAAGAGGGCACAGATGGCCCAATACTGCTGACCTGAGAATATCTGTAACATAAGGTCTGGTTGTACACCATTAGCTCAGGGTAAAACAGGCTTGAACATCAAGATAAAAACTCTGACCCTGTTCATGTCAATTTGGAATAAAATGTGGCATCTACAGTATTCACAGGGCTTTTTTCTGCGACCCTGTGACCTAGTTTTCGACCAAAGTTGACCAAGTTTTAAACTCTGCCTAGAATTCATCAAGACAAAGATTCTGACCACCTTTCATGGGGATTTTCTATTAATTGGCTTATTGTTGATCTGCAAAAGCCAAAGAAAAGCTACCTAAATAACCTTTTGACTCACTTATATTAGTTTAGAATATCATGGATGCAAATGAGATCAAGTTCATAAAAACAAAACAAGAGAGCCATGATGGCCCTATATCACTCACTTGTGACTTATGACAACAAGTGACCAAACTTCAACTCTAAACTATATCATAAACATAAACATTCTGTTTGACCTTGACAAGGCAACATTTTAACCAATTGACATGATGATTAGGTTGTAAATGTCACCTGTATGGCATACACAAGGTTTTTAACTGGGGACCTATTTTTGACCTCAGATTACCCATATTCATACTCAACCTAAATTTCATCAACACAATCATACTGACAAAGTTTCATGAAAATCCAATGAAAAATGCAACTTATATTGCATACACACGGTTTTTCTATAATTTTGCCCTGTGACCTAGTTTTTGACCCTAGATTACCTATGTTCGAACTTGACCTAGATTTTATTAAGGCAATTATACTGAACCAGTTTCATGAAGGTCCAATGAAATGTGCAACCTCTATTGCATACACAAGGTCTTTTTATGATTTGACCCTGTGAACTAGTTTTGGACCCTAGATGACCCATGTTTAAACCCGACCTAGATTTCATGAAGGTAGTAATACTGACAAAGTTTCATGAAAATCCAAAGAAAAATGCAACTTCTATTGCATACACAAGGTTTTTCTATGATTTGACCCTGTGACCGAGTTTTTGACCCTGTATGACCCATGTTTGAACTCAACCTAGATTTCATAAATATCAAGTTTCATTAAGGTCCAATGAAATACGCAACCTCTATAGCATACACAGATCCAGTGAAAAATGCTGCCTCTATTGCATACACAAGGTAAAGTGTGGACAGACAGACAGATGACGGACACCAGGCAGTCACAATAGCTCACCTTTGAGCACTTTGCTCAGGTGAGCTAAAAATAAATGATAATTATAATTAATCAGTTAATATCTTAAGGGTGGGCAAACTGAATATTTAACCATTACTGCAGTCAATTTGACAAAGATGTTTGTATACACAAAGGAACTAGTAAACAGAATTATTCTCCCTTTAACTGATAACTAACACCCTGTAATTGCAACTTAATTCATTGACCCAAACCAGCCAAAATCAGATCACAAAAGCATCTGTTTACATATCAGGAAATAAAACAATCAATCTTTTCCCTCTCATATCTCTCTCAATGACAAAACATTTATCAAAAGTTGTGCTTAAATAATTCCCTGCTTGCTCCAACTCTATTTCTGTATTAGGTCTGAAAAAATATGAGAATTAAGTTATTAAAGAAGTAATAAGACTGAAATGTTACATATAATTCTCCTGGTAGTTCTTCCCTAACACACTTTCAGACAAATTATGTCATTTCAAGATTTGAGGTCTATAATATCTAGTCAGCATGCCTGTGAACCACTGAGGACTAACTAGATCTCGCCTGTTCTAAGGTAATAAGGAGATAGATGAATTTTTGTGGTTGAACAAAGCTCAGTTCTCATACTGAATGGAAGAGAGAATAGCGTGCATTTATAGTTCCATTACAAACATTAAAATTAATATTTGCAAATGCAAGACATGAAACAGCAGAAAACCTCTTAAATACTGTAATTCTGAAAATTGACTGAAACATGTCAGTGATAAAACAATAACTTCAAAACAGCTAGATTACAATAATGGTTGGTAAAACTGAAGATAGAGTTATGGTTCTTGGCACAATAAACCTCCCCAATAAGTTGTGTCACACTGCTTTTATGACCTCGACAAGAAGAATTAATTCACAAAGGGAAATAATACATGGTTTATATATTTTCGGCTTGCACTCCTTGCCCAGCTATATTTTATGCACTGTCTCTAAAAACAACTGGGTTGGTTTGATCAATCTTTTGCATATTAGTTTATACCATAACATATGATGTACAGTATGTCAGTATTGAGGGAAATATAATTAAAGCTATAATAGCACAATATGTAAACCTTCTTCCTAATATGTAATTAATTTCCATTGAATTTAAATGAGAAACATAATGAGAAACAATTTTCAAAATGTAATATATAACAGTATTACAATAGATTATAGCTTGCACTTGTTTTGCAGGAGAAATTAATCAAAGTTAGATATTTAGTTTGTTGTGAACATGGTTGTTTCAAGTGAACTGAAATCAACTGAGACTAAATTTCTTAAATAGTAAAAGAACTGAGTGTACATTTTATGCAGCAGGAAGTGTATGAAATATAAACTGTTGTTATACATGATGAGATGCTAAAAAAATTTATCAAAATGTGAATAATGTTTACGCAAGAGTTATGTTACTTGTAACAACTCTCCTGTTACTATGGGCAACTGAGACTTTGCAGGCAGGTGACATATAAACAAATAATAATATCAAAACTGATCTTCTGTCACTTATATGAACAATTAATGCTGTGACAAATTTCTCAACAAGCAAGAGCTGTCTCATGACATCAGACTCAACATTTCCAACAACTTTACCTCGAATCAAAGCAATTCTATCATATGTTACAGCCGATGCACTTATGATTAAATATTTCATGTTATTGTAACAGAGAGATATGCATAACAGAAGTAGGCTGCATTCAAAACTGTAACCAAATGTTCAAAGTCTAACAAGGGCAATGATATTGAATTAACTTCAGTCAAGAGTTATCTTTCTTTGATGGTTTAATACTGAATGAAGCAAAAATGTAATAAATGTGGCTTAAACCTAACTAACTTAATTCTTTGACCCAAACCAGTCAAAATCAGATCACAAAAGCATCTGTTTACATATCAGGAAATAAAACAATCAATCTTTTCCCTCTCATATCTCTCTCAATGACAACACATTTATCAAAAGTTGTGCTTAAATAATTCCCTGCATTCAAAACTGTAACCAAATGTTCAAAGTCTAACAAGGGCAATGATATTGAAATAACTTCAGTCAAGAGTTATCTTTCTTTGATGGTTTAATACTGAATGAAGCAAAAATGTAATAAATGAGGCTTAAATCTAAAACTCCATGTAGTTACTGAGAATTATGTGCATGATTTCACATCTTTAGACGATTTTTGAGTAAGGTCCAGAATTGACAATAAAGTCAGTAAAGAGTTATCTTACATGACAGTTTGATTCCCTTTAAGAACATAATTATGAGGTTTTATCATTATGAATACATGCATTGGTCATTGAATTATGTGCAACACTTTAAACAAACAAGTCACCGTTAATGTCATTGCAGTTATAAGGCCTCCCTATTCTTGGGATTGTCTGGCAAGCTAAAAACAGCTACTCAGTTCATTCCAAATTGATGAACAGAAAAAAGAAGTTTACAAGTTTGGGGATTTAATGCTGCTGCAAACAGAATTATCCTATTTGAAAAATTCTTTAATTTCTAGTTTGCAGTGATAATAAATTCAGACATCTCTGTTTTACTGCATGGCACACCGTGTAACATGTGATTATGTTTATTCTAATTGTCCAAAATAATAACATGATGTCACTGCATGTTATTATACATTCTCTCTATCTGCAACATGGTTGAGGTAATTGACTGGTTCAGGAGCTGCATGCTGGTAATTAACAATAATGAAAACCTAATGACCCATTCTATTAGTACTATAGCTACATGTTTTACATTGTGTATAGAGGGGCTCTCAGTGTAACAAATGAAACATTTCTTTGACTAGAAATTTTTTTGAATGAAAAAGTCTTCAATTGTGTTGGTTTAATTTCTAACCTAGAGGTCAGGACCATACACATGCCATAAAACGGTTGAATTAATGCTGGAAGATTTTTGCAAAATCGCCGCTTTTTTGGATGAAATATTGGCAGAAAATTTTTTAACAGGAAATCATGCATATCTAAGGACGTATTTGGCAATTTATTGTGTATTTAAACTAAAAACACTTATTTTAAACATTTTATTGCTTAATTCCTGTAGTAATGGTTCATAAAAACGCTAAAATTTGTGTATCATCAAAACACATCGTTTTTGAAAAGCATGCTAAAATTCTATGACAATTCCACGGTTTGCATAAAACTTTGAGGGCACATCAGGATCTACAATAGCTGTTTGACAGCTGATAAAACTTGAAGGCGTCACCCGTTAAACATTCTCAACTAATCAGAATGCGAATGGTTTCTGATCAGTGATTACCACATAGATGTGTGATGATGCATGGACACCTGACAATCAATATTATGAATTTATTTTGGTGCTGCTACAAAAACACCAAATTTTTTAATTGTGTTAATTGGTTAAATGATTTTATTAGCGGCATGTTTGGAGAATAGTGATATGTTTGTCGCTTAATTAATGGCTAATCACTTTACAAATGGCCGCTTACTACCCTCTGGGCAATTTACCTAAGATGAAAGTGACAATTAACACAAAATTGTGTCAGCACATCAGTTTTGTCACAGTATCGACTGTACACAAAACTAGAACTTCTTGCATTATAGATATCAGGTGCCAGAGTATTGTCGACCGTGTATATTTAAAACTGGACGTAGGTTAATTGGTAAATAATGATATAATCGTAGTGATTTTTTCAAAATTTCAATTTACAGGGAGTTTTTAGTGTTTTTGGGAGCTTTGCCAGGGCACCAAGGTTGGAATCTAAATACAGGAAGAATGCACCAAATATCGGAAGAACGGCATGTATGATCAGGACCCATTTGTGCGAAAGTTTAATTGACAATTAAGATAACAGTCAGTTAACTTTAGGGGTTATTTTTCAACAGTTTGAAATTCTTATAATATTATTAACGATTTTGTGTTTTCAAGCAAATTCAATCAAGAAAATAAATTTTCAACAGGACAACATTAAAACTAAGCAGCAGCTCGCAGACACAGATTTTTTTAAAGCAACTTCTATTGACCATCGGGCCCAGATACTCAAAATACTCAAGTTGACTGAAACCCAATATTTAGACTTAGATTAAATCCAAGAAGAGAAATTTAAACTGATGGCAGGTTTTTAGTACCCGACTTTTCAAAGTGGGAAACAGAATTTATTTCTAAGAAATCTCTGTAAGAGTGGATGACTATTTAATGGACTTTACATGCAAAAATTTGACTCTGGAGGGAATAATCTCTGGCAGTTAAAGCACTCAATATCTCATTTCACCAACATTACTCTTCTCAAACATTCATGAATTTAGAACGACTAGCCAGTCTGTCATTAAACATTTTCAGTTAAATTACTGGTTCTGTAAACAATTCTCGAATACAGCCAAAGAGAAAATTGTTTTCAATCAAATTTTTACACTGTGAGGGATTAAAGAAATACCACAGGCTCCATGAAAATCAGACTGCAGTCTCACACCTCCTCCAAGTCCAGCCTAGCTTAGATCAGAGTTTGCAAGCACCACAGATATATATATACTGAGCTTTGCTCTGCATTTATTCCAAACCTGACTTTTAACGATTCAGTGACAGGTTTAATATCATTTAATAACTTTCAATTTTAAGTGATATAAAAAAAAGCATAAAAAATTATTTTATCTAATAAATAAAATAGAAATTTATCCAGACTAATAAAAACTCTGAATATATTCCTCCATTTGTAAATTGATTATTAAAGTGTAATTTGTACTCCAGATTCTTCCTTTTGTATTTTCAGTCGAAGTTATTCCCAACACATTGTGTCAGTCACAAATGATTGCAATCAGGTTATACGGTATCAAAAAATATCCGACTGACCCTGACTCATTATTGCTGCTGGGGTTTCCCATTCTTCAGCCTCATTACACAGGATTTATTGCAACACACATGGTTTTAGTAACCCCAGGAACATCAAGGGCTCAAAGGCAGGGTCTAATTTATTGACTTTCCACACTGGTCAAGTGCCTTTTTTCACATGGTTACTCTGATGGAAAATGTGGTTTCTGAACCACCTCCTCAACAAATAATTGCATTTTCTAGTGATCAAATCTGCTAATGTCACAGCATTCACCCCACCCTGAACTTAAAAAGGCGTCATAAAAAGCAATTTAATACAGCCAAGTCAATAATAATGAAATACCTTAAAATCACCTTAAAGCCATTAAACTTTACAAGGATTTCATTTTAAATGTAGATTTGGCTATAAATATGCAATAACTATTATGAGATTAGCCCAACATTATAAAACAAAATACTACGAATTCTTACCTTGAAAAATCCATACAAACTGAATTAACACAACTATGTTCCCTTATTTAGTGTATACTTTGGGTCACTAAATATTTAAATACTTAAAATTCCTCAATATGGAAAAAGAACACTGACAAATTATATAGCTTCCTTGATTAGAAAATATTGTCTTTCCGTTCACAGGATTTTACACTGAAACTGCTATATTACATCTATTCACTGTATAGAAATCTTCTTTATAAATCTGCAACAGAGTCCCTAGAACTATCAGACACACCTATTATATTAACACAAGTTAAAATTTCCCCCAAGAAATAACATATAAATGTAATCCAGAACAATACGTTGGGTAAAAAATAATGTAATCACCAGGGGGAAAAACTGTGATATCACATCAGGTAGGCCAGGTTATGATGAAATAAACACAAACTGAACAACGGAAAAGATTTCCAATCTAAGTGGCGGCACCAGAACCACACTACAGTCAAATCTGTAGCTATCTTTATACATAGAAAACCATATCAGTCACTGCCCAGGCAAAAAAAACAATACTGATTAAAACTGATAGAAGGTACACTCGGTTTCACATAAAAATTCTAGATCTTGTTGATATCAATTGTTTGTGCTACTGAACAAAAATTTATGAGACAAATTTGAAGTTTACAACATTGTAAGTAATTATCTAAAAGGCATCTGTTTTAGTATACAATCTTCTAGAAAGAAGCTATAAAATAAGGTGTCTGGATTCTTGCAGAGGTGTTTATATTGTCTGTAAGCGAATCTCTCACAAGAGCTGTATACTTTTCATAAACACACTAATTTAATTGAACTAAATGCCCCTGACGTAACCTTAAACCAGATCCTGATTTTCATCCAAAATTTCAAAAATTTAGTTACTAAGCCAGATTCATATATCACTTAAACCTAATCACAATTTTGCAACTTGAACTAAAGGTTACCTAGCCCGATCAGCTGACTCAAGTACTCTGCAGTTTACAGACCAGCAAAATCTATCTGACGCTTCAGGACTTGAACATTTTCATTAACATGACAAATGACAAAACAGCTACCCCATTGGGAATATCAAACTACACATACTGGAATGAAGTAGCCGTATGATTACCCGCCATTCAATAATTCCGTACATACAATCTGTCACTCACGGCAACCAACAGAGAAAACTCTAGAAACCTAATCCAGGAAACAGAAATTCAAGACATATGACAGGATAGAACTTTTTACAAATCCTACGCAAAATGTAGTTCATGAAATCATGAACATTTCAAGCTATTCAAGAATGGTTCATGAACTGAACTTGATTGGTCTTCATTTGCTGTTAAAAGTCAAAGTACAGAGTTTTAAGAATTATCTGTGATCTGATGTTATGGGACAATCAGACATTTCATGAACCGTAAGTGTTCATGAACTGCTCCTGAACTAATGAAAAATCATACATAGTCATTAAAACATTCTTCGATCTAAATTTTAAAAGACAATTATTGACATTTTATGAATCAAAATCATTAGTGTGAATTCCATTTCGTGTCATTGCAAATTATGAACCAAAGTCAAATTCTGCATTATACTTCAATCTTCTCTTACATGTAATTTCCCCTACGAAAATTAATTCATGAACAGTTCATGAGCTATTCAAGAATCTCACAGGATGTAGATACTATGTGCTCCAACTCTCATACAGATCTTTGAAGGGATTTATCCTTATGGAATGAAAGAACTTTTTTAAGGTTATTTTGGTGTACAGCTTTCTGTCTTTTTTTTAAACATTTGTCTACAATTAAGAAATTGTGTCAGTTTATTTGTCACAAGATTTCATGATTTTTTTTTTTTGAACATTGATCATGTTTTAATAAGGTGGTGAACATGAAAATTTGGGAATTGTGATGAAATCAATTTTTGTTTTGAACCCAATACTTCATTACAGTTCGCATAATTAGCCTAATCTAATTTTGTTTAATAAGGCACTGTGAAATTCTAAATTTTTATTCTTTTAATGAGTCTTCTTGAATTCCTCATTGAATGTCATGATTTTTTTTCAATACCTTTTCAACATAATTTTAAGGATTACAAGTGACTCAAGTTTATGAATGGTCATAAACCCAACCCAGTGGAAAGGTTTGTGAATTGTGTCCATGAATTGTCCAAGAAATGGAGCTAAAATGAGCATCCTTAAATAGTTCATGAACAGTCATGAGTAGTTTAAAGACATCATTTTGTGCTTAAACAGTCCTTAAAAAATACTGTTCATGAACCACATTTTTTAACAACTGATGAAGGATTTGTCTAGTTGCACTTCAGGCTATTTTGAAGAAATATTTCCTGAATGTTGGATATAAACTATTCATGAATTATTCATGAACAGTTACAGTTCATTTGGCAGGGTATGGCTGCTGAACAAGAACAATTTAACTATAGTCTGAGGTATCATTTTTTTCACAATACATAAAATAATAGTGACATCATTGTGCTTAAGCTAAGACTTTTAGCATTTGTTAACAAATGTTTTGCCATTTCAGAATGAGGTGTTTTCTGTCTTCGTACTATGATAAAATGTTTGCTATCACTCAAATAAGGCTTAGGAGATTTTAATTTCACTGATTTTCGGGTAAGTTCCCCTGTTATATCACTCATTATGTTTTAGAGTTAGGGTTAGGTCTCCTGGTATGGACTTTTGTGACCATACACCCCTGTGAAACGTATAAATTTGTCTTTGAATTTTGGAAATCCAGCACTGGAGGTAAATGAATTAACAATTTGAAAGCGTCCCTAGACACTGGGTCCCAGCAATTCTAACCAAATCATTCTGTCACAGTCCCAGTTGCAGTGACAAACTTTGGACACTTTGCTTACAGGGCGAATGCTCTCGCCGCCGACTGAGCCATCCGGCGGCTTACACATTTTCTTCTAAACTATGGACAAGTCTGTACTGTGACGTAACTTTTACATGAAAACAATTAAAGTGTGCAGACACAGAAGTTAAAATGTTCATTTGTGCATTTTACGTCTACATTTTATATGTCTATAGTAAGTTTATGTCCATTCAACATTTTAAGCATTACAATAAATGATTGTCTCCTTGCCAGTCCCTATGCCTAACATACCCTTACACTTAACAAAAGAAAATATTAATTTTTATGGCGGCATATCTTTTGCTCAGTGGAATGTATATTTGAATGTTGAGACAATCTGTGTGCATCTTGGAATAGTCTTGCCTGAATAATTTACACAAATCTGCACCAAACCTGACAGCTATCTACATCAAGACTGCCTGAACAACTGCTAGACATGGTAACTGAGTACTTCACCAACCATACTTAACACAACAGCAGGCGAGAAACAACAACAAAAACAGACTCTCAGCATCATTCTGTCTGGCCTGAATCTACTGTTTTTAACCAATCATCTTTGTGTCAGTGGGTGAGCATACATGAATAATTGAATTTCTCCAACAAAGTGATAATCTGTTCAATGATCAGTTAAATCGACAAGCTTTTTCCTCTCTCATCATTATACTTTGATTAACTTGAAATTCTTCAGGGATTTATACACTTTCTAAACTGGAGATCTTGTCTCATGTGGTAAGGCCTGTGGTTCCAACAATGTCAGCTAACAAAGTAACAAAGTGACAGTACAGAGAACTTCCAGAGGTATAGAGACTGCCAAACATTGATCCAATGGCAGTAACTGAATATTGTCATTTACAAAATTAGGGTCAATTTTACTCACTCTGTCTTCAAAACTATTAATTATCTAGGTTCCTGGGAGCAATGCCATAAACAATTACTCTAAGAAAAAATTCAGACTTTCTATTTTTTGATAAAAACAGAAGTCTAAATTAATTTTCTCAGAAACTTTGAATATCTGTGACTGTAACTGTTACTGTTCTGATACATGGTATTAACCAGTAATTGCCTGAAACATTCAGCATCATTTTTAGCTTCAGAGGTTACAACCCCTTAAAAGATCGTGAGATGTGGTTTATCATACCAACATATCACATAGTATTACATAGTGCATAAAATACTGAGCAATGTTCCTGCATTCTATTGGAGAGCTGGAGTCTGACATGCATGTCCCCACTCCTACTGTAGTAAATGAAAAAGTCACTGACATAAAAGCTCATTGATTCCAACAGATTTCAACTGATTCAGCAAGATAACAGAAAATCATGGCAAATTGCAGCGGTAAAATGGAGTTTTTATTAATATCTGTAGTTGCAAAACACCGATGCAATCTTCACATTGATCCCAAAATACTATTTCCATTATTCCAGAGTGTGAAACTTTCCTAGAAAAATATGCTATTTCAATTAACTTAACAATGACGACAAAGAATAATGACAATGAACTCTTTTTTTTCCCGATCAGAGGTCATGATGATCACTATTTCTCTATGACTATTGTAGAATAAGCAAACACAACCACAGAATGGAATTATTAAATATTTATAAAGATTCTAAATAAAGTTCCCTTTGTGATTCTAGTGTATACAGTTACGATTAGAATGGAAAACATGCCGGCTGTTAAAATATGAAAGACAATTAGTAAAGTACATAATACTGTTAAAACAGATAGCTAACACTGTGTGGTTATTTGACTGATTGGGAACTATAATGAGTGAAACAAGAGCACTTTTATTCTCATTCCACTGCTGTTACATTCTCTCCTTTGAGAGGGAGCAGCTCTATGCAATTATATATTAATCTATTTTATTAAAGGAACACTTTAATATTTGATGCTTTTTTCTAAAAATAGACATACAATGAAGAGTGATTTCATTGAAGTGTTATTGTTTTCAGCCTGTTTGTTGCATTCACTGTGACAAACATCTGGTAGATTGCACGTACAGTTCATGGGTCTCTTCGGTACAGAAATCTCATTTGTTATGCACTGAACTACCACAACTGTTTTACAAGCTAACAGCATCATATCTCTGGAAATCTGAAATATTATGGCCAACCGTATGCAAAAACCAAACGTTGATCATGCTATTGGATTAAGCGACACTGTAGATAAGAGTAACAAACAAGCCCTAAACACAGTGCTGTTACATTAAGACCACAGATGCATGGGGTATGGACTCGCCACCCAGTCTAAATATTGGTCCCATGTTGTACAGAACATAATATACGTTCTGTACAACATGGGACAAAGTATTTGATTGGTTGGCGAGTCCATACCCCTTACATCTGTGATTAAGATAGCTCTAGAAGAACCAATGAACATTCAAACAATATCTAAAATTCTAGAAGGGTAATGAGCACATGAAACCTGTTTTGACATGAAGAATAATAGACAGAAAAAATAGACCAAAATACTTACACCGTCTCAAAATCCTAAGAAAGCCAAAGAATTGTGTAAAACACACGTCTAGCATATATTATACAAAGAAGAAACCATGTTTTCGCAAAGCATTTATAACAACAATGCACAAACTACAATTACTTCAAAACATTCTCAAACTAAACAGAATTCTGACAAAAATTGAAAACTAAAAATGGTCTGTGAATAATATCCTGTCTTTACCAATTTTCAGAAAAGATGGAGATAATTTCTTAACTGCATAGCTTATTATAACTGACAAATAGCAACCTGTCAAGAAAACAGAAGTTCATTACTCAGGGTTATTCTAGACATTCAGAATACAATAATTATGCTCTACAAGCAACTTCCTGGAAAAAGCTTTTACATATACTACCATATTCAGTGCAACATGTTCTATTCTTAAGCATCTGCAGCAGACTCCCTTGACGTCTGCTAAGAAAAGTTGTTTGGTCTGTGTTTACTTACTGACAGACATGTTCGTTTCTTTAAAACAAAGATGTCAAAAAGGTTGAGGTTGGTATGTTGTATTTATTTTTTCACCATTAATTTTACATTATTTTGTTATTTGACATCTGAGACAAGCTTGAAATGCTCAAATGAGTTCTCCAATACCTCCTCCTCTCTGTAATCATTTATCTGGTCCGTTTGTTACAGTGGTGTCATGATGAAACAAGCCAATATAATAATGGACTAAATATTCTAACAGACACACCATATTAACTCAAAACTGAGAAGTCTTTCAAGCATCAATCAAATCTCAGACATCAAGAACAAGTTTACACACAAGGAAATGGTCCTGAAAAATATGGCAAAATGACGTATCCAAGACAAAACATTTCAGAAAAGATTTAATATGCATATGTAAATCTAGTGTGACATATTTACCCAGCTCTTCTCTTCTTGTCTCTTGCAAAACAAACGTAATTTTGTCATTTGCCGTAAGATACAAATTTCTGTCTATGTCTCCATAGACCTCAGGGTACGAAACATTAATGTCATCTTACATGTACAGTCTCAGTACAGCAGGAAGCTCTGACAATAGATCTCATAAGCCTCCAATCAAGCTTCGAACTGTTTCTATTGACCCTCAGAGAATTCCAAAAGATTTTGTAACACGACAACTGAGGTCATGTTAAATCAAAATTTAACAACTTCTTTATCTAAACATTCAGATACATTGTAGCTGCATCTCTTTATCAGGAATTATGTTTAAAGTTTTGGTTATAATATGTAAAAAAGAAAAAAAAAATTACATCAACAATCAACATTTACTTATTTATTTTTTCACTCTGACTTGGAACAAAATACAGTCTAATTAAGAATTAAAATAATCTGAAAGCAAGTCACTTCAAAAGGTCAGGATTGTAAGACAAAATGTCAGGATTGTAAGACAAAAGGTCAGGATTGTAAGACAAAAGGTCTGGATTGTAAGACAAAAGATTCAATACAAATTGAAATTTGCTGTAAGATGCATGTGTGACAAAATGTGAAGAACTAATCAACAGAAGGGCTGCTTCACTCTGACTAACAAACAATGGATGTATCAAAGTAATAGAAAATCTCTCCTCTCATGTCCCACAACAGACTCAGAAGTCACTACTCTTCATAAGAAAAGATAATTGAAATTTCCTATACTTTTCCTTCCTCACACAAAACATATATAAATCAAATCATTGTAGTGGATGTTAATATAATCCTGGTTTGGAAGTCTAGAACCTGATCAATCATCACTTGTAAGTGAGCCCACTTTACAACAATTGGTCCATTCATCCCTCCACAATAGGTCAGCTTTATTTGAACTGATTACTCTTGCTTCCCATCAGAAATCAAATGAACTATGCTACTAAAATACACTGCTTACTTTGTCATGTCTGTCATCAGTAGGTTGGAAAAGAGTATCATTTTTCACCAAATGATTGAATATGAATAAACATATTAATTTCAGACTGGTGACTTACTAGTGCATTAGACTACCAAGGAGTGACAAAGCATGTTTGTCACAGAAGCTAGGTTCACGAAATACTTAGTAATGTCAAAAAACATGACCAAATTATACAGCAAGTAAATGTTTTTGGGATACTGGAAAACTTATTGTCTTCGAATTACTAACGTCTGTATGTCTAGACGTAAATTTAATGAAATGAAATAAGCAATACTTTTATTAGGTAGCGCTGTACCCTCAGTTTACTTGTTACTCAACAAAATTTTACCACCAGTCATCATTAAGAAAGCTGTTACTGCCTCAAGAGGAGACAAACATAATAACTGCCTCAATATAAGAAAAACAAATTCTCTGCTATAAGAGCAGAAAAATACATTAGGAGAACCACACATTAACTGTCTCATGAAGAGACTAACATATTTACTGCAAACACATTGATTCCCTCAAGAGGAGGCAAACCCATTTACTGCTTCAAGAGGAGACAAACACATTGATTCCCTCAAGAGGAGACAAGCCCATCTACTGCTTCAAGAGGAGACAAACACATTGATTCCCTCAAGAGAAGGCAAACCCATTTACTGCTACAAGAGGAGACAAACACATTGATTCCCTCAAGAGAAGGCAAACCCATCTACTGCTTCAAGAGGAGACAAACACATTGATTCCCTCAAGAGAAGGCAAACCCATCTACTGCTACAAGAGGAGACAAACACATTGATTCCCTCAAGAGAAGGCAAACCCATCTACTGCTTCAAGAGCAGACAAACACATTGATTCCCTCAAGAGAAGGCAAACCCATCTACTGCTTCAAGAGGAGACAAACACATTGATTCCCTCAAGAGAAGGCAAACCCATCTACTGCTACAAGAGGAGACAAACACATTAATTCCCTCAAGAGAAGGCAAACCCATCTACTGCTTCAAGAGGAGACAAACACATTGATTCCCTCAAGAGGAGGCAAACCCATCTACTGCTTCAAGAGGAGACAAACACATTTACTGCCTCAAGAAGAAACCAACACATTTATTCTCTAAAGAGGAGACAAACACATTGATTCCCTCAAGAGGAGGCAAACCCATTTACTGCCTCTTGGTGAAACAAACACATTAACTGCCTCAAGAACAGACAAACACATTAACTGCCTCAAGAACAGACAGGCACATTAAATGCCTTAAGAACAGACAAACACATTTACTGCCTCAAGAACAGACAAACTTCCTAGCCAAGAGCTATGACTTATCACCACATTCTGATAATGACCAACTTCGCAACATGTACGACAACTACTGTTTATGCTCAACGGCAGTTATTCAGCATACTCAGCAGTGAAGCTTTGATCTAACATTACAAAGCTTTTACTATGCTTCAACATGACTGTGTTTAACTTTTGCTGTATTCTGCTTTTAAAAGTACCTTATTAAGTAAAACTGAAATAATATGGAGGGGAATATCCGCCAAAACTCTGTGCATCTATATGACATGCTTATTCATAAACGCTGCATGCTCATTTGTCGTAAAGTTGAAAGAGTAACGGTATTTCAGAATAACAATACACAGGAAGATCATAAGACATCTATGACATTCTAAAGCAGTAAAATGAATTAAAGTACTAAGAAGCACTGACTTAGCGGTTTACTTCTAAATTATTCTCAGAATGTCTTAGCTGTACTAAGGATTAACTTATCTATCTTGCATGTAATCATCTGCATGCATATCTTGGTCTTTTGAATTTTAGACAAATGAGCATGCAATATTTATGAATAAGCAATGGCATACAGAAACATGGAATTTTGGCAGATATTCTTCTCCATAAAATAAAACTGCCCTATGAAAATGTATAGTGAAATACTTGTGGCTTGTGTAGGTATTTCATTCATACCTTATCTGCATATTTACACTGGCTAGGTGTAATACTGCATATCTAATGAGATGGCTCATAAAACACTGTACAGATAGTGGTTGTAAACCAGACTATTTCAAACTTGAATAATTCCAATAATGTACTGAGGTTAAACCACCTGTTGATATTTGCAAACCACAAAACTTTGTCAAATTTAAGAATTTCATTCACCTACATAACAAATACTAAACAGCCCACTTACTTTACGATTTACAAATAGATATAGCGAAGTAAAAGAATTGCCTATTGAAAAGTTTGAGTTTGAAAATGGCTGTATTAATTAAGAGAAACAAAGAGAAAAGAAATTAAGAGAAACAAATGTTACAGAAGGTGAAAAGCAGCAGGTCGTACCATAGCTACCTTAAACGAGGATGGTGGACCATATGCAGGTATAACCAACAAACAGGTGAAAAATGTTAGTCCCAGTGTCTCCCCTGTAAGAGACATGTAACTCATGGGTTTATGAAAATTATTTCTTACTGCACAGTCTAAAATCTGATACATTTGATTGGCCATTCATAGTTAAAGATGCAATATATTTAAGATTATATGGGCAATAATTGTCACCCACATGTTAGGATATGGTTTAAAATATTAATGTGTTCAGTGATGCAATGCAAACTTGCATTTGTCTACACTACGATTATAAAAGTGCATTATAAGCATCTAGAACCAGCAAGTGTTATGTATCCCTAAGTAAATTATATTTCAAAACACTCACCATGTGTGCATAATCCAAAATGTTGTTTGATATATTCTATAAAAACAAAGCTGTATGGAAAGAAAGTCTGTTGCTGATGGTACGATGATGATTATGGTGATGATACTAACGATGATGTGAATGAAAACTCCAAACTTACAAATGTTTTTGACGATAATGTTTCATTTTTTTCTCACACCTAGATTAAATTAATGTGTGAAGAACATGCAAGAAAATGCAACCAGGCATAGGTTTACAAATAAATAGTTAATTGATTTATTTCCGCTGATAAAATAGATTTGCATAAATAATTTACGGCCTTCAAGCATTACTGTACCTATTTTTACTACATCAATGACAATCCTGTATAAAACGCCTGCCTTCCTCAATGGACCGTAAAGTTTGTTCAACATGCAATTGATTGATTGATTGAGTGACTGATGCTGTTAAAAACCAATCCTTCGAGGCAATCAGCCTGTAATCTCTCCACATAGCAGTAAAACTACCTGGAGGCAAAATGCTGCCGTATATGGTTCCCCGAGGTGAAAATGATACAACTTGCACCAAGTGCAAGGAAACTGTCACATGTTTGCACTGGTGGCATCTTTCTGCATGACAGAGTGACAATAACTGAGCAAAGCAGAAGGTATGCAAGATTACCAAGGCAAGGAGTGACTTGATTAAGAAAAAAATCTAATTTTGTAGCAGACCCTGAAGCATGGTGACTGAATTAGCAGCTCCTTAAAATATTTAAACATAAAAGCAGAAACAATAATTCTATGTGACAATCCAATGTTTTTCAGCATGTTTTCGTCTTGCTTCGGTCATTCGGGAATTATTCCAAACATAAAACTTGCTCCTCTCAGATTTACTGACAAGAACTTGAAAGCGAGGGGAAATAAATAATCCCAAAATATGTACATCCTAGTGCTTTTTCGAATAAGTTGCTCGAGTAACCTTTGAACATGCGCTTAATCTCTGATCTACCCAACCCATGTAACTCCCAGTTGTCCACAAGTTGACCAGAATACATTGGGCATTTTCGAATGTGTTACTCGGGCTACTCAAGTAAGAACAGAATGTATTCTGGTCAACTCGTGGCAGCTGGGGATTACATGGGTTGGGAAGATCAGAGATTATGCGCAAAGGTTACTCAAGTTACTCGAGCGACTTATTCGAAAATACCCCCTATACCGTGTTTCAAATAAACATTTATTTAAATGAAATCTTTTCAAAATGGAGCATAAATGTATTGTTGAGATATAAATAGAAATCTATCATCAGTATAGCATCTTTAATACATGTATTATAAGTAGAATTTTGACCTGTGACCTATGACCTATTATAAAACATATAAATATAAAAGTACAGTCCCACTCCTTATATAAAATCTAACTATATGTACATGCCTATGGTGTTAAGAAATGCAAGAACATTGGGTCATCTAAATGTAAATAATTTGATTAGGTTGCCCTTATTTGAAACATTTTTTATAGATATGCTATATATAACCAGATTGCCGAGAACATCTTGTTCTACAAAGAAGTCCAATGCGTAATAGCACCAAATTGGAAACAGCAAATCTCCGCATACAATAAATGTAAACAATAAAGTATAATGTTATCAAAGATCAACGGATTATCACTTACATATCTTATATGGGAAGTTAATCCATGTTTTGTTTGACAACTTTTGGAGAACGTCCTAAAACTACACTATAAGAAAGGCAAGGAATATATCTAAACATGTGTAAGATAGCACGCCTTGTGTCTTTATCACCTTGTTGTTTACTTATGTTATCTTTGTCCACTATTTTATTAGCGTTATTTGTTTGATAATTGTGTAATACATATTTACACTATGTGATTGACAACGCTGATTGCTTTAAATAATGGTCACAACATGCAACATTTTGTGGTCTGTACTGTTGTTATTGTTGTTGTAAAAGCCTCATTCCCTATCAGTCCTAAAAGATTCAGGGAATAATAGTTAATCAGGGAAAAACTTGTCCGAAAGTTTGCAAATATACAGAATTGTAACTGTGATGTAACCTCCATTCACAGAGACCCATCTAAGTGCGACAGACACTTAGATTAATGTCTTACTGTCCGTGCTTAATTGTTTCTTCTATAAATCATAAAACGAACATAAAAATATCAGTAGCTAATGGAAACAACAATTCTCTAAGCAAGTGGACTCGCAGAATTCCTCCGTTTTCAATAGTTTCAATCTCATTGTCGAACTGCCATCTATGTCTAACATTCCCCTTAGATACTCATCTGACAGAGGTTAGAGCACAGATTTGTAAAAAAAGTTGAACAAACAGGGCCTAACTAATTGCCAATACTTGTGCAAACTTGATAGTTCCAAAAAGTAAATTCTGATTGAAAATACTTTACCAATGCTGACATTATATCAATGGTAATGTCAAAGCAGAGTTCTCTGAATAGTCAAGCTGAAAAAGCGGGCAAAAACTTACCTAAAACTTACTGACATATGTCTAAAATTGAACTTGCATTGGTTAATGAATTAAGTACAAAAAACTTTCTTCGAGTTACAAACCAATTTTGAGAACAAGAGTTCAAATTGAAATTCTACAAGAGCTGTCTCATGACAGCACGCTCGACTATTCGAAAGCTTGTCGGTAAAATGGGTTTTTTTTGTCTAAGAACAGGTGTATTGTGTAATTGTCTATAAGAATTAAGGTCAAAGATATGAAACTTGTTCAAAGACCTTTGTAAATGAACATTACTTGCAAAGCCTTACTTCTGGATTATGTAAGCCAACTGGGGGAGGAGGGGGATAATTTCAAAGAAATACATCACCTTGTATATCAGATCATGAATAACTTTGTAACGTTTCAAAATTGATATGTATAAAATTAAAAAGCATGACCGCTGCATGCTGCATAATTATTCTATGACATTTCAAAAGTAAGCCATTTCGAGTATTTCTAACAATAGTCTGGTAAAAACTGTGACAAAATTCTAAGTTAAAAGGGGCATAAATGTCAAAAATCAAAAACATTGGTGAAGATGTTGATAGTAAACATACGTTTTAAGTTTCAAGTCCATACGTTTGATAGTATTCAAGATATTTTACTTTTATAAAAATCTTTAACTAAAAATTCTAAGTTAAAAAGGGGCATAAATCTAACAAAAATCAAAACGAGTTATGGGGATTGTTTCCTCAGGTGAAGATGTTGATGGTGGACACAAATTTGAGTTTCAAGTCAATACCTTTGATAGTATTCAAGATATTTGACTTTATAAAAACTTTAACCAAAAATTCTAAGTTAAAAAGGGGCATAAATCTGTCAAAAATCAAACGGTTATGGGGATTGTTTCCTCTGGTGTAAATGTTGATGGTGACTATTTTTGAGTTTCAAGTCAATACCTTTGATAGTATTCAAGATATTTGAATTTATAAAAGCCTTTACCTTAAAATTCTAAGTTAAAAAGGGGCATAAATCTGTCAAAAATCAAAACAGAGTTATGGGGATTGTTCCTCAGGTGTAGATGTTGATGGCGACACATACGTTGAGTTTCAAGTCAAAACCTTTGATAGTATTCAAGATATTTGACTTTATAAAAACTTTTAACCAAAAATTCTAAGTTAAAAAGGGGCATAAATCTGTCAAAAAGCAAAACAGAGTTATGGGGTTGTTTCCTTAGGTTTAGATGTTGATGGTAGACACATACTTTGAGTTTCAAGTCAATACCTTTGATAGTATTCAAGATATTTGATTTTATAAAAACTTTAACCAAAAATTCTAAGTTAAAAAGGGGCATAAATCTGTCAAAAATCAAACAGAGTTATGGAGATTGTTTCCTCAAGTGTAGATGTTGCTGGTAAACATATAGTTTGAGTTTCAAGTCAATACCTTTGATAGTATTCAAGATATTTGACTTTATAAAAAACTTTAACCAACGCAGACGCCGACGCTGGGGCGAGTGCAATAGCCTCCTTATTCTTTGAATAGTCGAGCTAAAAATGAACAAGAGCTGTCCCTCACAAGTGACAAATGCCCCCGAAAGAGGTGTCTCACAGTCTGTGTCCTCTCCATGTGCTCAACAATTGTAATTGTAACAAAATGTAATTTTAAAATCCTTCCATGCAGAGTTACCCTGCATACAGTATTCCATAACTTTTAAACTCTAAGTGTGACTTTGACCTTTCAGGTGGTTCTTGCATGCAAAGCATTGTCTTGATGTGCTGAACATTTGTGCCAAGTTATTTTAAAATCAATCAAATCATGACAAAGTTATAGTATGGACACAAATGTATGCATAAATACAGGATTCCATTACTTTTAAACTTTAAGTGTGACCTTGACCTTTAAGGGAAGGACGTCGGTCTTGCACGCAACACGTCAGCTTGATGTGCTGAACATTTGTGCCCGGTTATTTTTAAATCCTTCAATGCATGACAAAGTTACAGTCCGGACACAAATGTGTGCATATATAGAGGATTCCATTACCTTCAAACTCTAAGTGTGACATTGACTTTTGAATTAGGGACGTGCGTCTTGCATGCGACACATCATCTTCAAGTGTGCTGAACATTTGTTTCAAGTTATCTAAAAATCCTTCAATGCATGACAAAGTTACAGCCAGGACACGGAAAATTGTAAGGGTTGATGCACAGACAGACGGACAGACGCCCCTGCATAGGTGGTATTAGGTGGTGTTTCAATTTTTCCCGAACAATAGAGTGACCACTTAAGAGACAAAAGACAGAATGAAGACAATAGATTTCTACTGTCTTAGCTAGACCACACCTCCCACCACTTAAGGTATCCAGGATGGGTACGGACAGATGGACGGTGTGATTTTGATATGCCACCTTTTGGCGGCATAAAAATACAGATTAACACACTTCGCAGAATGATTAGCATAAAATTGACTTTGATAACTTTAAAGGCCCAACTAAAGCTGCTATTCCAGTATTTGGACTGGTCCCTCAGATCAGTCAGGTTAAAGGTGGATTCCATCATTACATACAGACATATACAGAGAGCAAATGGATGTTTACTAGAAATATGTACTGCAAATTCAAGAAACACATCTTGCAATAAAATTAGCATAATTAATAGACTATGAAAAAATTATGACTTCTTAACAATCAGATATACGCCATATGTGGACAATAAATATTTATCCTTACCATTCATTCATTCATATTTCATGGTAGATTTCACAAAATACTTCATTATAAATTCCAATCGATTAATATATATATATATATATATATCACAATCCATACAAGATGGCAAATTCTTACAGATTAGTATTAACACTGGAGTGAAAATAAGTCCCAAGTTTTAGCACAATCAACCAATGAATGGGCGGTTTTGTTGAAGGAGAATATTTGTACCGCTATACCTATAAAATCTGATTATTTCATGAGCAGTCAAATGTGAAAAGAATTAGGACAGTTTGAAAATATTTATGCAATCTACAGCAATGTTTCACATACATTAATCTATAGACATATTAAAACTGTCTGAATGACCTTGATAAATGTAGCGGTGATGTTATTATAGCAAAATTACAGACACAATAATCCCAATTTGCTATTAGTTATTATGTGTTTTTCTTTACTTTTATGAAAAGTCATTTCAAAAGAAAGAAAAAATAATTGAGTCACTCTCAAGAGACAGCTCCAAACTACATTGAATGTATTCATTGAAAGAAAACTCCAAACTACATTGAATGTATTCATTGAGAGAAAACTCCAAACTACATTGAATGTATTCATTGAGAGAAAACTCCAAACTACATTGAATGTATTCATTGAGAGAAAACTCAAAACTACATTGAATGTATTCATTGAGAGAAAACTCAAAACTACATTGAATGTATTCATTGAGAGAAAACTCCAAACTACATTGAATGTATTCATTGAGAGAAAACTCCAAACTACATTGAATGTATTCATTGAGAGAAAACTCCAAACTACATTGAATGTATTCATTCCAAACTACATTGAATGTATTCATTGAAAGAAAACTCCAAACTACATTGAATGTATTCATTGAAAGAAAACTCCAAACTACATTGAATGTATTCATTGAGAGAAAACTCCAAACTACATTGAATGTATTCATTGAGAGAAAACTCCAAACTACATTGAATGTATTCATTGAGAGAAAACTCCAAACTACATTGAATGTATTCATTGAAAGAAAACTCCAAACTACATTGAATGTATTCATTGATACAGCGAAGTATTCAAAACCATGACATGCTATGTCCAGTGTCTCAACAATTTTAAGTAACTATATTCATAGCTAAAGCTACCAGGAGAGATACCCAAAATAACATTTCTGTAAATAAATCTGTTGAATAAAAGCAAAATAAACCTAGATTCACAGTTTGTAACATCATCCTTCTAGAATCAATAAAATACAAGGATAAGGCTATAATAAAGTGTTTCATATCTAAAATATTCAAGTTTGTTTTCATAGGAAATGCAACTAAAATCAGTGGTTTTACTGCACTTTACATATTTATTGACATGTTCAAACTGTACAACATTGTCCCAACCACTGTCAAGCCCATCCTCCTACATGCAGACAAGATTGTTTTTACTGTGAATTTTAGCTATTTTGGTCAGGAACATACCATGAGGTGATTGTTGAATCAGATAGGACAGTTCTGTTCTCTCGAATTTGTTTTATAAGTTGGTCATGATATGTAATGGACTTTAACTTATTATTGAAATTGTTCTAGCTTATCTGTTAGAGGACACAGGCTTGAACCCTGTCAGGCTTTGACTTCATCAGTACTGATCAGTTAGAGGTCACAGGCTTGAACCCTGTCAGGCTTTGACTTCATCAGTACTGATCAGTTAGAGGTCACAGGCTAGAACCCTGTCAGGCTTTGACTTCATCAGTACTGATCAGTTAGAGGTCACAGGCTAGAACCCTATCAGGCTTTGACTTCACCAGCACTGATCAGTTAGAGGTCACAGGCTAGAACCCTATCAGGCTTTGACTTCACCAGTACTGATCAGTTAGAGGACACAGGCTAGAACCCTATCAGGCTTTGACTTCACCAGTACTGATCAGTTAGAGGTCACAGGCTAGAACCCTGTCAAGTTATGATCTAACCCAGTGCTGATCAGTTAGAGGGCACAGACTAGAGCCCTGTCAGGCTATGACTTCACCAGTACTGATCACCTGTCAGGCTTTGACTTCACCAGTACTGATCAGTTAGAGGTCACAGGCTAGAACCCTGTCAGGCTTTGACTTCACAAGTACTGATCAGTTAGAGGACACAGGCTTAAACCCTGTCAGGTATAACCTCAACCAGTACTGATCAGTTAGAGATCACAGGCTAGAACCCTTTCAGGTATGACCTCAACCAGTACTGATCAGTTAGAGGTCACAGGCTAGAACCCTATCAGGCTTTGACCTCAACCAGTACTGATCAGTTAGAGGACACAGGCTAGAACCCTGTCAGGCTATGACCTCAACCAGTACTGTTTTTCTTATGAAAGATTGATTTGATAAGAGTTAACTGTTCATTAGTACAAACCGGTCAAAACAACTTAAATAGGAAAAAGGTTGGTTCTCCTTTTGTACTTAGACTTTGTTGCCTTTGCATCTTAAACCATCAGAACTAGTATAACTTTCCAGAGCTTTAAAGTATTTATTCCATTTCTAAACCCTTTAAACAGAATTTCAACTTTTAAATTGTATATGTTGTATTGTGTTTTACTTAAAGGAATTAGATTTACCTTGAAATTCTATGTTGTATTAATTATTTACTAGGTCTGGGCACAAGATAACACCAGATTAATATCTCTCATGAAACTGTCAATAACAAACAGATTTAAGAAACCAGGAAGTGAAACAGTTTCCAATATACATACATTTTCAGAAAAAAAAAATCAAATTTCAACAGAATATTTTACCAGATCTGTCTGTGTGTTGCAGTACAAATGTAGGTAATAGGTAGCTGTCTGCAAAGCTGTATCCCAAACTGATAGTATCCTGTAAACATAGAGCAGACTGTAATTTCAAAGAAAATGTTGATTTAGTTTTGATTGTAAAGTTGTCAGACAATATTATATTTATTTTATCTTAACATGAAACAACAAACCTTCTGCCAGAAAAACAGATTGCAAGCTGTCTTGGTTTAATATTGGTCAGTACTAAATCTGGTTTTCAAAACAGCGAAAACGCGATACTGTCTTGCTTCGATACACTCGCAACAACACTCGCAACAACACTAGCAGCAACAGCTGGTGAAACTAGTCTCTCCATGACCCTTACTAACACTAAGAGTTTTAAAATATATGTGTAACATATCCATATATGACGGCAGGGTAAAAGCTTTGAAGTTTCTACAAACATCATACATAAAGTGCATGAGCTCTCTTCTGTGTGAAGAAAATGTTCATTTTCAGCACATTGCGTTTGACAACATGCAACATTAGCAGAATGGAGTAGCTGCATCTTTTAAAACTCACATTTAACAAAAGGAACTTAGAAAATTACTACCCGTAGGTAAATAAAGTCATTACTGTTGTATTACTTTATAAGTTTTGTTATCATTATAATTATCATATTGATAATAATCAACACGAAAAAAAATGTAAAGATTGCAGCTGTGTGGCTTTAATTCTTTTGTTTTCTCTATTTTAGTTTTTAAAAATATAAGCCCAAAAATAGCCACATAAGGCATATAGAATGAATGTGACATCAAAGAGAATTAACTGTTACATATTGTTGCCATAGCCACTTAACCACCACCTTTTGGGCTCGAAAGGACGGACGGACGGACGGACAGTGCAATTTGAATATGCCCACCTTTTGGGGCATAAAAAGAACATTATTGTTATTATTGTTATTGTTATTAGTTAGTGTTATTAGTTAGTGTTATTATAATTGTAACATATGTATTATTTATGTACATGTATTATCAATATGTATAATCCATGAAATATTGCAAATGCAATCTATATTCTAAAACTGTCTTTGTCTGCTTTGATTTAAATAATTCATATAAGATGATGTATTTTTTGTGACAGGAAAAAAGCAAATTTTCTAAAAGTAAAATATTACCTGTTTCACTTTTTCAAATTAAAGTCTCTGTTATTTTCCAAAGTCGCTGATAAATTTATCACTTTGTGTCTAGACCTTCTTATTATTCGTGAAGATGAATATTCAAGATAAGCTCTTCAGTATCCTGAAGCAAGGCTGTTTCGCTGAAATGATGCAAAATACATTTATGGTTTAAAAATTGTTTATATTCTTAAGAATTACTCATAATCTACCATGTCTTGATTTCAAGGGATAATTATTGGTCAACAAGTAAAGGCCAAGCAAACTTTGTCTATTTTTCTTCCTGTGAAACTGAAGTGCTTTCCAAAATTGAATTGAGAGGGGTTTTTTTTAAAAGAAAAAAGTGAAAATACTAAATCAATCTTTATGTTTTCTGAATAACAAAAAAAACACAAAAAGTTTACTTTCACTGATTAGAAAGAGATTTTTTCAGCAAGAACCAATGTTAACACTAGTAAATCATCATCATGCACAGTCTAAACAAGTCTATTTATAGATGAGATATTATGTATCACATCTTAACAATAGATTATATTCTACTATGGATGGAATATGCTTTTTATCTCTTATCCTGCTGCATTTCTACAAAAAACAGACTGATCCCTTTTTAACTTTGCCCTTACCTTAGATGTTCAAGATAGACTTTATTAGAATTTTACTCTCTACGTAGCATGCAGTGCAGATCATGATCAGACTCAAATATGATATGCTTTCTCAGAGAGTTGAATTTTGTGTAACAGGTTTCGATCAAAACTGACTTTAACATCATGATGTTATAACTAATAGAGCTTAATAGTGAATGCTGCAATGCCAAGTTTTCTCTCTTTTTTTGACATAAAAAAAACAAACAAACGAAATAAAAAATAAGAACAGAGGAGGCAACCTAAAGAGGTTCAGGAAGTTTATCTAGCATAAACAGTCATTGATGACAATTTACATTAATATGTACTAAATACAATCCACTAACAGGACATAAATGAGATTTGCTATAATTGTATGTGCGTCACTGGACGTCAGCATGTTGTACCAGGATTCCCGGATTGTATCATTTATTGTTAGGTTTTAGAATTAAAGGATTAACCAAGAATTTACATTGTATGTTGACTCTACTTTCATCATCTGCAAACTCCCTATAAGAGCTCATAAAGAGAGACATCAAAGTTTTCACTGCCACAATATCTGGTTTTAGAGGATGCAGAATTCAGAAAAGAAAATTAAGATTTTCTATCTTCAAGCCCCTGTAATTTTGACCTTTGACCATTATGATGACCCCAAATTACAATAGGACAACAACACTTCATACTGTTGATTTCAATCAAATTTAATGAAAATCCAACAAGGGGTTTTGCAAATGGAGAGCGGACGAGATATTCAGGCCCTTCTGACCTTGACCATTGGAGATACGATCCGAAATTAGAATAAGCACAACTACATTTGATACTGGTGCTATACCTACTAAGTTTGAATTAAAACTGAAGGCCGAGTTTGCTCCGACAAACTACAAGAAATTGATGCGCCAGAAATGTCTAAGTTCAAAGGGGCATAACTCTGCAACACCTTGATGGATTCGCACAAAAATTATATTGCACATGTACTATTCATCTCTTTATGGTGATTATGCGTACCAATATTTATTGCAATCCTTTGAAAAATGAAGATAGAGTTTGATCCAATTACTTTGTCAAAACTGCAATATTTCTAGAAAAGAAAAATTGCTCTTGTCAATAAAACTTTTTCTTAATGTACTGAAGTACTTCTATATTATGTAAATAACTACATGACATTGCATTGTGCTGTGATGTATATTGTATGTAGTTTTGTCTTTGCCATATTCGGTTAAAATTATTTGTAGATGGCCAAAGGCAATAATTTGCCTATTTTGCCAATAAACTGAAACTGAAACTGTTATAACAGTAGAGTCTCAGTAGACCGGCCGACCAACTGGCTGGTTCCAGTGTACATGTACACCCAAAAACGTTTCGCAAGGGTATAATGAGCAACTATTTGAAAATCTCATCTTACCCCATAACACCTTAGCAACTTGATATTTTCCTTACTCTAAGGAAATGATAATCCAGTATTCTGATTTTTGAAACTTAAAAACAAGACTGCAGGAATCTAAATACAGGAAACTAAAGTTACAGCAAGCACTAACAGGAAATAATCAATTTTTATAATAAATATCAAGTTATTGATTAAACCACCTTACTGGCTGGACAATTTTATCAATGAAATAAAATACGATATGACCTACTTTGTAATATGTGAGATTATAAGTGAGCTTTAGATAAAACAGAATGTGTATTGTACTTTAAGCTCATTATGTCAACATTTAAGTCACGCACCACTTAATGTTGTTCAACTATACTATTTTAATGCACATTATAACTTCTATAAATGTTAGGGTGACAGGTATATTTATGTGTTCATATATTTATAGCTTTAAAGTGTTTTCTTTGCAATCCTGTTTACCTGCAAACTCTCTTTTTGTAGTAAAATGACAATTTAACCTTTACCTGCAGATGTATTCCTATGATATTGAATTAAATACACCAAATAAGTCCCACATTAATGCACTGATATTTAAATATTATGTTAGAAAACTATGTAAATTCTGAAATACACCTAGATGTAGGTGCAACAAGTTTGCATATACAAGTTTTACCTTTGGCTGATGATGGATTACATACATCACTGGGTTTCACGCCCACTTACAATACTAAACAAATTATTCATGAAAGAGATGGTTAAAAAGACCCCTAGTCAGATCAGTTTCATCTACAATCTGTACTGTCCACTTAAATTACCTATCATTGTATTAATCTATATTTCTGTTTAAATCAGCCATATCTCTGACCATGTTAAACTGACCACCTCTGGCAGTGATGAGAGAACACTTACTACTAAGCTTGTTGCAAGAAAGATTCCATTTAAAAAAAAATATATAATTAAGGAAGATTCAATTTTTTAACTCTTTTATATGCAGATAACGTATTTTTCAGATGCTGTATGGCAAAAAGGTACTTTACAAGAGTGAAAATGAGAACAAAAAAATATTCACTTTCCATTTTGATAGCAAAATTTTACTTGAACTACTAGTCAACATAGTGACCGAAATAAACAGAAAATGCTTTCAGCTTTATATGTTACTGTTTTCTTTTGTTTTTAATAACCCCACAAAAATTATAGGCAGAAATATTGGCGAAAGTGTAGAGATGTGTTGAGCCCAGTTGATTATTAATGGCTGATTATTCATATCAATAAATTACTAATCTGAACCAGCCAGTAAAACTTTATAACAATATTAATGTTTTACAGCTCTGATAGGTTAAGGTTATGTAGTGATAACTTTGTTGTGAGAAAAAATCTTACGGAAATAGAAAGTTAACGGCAAGTATTAAAAGTGAAAATACATCAATAGAAATTATGTTGGTGAAAGAAATGGTTCATTGTTAGAGAATTTGACTGCTTTTTCAGAAAGGTAAATTTTATGAAATATAATAAACTGTCAAGAGACCAAAATTTACAGAAAGTTAATTAAAAACAGTGAATTTCCATTTCCCATCGTCACATTGATATCATATGAAAGCAGTGATTTGTTAGCATAGCTCACCCAATCAAATCGCTCACACAGTGAGGAGTCTGGTAAGCTGGCTGAGTACCAGTCTGTTTACCCTACCACTAGCCCTTCCAATCATAGTTGACTGTTTGTACAACATTGTCTATAGTTTCACTGGTATTTATATCTGATTAGGTATCACAAACATTAATAATGCTTAGTGGTTGTGCTAATGGCCTACAGATAATTTGTTACAACAGATATATTAAAGGGGTCTTAAGGCATCTAAATACATCTTTAATTATCATTTAGATATACTTACATAGGGCAAACTCGAAATCTATCAATATTAAAGCCAGATGATAGCATCTATATACTGAAACACTGTCTCCAGTCATTTCCTGAGGGCTTTAATTAGTTTCAAACATTGTGCAAGACCTATATGTACATAATAATATATAACATTCAATACAAAATAACTTCTTAAGTTATTGATCTTTATATACAATGATAAAGATATGTACACATTTGAATGCCATTGAAAGAAACTTTAAACCCCTCAAAAAAAATAGAAAAACAAAATAATTAAAGGATCAAATTTTACAGCAAAGCTTGGTTTGCAAAGACAGGTTTACACATCACTGTTCTTTAATATTACTGAAATGTTCAATATATAAACCTGTATACTGCTTACACGAGTACCTGTAGTTGTAAACAATTTCTGAATGACTTTGTGTGCAGTTAAATTATCCATACATGCATGATTATATCAAACAGATGGTTGTATTTTGGAATTTGAGCCATTTTGGTATTTAATTGCAACAGTTATTGTCCATTCTACATTGACTTCATACATTGTTAAATACATTAATGTATACTGCAAAACGTGTCTTATTCTTATTCATATCTTACCATTTTATCTCGAAATAAATTGGAAATAACCAGACACAGCAAGTAACCCCACCCATTTCCAAATTGAAACAGTCCGGTTAATTGATTAACGACACATGTCCTTAGATGCCTGGAAAATTTTGACTAATAACAAATCCGCACAAATTGTGCTTTTCCTCATTTCTGTGAAGTGTGACTGCAACACTAAATTCAACAAAATGTTTCTTTCTAATATGCCAATAATAATAAAAGGTTATAAAAATGCAACATCTCAAATAAAAAGTATAGGGTTTGGAAGATAAAAACTGGGAGCACATGGTAAATAATTGAAACAGGGGTACCTGCATCTATAAACTGAAACAAGAAACATATTATAAAAAAAATAAAACAGGCACTCAAGTAGGAAGTTTATTAATGTTTTCTATTTCCTTCATTTCATTTCTTTTTTGTAGTTTGCATCAACATATTTGGCATTACATAAAAGAAAGGAATTTGTGTAAAACTGTGCACACCCTTGAATATTTCAACAGTATAATTATATAGTAACTTCGGTATTCTAACTTCTAATCACAGATCAAGTATCCACTCATCCAACTTCTTCTTATGTTACATACTTTAAATATTTTTGTAAAATAAAATCCACTGAAAACATATTACAAACAGGTAACTTTATATCCATGGACCTATATAATTATCAACATGATTTTATGATTTTATTTATAACTATTATACAGCATTGAAGACATCAGGTATTTTGGCAGTATGTCACCTGTCCATTGGTCACATTGTTCAAATTTGGCATCAACATTAAAACAAAAGCAGTGATGACTTCATAATGACTTTGATCAAGTTTTATTCTAAGTTTATACTAATTAATTGTAAAGCCATTAGTCATAGGCTTTCATGTGGGTTTGCAAAAATAAATTAAGCATACAGAATTACTTGTTTTTCTGTAGCCTATAAATAATAGGTCTCATTAGGTAAAAGTTACGCCCAACTCTCACAGACAGAATCATATGATAAGGCAGTCTATAAACACTGATGTGGAATTTCTCAAAGCTTAAGTAACAAAATGGAATCCAGCCAAAAGAATCACTTTCTGAACAAAACCTACCAATTACAGACCAACAGACATATTGAAACTGTATTGTATTAAAATATTCTTCTGATACAGAAGGAGAACTAGATTTACTGTTTGAATTTGTAAGAGTATTGTACAATTTAGTTACTTAATTGAGTTTACGGGAATCTATAAACATTCGCTAGTTCTTGGTGTATAATTACGTTTCAAAATTTATCAAATTATTCTTGTCTGGAATTTTTGAAATGGCAAACTATCTGATAGGCTGAGACAAAGTCTGAAAATAAAAAGATGATAGCCACTCTATGTCACTCTACATGAAGTAGAATATAATAAAATTCTAAATTATAAGCCTCAACTTGATCAAAATTTCATCGAGACAATATTCTTACCAAGTTTTGTTTAAATATTAGGAAAAAATGTGATCTCTAAAAACTTTTTTTAGATTTTGACTAAGTGATCTTATTTCTTAAACCTGGTGATCCACTGTAAAGTTTGACCTGTATTTCCTAAAAAAGTAAGTTTGACCTAGTGGGCAAGTGTTAAAAATATTTTTCTATGTTTTTCCCTTATGACCTAGTCTGTGCATCAAAGGACCAAGTTTCATCACTGACCTATTTTTCATATCGACATCAAACCCTTGAAGGTTAATTTAATGTTCTAATGATTTAATGGTGCCTACTTTTTTAATCCCAAGTGACACAGTTTAAATCTTAGCCTTGGTTTTATAGACATAAAAATTCCAAGTATCATGAAGATCAGAACCTAGTTTTAAGACCCAGGTGACCCAGTTTCACAATTGACCTAGATATATTGACCTAGATTTTCATATAACATTCTGTCCAAGTTTCAAGAGGAGCCAGTTTAGAGTGTATACAACAATTTTCTTCTCTTACCCTGACCTAGCTTCTGGTGACAAATCACCAAATATCCGAGTTATCCTTGATTTTATAAACATGATATACAAGTTTCATTATGATTGGGCATGAAATATAGCATGGTGTGTGCTTGCAAGCCAGTTAATTGTTACTGACAGACAGACAGATAAACAAATGTCAAGAAAATGTTCAACAGCTCATCCTTGAACACTAATAGTGCTCAGTTAACAATCACAGCCCCTTAAAATAAAATCTTGATAAAACCCAAATCTTAAGACTTGGCTTAACCTAATTCAACTGTCAAAACATTGCACGACTTAGTCAAGCCCAAACTGCAGCTGAATGTTGCGTTTATATAACTACTAAAACTTACTGATATATGTGAAATTATTAAATTTATATTTTTGTTAGTTGATAATGATATATTTAACTGTTAAATACGTGGAAACGAACACCTAAATTTGTTGACAATCTACAATAATTGCCAAACAAACATGTTATCTACTATATTTTTCAAATGGTGCACATGTGAACCCACCTGTGAAATAAACAGGAACGTCTGTCCCGCTCTTGAGTTGAATACTCCAAAATAAAAGTCTTAAATCACTGGAAAAAACAAAAATAATTCCATCAGTATAAGAAAACAAGCATGTCAACACAGATATAAACTCGACCTACATGCCAAAATACCTTCATAGGTACATTACTTCACACTCTTTGATCAAGGCCGCGTTAACCGCAATGATACCGCATCTTAATATTAGTCCATGACGAGTAGTCTCTCTTTCACTACGTGCATCTTCGACATAAGAGTGTACCGGTAACTTTCTGTCTTGATATACATGTAGAACAGACTACATTGTAAATATGTAAGTTAAAGTCCGTATATTACAGAGCATATCTATTACACGTGCCGTAGAGTACATGAAAATTATTTATATTAGGGAAAGGTAAATCCTCGGATTTCATCGCTCTTTAATTATAAAATGAAGAAAAAATAAAGAAGACGACTGCCTACCATTAGCTTATAATCATAGCATTGAATTAAAAATCATTCTGTTGTTAAAAGTCTATTGAAAAGACTTATTTTACATATACAAAAACATAAAGACAATTAATACATGCCTAGTTGAATACTCACCAATGATTAACTAGTCAGTATGACGTCTTAGTGAAGCCGAGGTTAGAACACAGAACATTACTCACGAATAAGTTTATTGTCCGTCATTTTTACACGTGCTATACGTGAAGCATAGACGAGAACAAGCTATCGTTCAACATCACACGTGTTATACCAATAGGACAGAGCATATCACGTTGTTTGTCATTATAACACGTGTTTTACAGGTTAGTATAAGAACACTTAACTAATAAAAGAACCTGCTACCGTCAACATGACATATTAATTATATTGTACTAGAGTGGCACAGCGAACATTGCAGCGACACTTACTATGCTGTCCCACTAGCACAGATCAAATTGCTTACTGGTACCGTCAATAGTTCACGTGATGCACACATACTAGTAGTACATGGCAAACAACCTACATGGACACCTATTATCCATGAACATAACACGTGTACCAGTAACACAGAGCACATTGTCTGCACAGAAACTTGCCATCCATCAACATTACACGTGATGCACCGGTAGCACGGAGCATATTGCCTGCAGAGAACTTGCCATCTAACCCCCAATTGCCGTGCAGCACAAACTTGCCATCCATCAACATTACACGTGATGTACTGGTAACACGGAGCATATTGCCTGCAGCTTGCGATCCATCAACATTACACGTGATGTACTGGTAACACGGAGCATATTGCCTGCAGAGAAATTTGCCATCCATCAACATTACACGTGATGTACTGGTAACACGGAACATATTGCCTGCAGAGAAATTTGCCATCCATCAACATTACACGTGATGTACTGGTAACACGGAGCATATTGCCTGCAGAGAAATTTGCCATCCATCAACACTACACGTGATGTACCGGTAACACGGAACATATTGCCTGCAGAGAAACTTGCCATCCATCAACATTACACGTGATGTACCGATAACACGGAACATATTGCCTGCAGAGAAATTTGCCATCCATCAACATTACACGTGATGTACTGGTAACACGGAACATATTGCCTGCAGAGAAACTTGCGATCCATCAACATAACACGTGATGTACCAGTAACACGGAGCATATTGCTTACAGAAACCGCTATCAACATAACAAGTGATTTACTGGTAGCATTTAGAAAAAGCTCAATCAATATTACACGTGATGTATCGGTAGTAAAAAGCATATTGCGTGTAGAGAAACTTGCTATCCCATCAGTATTACACGAATCCGGTGTACATTTGTTAAGAACCACGTATCAATTAGGTTACTTACAGTGAATTAAACCCAACAAAACCCAAAAAAAAACCCCCAACCCCCCCCCCCCCCCAAACTTGCGATCCATCATCATAACACGTGATGTACCGGTAGCACGTAACATTTTGCTAATAGAGAATCCCCCATGCAGCATTACACGTGATGTACAGATAGCACGGAATATATTACTTATAGACGTTTCGGTAGTACAAAGCATATTGACTGTAGAGAAACTTGCGATCCATCAACATTGCATGTGATGTACCAGTAGCACGGAGCATATTTACTGCAGCATTAAACGTGATGTACCGATAGCCAGCACTCTTATAACCCCAAAACCGAGCGGCGCCTTATGAATTCCAACAACACACCCTCTACCGTCACGGATCTTGCTTATAGAGAAACCTCCATCAACATTACACGTGATGTACCGGAAGCACAGAGTATATTTGCTTATAGAGAAACCTCCAACCTCCATCAACATATTACGTGATGTACCGGAAGCACAGAGTATTTTGCTTATAGAGAAACCTCCATCAACATAACACGTGATTGTACCGGAAACACAGAGTATTTTGCTAAAAGAGAAATCTCCATCAACAATACATGTTATGTACCGGTAGAACGTGGCATATTGCATGCAGCGAAACTTGCCATCCATCAACATTGCAAGTGATGTACCAGTAACACGGAGAATATTGCTTACAGAAACCTCTATCAACATTGCAAGTGATTTACTGGTAGCACGGACAATTTCATTATAGTAAAAGCTCAAATCAATATTACACGTGATGTATCAGTATGGTAAAACTAAGCATATTGCGTTGATAGAGGGATTAAAACAATCCCGACGAATTACCTGCTCTTGCCTCAGTATGACACGTGAAACTGAGAAACTTGCGATCCATCAACATTGCATGTGATGTACCAGTAGCACGGAGCATATTGACTGCAGCATCAAACGTGATGTACCGGTAGCACAGAGTATTTTGCTTATAGAGAAACCTCCATCAACATAACACGTGATGTACCGGAAGCACAGAGTATTTTGCTTATAGAGAAACCTCCATCAACATAACACGTGATGTAACCGGAAGCACAGAGTTACCTTTCTTCCTAAGCTGGGGTATAGAGAAACCTCCATTTCAACATTACACGTGGATTTACCGTTAGCACGTAGCATCTTGTTTATCGAGAAATCTCCAACAACATTACACGTTGATGTAGCCTGTGGCACACAAGTATTTAGTTTCAAACCAAAACCCCCAATGCTTTTATAGAGGAAACCTCCATCAACATAACACGTGATGTACCCGAAGCGACAGAGTATGTACTTTGTTTATAGAGAAACCTCCATCAACATTACAAGGTGATGCTACCACGGAAGCGACAGAGTATCGCTTTGCTTATAGAGTAAAAAGGCCTCCATCAACATAACACGTGATGTAGTTCATAATTGTAAACAATATGGTTACCAACCCAGGAACATAGAGTAGGTTTTGCTTAATAGAATAAACCTCCAAATTGTCAACATTACACGTGAGACCTTGTACGGTAGCACGTAGCATCTTGTTTATCAGAGAAATCTCCAACAACATTACACGTGATGTACCAGGGTAGCACCAAGCATACGCTTACCGACCGACGACCTCCATAAACATTCCACGTGATGTAAGAGTTAAAAAAGGACACCTTTATTAGTATAAGTCCGGTACAAGTACACGGGACTTGTCAGTTCATTTGTTTTCATGAACACGTATACTAATAGTACCGCACTCGCATAACAGCCTTGTTCGCTATATTAGTCTCCGGTTCTCTGGATACTCTTTTGTCGTGGGTTGTCTCTCCCTTTACCATTGCCACTTGAAAAGCAGCAGCATAAAGCTATTCAAAGAGTATAAGAACTACCTGTGAAATTAATTTACATGTTTTATTAAAAAAAAGTAAAATGGCGATTTAACATTACGATGTTAATGGTTGGAAGTGTTACTTTGTAAGACGTTAATGTTGAACATCATTAAGGCTCTTGTATTACTGAAGCATCGAAGTATTGACACAATGTATACAAATATATTAAGCATAACAATATTTGATGTATACACAAGGCCTTTGGCACAGATCCTTTTCCTTTAATTCTAAGTTCAGACAACCTTTCAGTGCAGTTTAAGTGTGTTAAGTAAATATTCATTTTATTTACCTATCAGCAGTAAATATTTACTATAAAATTCAGACTATACACTTTAAAATGACCCATTTTCTAATATAAAAAAAAAACATCAATTAAAGTTGAGCGTAAAGACGGTGGATGTGACTCTCCAAGGATGCTGTGCTCCGGGCTCGATTCACAAAATTTGCGTGGTACACCAAGACATTTGAGGTAAGAGACCGCTTTTTGTAGCCTCGGTTCCTTAATGTACATTGTAACTGCGTTCTTAAGTTTTTATATATACCTAAAAGTATTATTTAACATGGTTCAAAGTCCGCCAGATCGTTTTGTGCCAAACGGTAAAGGAAGAAATTATTACGATACTGGTTAACGGAAATGAACAGAATGTTGCAATTATTTGAGTCGGGCTTACAATCTTGTTTAGAACTAAATCGTTGGTACTTAAAAAGTAAATGAGACATTTGCCAAGCTGTAATGTAGATTCTATTTGGAAACTAATCGGGCATTGTTATGTAAGCGTACTGAAGAATGCAGAAAAAGTTACTTCTACTTACAAAAGATCAGTTTGCACGGACGATTCCCACATTCCATAACTCCTATATGTGACTTACCCGATAAAACTGTTGCAAAGTCATCAGTTTTATGAGAATCAAAATTTTAGCTCGGCTATTTGAAGATGTACTTACTACTAACACTAGAGTCGGCGTCGGTGGTGCACTTTTGGTTAAACTTTTGCAGACGACATATTGTAGTTACCACACATGGAATTAATTTGAAACTTTACCGAATTAAGTTCACGGGGGATCAGACAATTAAGTTAGATAACTCTTGGCTGATTTTTCTTCAGTATTTGGACTTAAAGATATGGTCAAATTTTGCATGCATATGCATTCGTGACCATATCTCGCTAGCCATTTATGGGACTGATTCGAAACTTCGACAAAGTCTTCATGGGTATAAGTTGAGAATTCTCATAAGTTGGATAACTCTCGACTGAGTGCTTTTCATATTAAGACCCTTGCTTTTCTTGGAAATTTTAAGTAAAAGTTCCTACCATTGGCATATCCATTTAACATTCTAAGGACTTCTCATATAATTGCTTGTCTTTCACAAATGCACGTTGTAGAGGGTAAAAAAGGTCAAATATAGCGTTTTTTATTTATCCAATCTGGGTCATAATGAAATTAGTGCTAGATCATTAGGTTCTACTATGATTACTACACGACACTTGACTAATAACGTATATAAGAAATATATATAAAGCGATACACATCTTGAACGTGACATTCTACAATCATTTTATATGTCCGCGCCTGGTACCGTTTGTAGGGTATACTATACACGATCAAATATAACAATATTGGTTAAATCAGGTGCAAAAGTCTGAACATACTAATTAGGTTTGGTCCATAATCAACTTGCACGAGCCCTTGTGGCTACCTACCCTCCATCTATGCTTGGTGCAGGTTGTTAATTTAATGTGGCCTCTCGAGTGTAAGCAAAGTTCTATAACATTTTGTTAACTCAGTACATACTGAATACAGACTATGTGCGAGTATACATTTGTACATACTTTAAGTGCTGGACATAAGACGGACGAATGACAGACAGCCATCAATATCACCATCAGTAGCTTAATTAGACATCTTGCTAGACTGTATAAACAATTCATTAGAATTTGGACAACTGGGCATACTTTTGCCAGAACACAACTGAGAAAAACAAGTCGCCTCTTTGGTCGAGCCGACTTGAAATCGCTGTAACCTCTTACAGATATAGGGTCATGGGTTCGAGCCCTGCTATCGACCATACCTCTTTACGTAAGAAAGCTGACAGTTTCTTACGGAAGTTATGAGTCTAGTACTGGTTCTCCCCAGGAACGATTATTATGTAAATTGTCCAGCCTGTTAAAATGATCAAAAATACGACTGGAATTGGCGTTAAACTCACAGGTGTATGTCCAGTCTCGGTGCCCATAAAAAACAAAACAAACAAAAAAAACCAATAAGAACCACTAATTATAATTCTTAAACGAAAAAAAAAATGATTTTTTTTTCTTTATGTTTATTGATAATATATCAAGACTGGACAAACTTTGTGGACAAACTCCTACATCAACCGTACAACACAAGGTCTTGCTCCTTTGAGTTAAGTATCATTCCAATGTCATTTGAAGATAGCAAGTGGCACGCAAAACTGTGACCTGAATTATTTTAGATTGCGGTGCAATTTTGCCAAAATGCATGCAATTTCTTGTGTGACTTGATGCTTTGACTTTGTTCATTGACACCGAAATCCTCAGAAATTCTTGAAATTTAACCCAACATATGCATTACTTTTAGAAACAAGGACAATCATTTAAACTGAATTCTATCAAAGGGTATTTAACTTGATCGTTTAATTTCTAATGAAGTTAAATCCAAAACATATATCGATAATGAATAGCTAGAAACCTGCATGCTCGGTGCCACGCATAGGCAGTATATTCTGCAGCATTCTTGGAATAGTCGAGCTAAATTTAGAAACGTTAATCAGGAAGACTCGGTAAACAATGATTTAATGAGCTCGTTTTCGCTCTCTTTAGGTCATCGGATTTCATTTCTTCATAATGCATTTAATGAACTATATATACTTGTTTAATTAATCTTTTTGTTTTGGATGACAATGCAATGAATAATAGCGAAAGTGTAAATCGAATTAGCCCATTTGGTTCAAACCTACAGATCGGATTTACCTTTAGTTCAAGTACGGCTTATTGAAAATTTTTAATTACGACTAACGATACTGACAAAGTATACAAGCGTAAGTATAGTATTAACACTGTATTGCATTTCTCAATAAAGGTAGATCTGGGCATGCTTAATCATTTATACTTAAAATGATCACTGGAATATACTAAATCTGCGAAACGGTATGTTACTTTTCATTCGTTTTGTATCATTCATTTGTAATTATATTTATTATGGTATTGTATAAATTCGCATATTGTTACAATTAGCGTTTTACACTGGTAAAGCAGTGACAGCTCTTTATAATTATAGTAACAACAGTATAAATGTGCCAAGGTCTCTGGGCTTTTTAAGTTTCTTTTCAAAATAATTTGATGTCTTTAATTTATCAGTTTCTCAAAAAAATAGTTATATAACCATTCACAATTGCCATTCTAATGGTCCAGTCAGTGATCTGTTTTTGAAAACATGTCACAAATAACACTGAGTTTCGTTTTCTATAGAAATGAAAATAAACCTTCCGAATTATGTGGATTATCAATTGTTGACTAGGATTTCTTTATATCAGTTATACACGGATAAACGATACTATCTTGAATTATGGTCAAATCAAATTAAATTTTATTTCATGTCGGTATATCAGTACAATAAACATTAGCTATGCATAGCTATTGACCGACTAAATGCATAGCTATTGACTGACTAATGCATAGCTATTGACCGACTTATGGTCAACAATAAAGCTTAAGACACTGTACAACATGGGTCGAAAACATGTAAGAGATGAGATCATACTGAATTATTTTTCTCATTGACAGAGATATATGAAAAATACCAAAGATTCAATGGGTGTATATCAGTCAATTTTTGACTAGAATATTCTATCAAGCATTTTACAGATTTCCACAATATTCAATGAGAATGGAACTGTTAAACATTTAAAAAAAAAAATAAACAATATGCTATGAGTATAAACTATTGATTAATGTTTTTCTTAAAATAACGACGATAATCTTAAACGGTGATCAAGTGTTCGGTCTATAGTGCAGGAATTCCTCTGCCCCTTTTTTGTAATTGGATATCAATTAACTAAAAGGGATTTTGTAATAGAGTTCCATAAATGTAATCAAGAAAGTCGTCGGAAAACACTTTTGCGTTCAACAAAGTGATATCTTTGAATCCAGAATTTACTTTACGATGGTCTTTAAATTATGATACTCCCCGACTGTCTGGTGCCACGAAAATCCATTCCTCCTTATATGTCGGACAGTTTCGTCCTGACCTGTCATTACATGTACATTTTGTAATTTTGTACATTACGTAGAGAGTGGAAAGAATTGGTAATGCCTACTTATACTATACCCTAATTAATCGAGCCGCAAGATTAAAATATTTATAATATATATGAGCGATTGAAAAACGTATTTAGTTAATTTGTACGACTTTTTGCACCAAGTAAAGGCAAAAAAGGCACCGTCACAGAAAGGCATTTACGCCAAGAAGTGTAATATTTAGTAAAACATATAAACTTAAATGAATCACGATGACATTTACCGCGTCTTTCTCTTATCAGTCATACGTATGCAATGTATAACAAACATATCGTGGGTCTTACGCGACTGCATGCGATAGCCAAAAATAATGTGTCCAGGAGGTTACGGGTTCGAGCCCCACTGGGGTCACGACCGTATTTCCTCATATGACACCAGTACTGTTTTTTCCAGGAAGCGAACTCGAGAGTGACGCAATAAGCTACAGCCTTTCTTCACAACCGAGCTAAATAAATTAGTATAAACTAAACTAAAAAATGTGTCTGAGAATTAACGAAACATATATTTGATCGATTTATATCATTGAATACGCAACTGTGGAATCAAGTTGAAGTTACTTTGCAAAATAAAATAATATAGGCGAATTCTTATCTTTTTAAATAGAAGAAGTCTGGAACGAAATATAATTTAAAATGATGTTAGTCTTCAAAATGACGAAAGACATTTATTTTAGCATAGATTTATACTCCGAGCCTAGGTCCTAACAATAACTATATGTTTTTTTTAAACACGTGTCGAAATTTTAAACATATTTTTTCCTACATGTGTTTTCATTGTATTTAGATAGTATACAAAAAAAAAATCAAAATACAAGGCCCAATAATTACACATAATTTGACATATTTGTATACAGGTATTTAAATAAGGAGTAAACCTAGCAGACACTGACTAGATATTGTGTAGTCAGTCATCAACCAATGAAATTGTTTTGCAGGAGACAAGGTCCAGCGTTGCCGATGTGGTTGAATTTTAAAGACAACGCACAGGGAAACTATGCAACAGCAGGTCAAGCCGGAAAGTTTCCGCAGCCCCCTACAGGTGGGAAAGCCCCAGAATTCTCACGGCAAAACAGCACCCGCAGTAGCAGGGGTTCAGCCAGGTGATACATCTACCGTGATTTATATAATTATCTATGATTTACTCAGTACTATTACTATACCGTTCATAATTAAAATTACTTTTGGTAAACTCACTATGGCCTGTTTTGTTAACTTTCATTCGATTGGGATGCATATTAATTAGCCATTACTGATCAAAGTCCAGGGAGTGGTCAATACCATTTAATAGGCTTAGACTTTGAACTTATTACAATAAATCCCTTACTGTTTTCATAGATCTATTACACATTGTGTCAAGTAGTTTTGAATTTTTGAATTTTCACAGATCTGGAAAGTCTGCAAGCTCTAAAAAGAATTTATTATCAAAGTTAGAAGAGCACGAACTAAACACAAAGACCTCCGAGTGGGGAAAGAATCAAGACTACAAAATGATTCGGGAGCGACGAAAGGCAATAAGAAAGCAAATTGATGCCAAATTGCGCGTTGTGCGGAGGCTCTTCATTCCATCTATTGTTGGTATTATTCTTGGAATAGTTGTTCTGTTTGGGGCGACGATACGCACTCTAAGCGATGGAACAGTATTCTGGACTTTCAGGGAACAGTTCAAAATTATTGGACCTATCATTATCGTACTGGGTATAATATTGCTATTTACGGCAATAGGATTGGAAAACTATAGCATGGAAAAATTAAAAAAGGCGGGTATACAAGATGTAAAACCCGTTATTCACCCAGACTTTCTGATTGAACGGACGAGATATGAGACACAGACATCAAAAGACTCATCAGGAAGTTCTTATGACCCCGATTGTATTGGGCTAGATAGACAAAGACTGTTATGGAAAATAAACAATCAAGACGAAGAAGACGGATTTTTGTGTTCTAGCATAACGTCTGCATCGAGCGGTGTGTTACCAAAAGGGGACATAGATCTCACAGCACGTTGTTGCGCCGGACCAATGGAAATAGATTTAGATGACAGGCCAAATAATGTAAGATTCAGTATAAATAGAGAAGCTGTAGACGACACCGTGGAAAATGCAAAACATGAGAAGACGTATCTTCATACAATAAGCACTATTCCTTGTATACAAGTAACGGATGTTGACGAGATTTCACGTCATTCTACGCCATCGTCTGCCATAACCGCTAAATCAGTGTCATTTGTCCCAGCTTCGTCGCAAAAATCGGGTCAAGAGATGAATGAATCTTCATCAAAAGATGCAAGTCTCTCGTATAAAAATGGAAGCATTCCTGCGAAAGAAATTGGACATATGGACAGACTTACAGAAGAAATTATATCGCAAATAGAGCAAGGGTAACTATTCAGTCCGTGTTATTCAAAAAAACATAACAAAATTGAAATTGGATGTAAATAAGTTTAGGTCTTGGTCCAAGTGTTTTGGACAGAGAAGAGCAGGACAACGTGGCAAGAATCAAGTGCTATTGAACGAGACTCTGTGCAAAGACTGCTCGGAGATGTCACAGTCACCGAGAAGCCTCCATTCTAAAAGGCTACAGCTAGAGACAGGAAGTTGAGAGATAAGCAAGTGCTATAATAAACTGTTGAACATAAAAATAGTTTAAATACAGGAGCGTTGAAGAATATAAACGTATCATTTTTAAGAATGAAATAAAATTAAAATTTAGCACATTATTTAATGATGTCTCCATTTCTGTGTCCTGATGAAATAACTATAATAAACTAGACCATAAGGCGATGAAACGTTAACAAAGAGAAAGCATTATATCTGTATACTGTAAAGCACTTTATTTTCGCGTGATCTTTATTTCGCGAAAACCATGGTCCTGAATTATTTCGCGGATATATGAATTCGTGACCGAATGTCCATATTCAATTTTAAAAAAACACCGCGAATAATACCAGATTTACAGCATGGCATAGAGTTTCAAGAAGAAATATCGCACTTTAATGCTGTAGCTTTGAAGTATGTTCTTCACGTTTAAAATTATGTTTGCAACATAAGCATTATGAATATGTCCAATTGGAGCTGAAACACCTTACTGTTGTATAGAAGCTCACGTAAGACAGGAGCGGCGAACTTTTCCGATTGACAATCCTCCTCGGCAATTTTGAAAGAACAATATGTGATATTATAAATACTTCCATAAAAAATTGTCACTTGGTGACCTTCTACCGGGTAAAGTCTGTTCACTAAAGATATAGCTGCCTAGATAAGGGCTAGTTTTCCATATGCATTGTATTGTTACAAGGGAATCCTTGGGTCTAAGTTCACTAGTCTGATTTCAAAAACAATTTTACTGAACTATTCTATCGCGACCCTTCACTTAATAATTTGTCGGTTCGTTAAAAACTAGACCATTAGAACGTGGGGCTTGTTTCCCATATTTAATTGTAGTGGAAGCTTTGGAAACCTCGACACCACTGAGGAGGTTTTTAAATAATCTGACAGAATGAGTGTTTTTTCTACCAAATTCTTTCAAACAGTTTTGGGTTCATAAATAGTCGTGGTCGTCAGAAGGTGGTGAGAGTTTCCATAATATGACTATACTGGTGATGTTGAAAATCAATTTATTCAACAATTGTTTATTTTGGTATTCCTTCAAACCATATTTGCTCATCAAAATGCGTGACGACCATAGTCATACAGTGTGTCTTCAGTAAGTATGAGGTTTTGTTCATAATACTTTATGCTACTCTTTCTGATCGTTGCCAAACAGTTATAACAAGAAGGTCATGATGGTCCTATATCGATCACCTGAGGGATATTGTCATCAAGTGGAATTCTGCATGCAAAACTATCTGTATAATTCAAATTTCATTGCTGTTGCTTAACAAAGTAGAAAGTAGATCAGTAGGTCAAGTGGTCCCGAGTTTTACCATGTGACTTCAAAATTAGTAGGGGTAAGCTATTGGTCAAGACCAACCTCACTATCTAGTTTGAAAATCACAGGCCTAATGGTTCTCAAGTTATTGAGCATAATATATCTGACCTTGACTTTTGATCCAGTAACTTAAATGTCAATAGAAGTCATCTACTGGATAAGATCAACCTGTCCATGAAATCTGATGATCCTATGCTTAATCGCTCTAGAGTTATTCAAAATAATCCGTTTAACCATGGACGTGGACATCAAGGCATAATGTGGACAAACTTTGTAGTTGACCACCAGACAATGCTTTATGTGCTGGGTCACAAAGTTTAAGACAAGACTTTTCCCCTGTAACTCTATTTACATACAAGGGACCCCTAGAGCGTGGTCAGTTTTGATCCGAGGGGCATGATTTGAATAATCTTGACAGAGGTCCACTAGACAATGTTACATACGAACTATCTAGGCCTTGTGGTTTCAGAGAAAATTTCAAAAGGTTTTCCTATATGCATTTGTAAGTCTGAGTAAACTCAGTGACCCTCGGGCAAAATATCTAAGCTCTAGACCTAGCTGTTTTGCAAGAAAATATTTTAGTGGTTTCCTATGTAAGTCTATGTAAAACAAGTGACCCCTGGGCGGGGGTCAATTTTGACCCAGAGGTTATGATTTAAACACTCTTGGTAGCTACATGCCAAATATTTCAAAGAGAAGCGTTTTAGAGATTTTTTTTCCATAAAAAACAAGTGACACCTGGATGTGGTCAATTTTGACTCGAGGGTCATGATTTGTACAATCTTGTTAGAGGTCCACTAGACAATGCTAATTGCCAAATATCTATGTTATAGGCCTTCCGGTTTTTGAGAAAAATATTTTTGAAATTTTTCCAACCAGAGTTCTGCATGGAAAAGAATTCTTTTAACACCTTTGATACAAAACCACCCAAGGAATATCCCTGTAAAGTCAGTGGTTTTAGAAGAGATGTTGTTTGAAACAAAAAATTGAAGACGCATGACGCACGACAGACGACCACGGACGCCAGACATATGGGGATCCTAAAAGTTCACATTGGCACTCAGTGCCAGGTGAGCTAAACATTGCCCGTTGACTTATGTAAGCAATATAGGGACATCTAGACCCTATCATTATTCTATGTACGAACATTGTAATTAAGACAATATTAAATACAGCGTTTTTGGATCATGTGAAGTAAACCACGGTAATTTAACGTTTAATTATTGATGATATACCAGTAAACAGCGGTTCAATTACAATCTTATTGTCCTCTGACATTAAATTATAATTTTGAATAAAACACTTTAACAATAATGTTCAATTACACGCGATTAAACACGTGGATCCAAAATTAAATTTTTGTCAAAGCCAAACTTAATAAAACAATCAACTGTGTCGTCCGTTTGACAAGGTGGGAAGTTCGGTTTCCTTTTTAATGCAAACTATATATTGGACAAATTGTTTGTGCTCGACATGGCCTTGGTAGGTGGGTTCGGAGGGAGTCATGTCACCGCCCATTATAAGGAAAGAAGGTTAGTGATCTATGTTTACCTATTAATATTTTCCTAACTTTACGTGTTGTTCAGATATGTTTCCTTTTTGTCTGAATTTCAATAGATATAGTACAAAATGCCACTCGTCTTTTCTAGGAGGAGTATTGCTGCACAGGCAGATGTGGAAAACTGCGGTTGTATTCATTTCTCGTTGAAACAGAAGCCTAAGAAGAAAAGCAGAAGCCGAGTTAAAAAAGAACGTAGGAAGCAGTTCAGCATTTGGTTTTTCGAGACTGAAGAACAGAAAGAGATAGAACACGGAAAGAGAAGACAAGAAAGAAAAAAGAAGAAGAAAATGCAATGGAGGGGTATGGCAAATCGCTGTGTGCTTTGCTTGTACTGTTTCGACGCTATTTTATGGATAATAGGTACCATGTTTACACTTTGCAGTAGCGTTAAAGCTTTTGGTAAACACACAGATTTTTATAAATCTAAACATCTTTACCGCTTATTGGGACCCGCATTTCTTCTCGCTGCTCTACTAATGCTATTTCTAGCGACTGGGCTCAAACATCGAATAAGAACAAAGCACGAAAAACCACAACGGAATTTCTACATTGTACAGAAGAAAAAGAAGGCATCATTCAAATCGGATACACATACGAAAGACCCTGACAATGATTCAGGAAACGAAGAAGATATCGAAAAGGATGCTATTAGCAAACCAAAATTATTGGAATTAAAATTAGAAGAAGAAAAGGAAAACAACGCAATTGCCAAAACTATACCGATGTCCGACAAGGTATGGCAAGATGATATTTCGACTGAGTGTACCGCTCCAACAGAACAGCCAGAAATCGAGCTGGGTGAAAACTTGAAACGTGTCAAAGACAGAAAGGCTTGGGCAAAAACTAAATGGATGAGACTTGATACAGAGGCTGACGAAGATGTTGAGCTTGACGATATTGTAGCTTTGAGAATTACCGAGAATAAGGAATATGAGGAAGGGAGTATCGGAACTGTCGCAAATACTCAAACAAAAGTACACCCGAAATCTACCGGAAAGCGGCGAATAACCAGATTCAAGCCAATGTCTGGGAGCTGCTTTACGGCGCAATCTTCCATTAAATCTCAGACGTCCATGACGTCATGCACCAGCACAACCTCCGAGTCAGCACCTCTTGTTAGAAGATGACAAACAAAAACAAGTGATGCTGCTGCATACTTGCTTTGATCCTTGTCTATAATAATTTTGTACGTACTTGTAATCATCTTCATGTTGAAAAACATTATTATACGTTTCACAGTTACGATGTGTCCTTATAACAAAACAATGTTAAAGCATAAGGAGTGTCTAGAGCGCTCAGAAGCGACAACATTTTCAAAGGAAAGTTTCGTCTGTTTTTTCTTTCTCGTTTTATGTATGGACGCGTGGCGATTTGGCTTATACAAACTAAATGACTACTGTCTATGGACATCCATATATGATTTAACTAAACAACTGATCACGAGAATTTCAGTCTGAAAGTGATAACTGCAAAATATTTACATGATATAATTTTATGGATCTTTACCAATAAACAGATTTGTCAAAGCTAAACTATGTTATACAATGTTATCACAAAAAGAATGGATCACATCTACTAAAGTTACTGGATTTAATATTTTCAGAGCGTGGACCTTTTACAAAATATGTCTTTTCAAACCGATCAAGGTCATCACATTACATGCAATTAAATAGTAGCCATTTTGATCTTACAACTTTATAAAGGTAAATCATATTTCTCTAAAACACGAGAAACGATGTAATAAAGATACAAGAAAAATACCGTTCATACTCTAAAATGCTCATATAAATATCTTTATTATTTGGTACCACCGCTTTTGAAGGAAAAAGGCATTCATTGTTTCGTCCATGAGTTAGTATACATGCATGTTGATGCTGCGAATAGGACATACCCCTTCCATACTGTGGAAGTTTAACAAGAGCTGTCACAAGGACAGCGCGCTCGGCATTTTCAGTGCTTGCCAATAAAACAAAACTGTATAAACAAGGACCACAAGTAGCAAGATATTAAGTCAAGAGTTCAAGTCTTTTCAAGACTTGTAAAGAGTCTTCGTTCAATTTTACATACAGCTTTGATTTTCAAAATTGGTAAAGTCTTCGTTCAATTTAACCGAGATTCTGAGTCGATAAAGATCCTAAATTAAAAATAAAATCATTGACAGAGTTAACTTTTCTTGCCTATAGATGGGGGTAATGATGCAAACAAGCATGCACACAATAATTTAACTAGGAATTTCTAAGTACAAATCAAGACACATTTTCACAGGGTTATCTTCTCTTGCTTACAGATAGGTGTCATAATGGTAGTATTCCAAATTTCAAAGTAATATCTAAAATGGAAAAGTCAACAAGTGGACAAGAATGAAAAATTTAACTGAGTTTCTAAGTCGAAAAGGGCAATAATTCAAATGAAATCCTTGACAGAGTTACCTTCTCCAATCTGTGTTTGGGAATCATGATGGTAAACAAGTATTCCAACATTCAAAGTAATATCTCAAACAGTTCAGTCAAAAAGTGGACTCGTACGAAAAATTTAACCAAGATTCTAAGTCGATAAAGATCCTAAATAAAAAATAGAATCATTGACAGAGTAAACTTTGCTTGCCTATAGATGGGGGTAAAATTTAAAAGGATTAAAAATTCGACGCTGTGTTTAATGAATCGACCTTTAAGAGGATTAATACGACTGGTTGTGACGCATACTGTACGTTCTAACTATTTGGGAAATTTCCAAAATCAATTTTAGTCATGCATTTCGACTATTCGGCGTCTATTTGTCGGTATCACATTTTTGTTTAACCTTTTTTGCGATTATAAATGCTTTCGGCGCAGCCTTTGACCGGAAGTTGGTAACTTTCAACTCGCCAATTAAATGACTAGAATATGCCAACTTTTTGGATAAAATTTTGTATCGCACTTTTTGATTCATAAAACGGCAAATGGGTCAAACAAAAAAAATTTCCCCATTATTATCTTTATTATTTTTATTGATGCAATTCCAGTTAGTGACAAAAAAACATACTTCTGTGGTCATTCTTAGGCGTCTAAATTTTAAGACGTTACGATTTGAACATCTGTGTTTAAATAAAGAAAGCAACCCCCAAACACTGGCAAGCACAACACCAACCTGACCCACTCACAGAAGAGTTAATCCTCCAATTATCCATTCAGATGAACAGCACACTTTGACCTTCATATCAACTAAACAAAGGCAATGCTTTGAAAAATAAAATCCTGCCCATGGTATAGTCCATCTTTGAAGGCAGGCTTTGACACTGAAACAAAATATCCTGTCCCTGCTCCATCTCTCTCTTCACACCCGGAACAGCAATCAATCACCCTACCAGCTAAGGGATTCAGAACAACAGGCCGTTCCAACACAACACTTCTTGCGTACATATTGGCACTGGGGTACTCGAACGCATTGATTGTACATAGCGTTGATCAACAGATTATGGCAATTGACAGGCCCTGAAGCTGAAAACAATTCCGTCTGTGCCCTCTCCATCTCTCTCCTCACACCCGAAACAGCAGTTCATCATCCTACCACTGGTCCAGCCAAGGGATTCAGAAGAATAGGTCATTCCAACACAACACTTCTTGCGAGCATATTGACACTGGATTACTCGAAAGCATCGATTGCAGTATTGATCAATAGATTGTGGCAACTGACGGGCATTGAAATCTGAAAGAGATCTAAATCCCGCCAGTATTTTGAAAAAACATCGATCTTTATTAGTCTGCCTACCTGTAGTAACTGAATGTAATCAATGGACATTGTGCTACTCAACACTTCCAGTAACTGTCAAATGCCTTACTAAAATTCAATAAAAAATAACTTTTACCTGAAGTTTTATAAAAAAAAGCAGTTACTAAACATTAAAGATAACTTGCTCTCCCAGAGAGTAACCTAAGACTCAATCAGTTACTCTGCTATGTATTTGTTCTGTGCATTGTGGCATGTGAGTGGTATTATGTCTGTACCAATAACCTCTACTTGCACTAGGTCAAAATGTTGCCCTCTTACAGTTAATATCATTCCAGTATAATGTGCCTTGACAATTTGATTTCCCTTTATACTTTTAAAAAGCTGAGCCACAAGTCAAAAATTTGACTTGAACTGACGTTTTATTTGTAAAACCTGACTTGCAAAATTGCATATGGCAAAAGCCCAGAAAACGTGCAACGGGGGGAGGGGGGAGTAGCAGTGCAGAGGAGGGGATTTGACTTTGTCATTTGTATTAAGCAAGTAAAATAACTAAATACATTGTATAACCAAAATATTCAACAAACGTTAAGCAGGAAAACCATCCAGCGTTGCACCTAGTATTTTACTACATAATACTTACAGGAAAGGGAAACACATAAAATGAAATGCAATACAGAAAATTACAGACATGTCTTTACACGAAATACCTGATTAGGAACTCTAAAAAATACATGTTTTCAGATGGAATTGTCTAGCATAATTATATTCATCCTTTAACAAAATACTTTGTTAATTGATTAGCGTAATTAGTTACTAGGGGCCTGAATATTCCTTAAAATGAACCTGCTACCCTATGGGAAGTTTTTGTCAAAAATGAGTGGCCTGAAGATTCCTTAAAATGAACCTAGAACCCTATGGGAAGTTTTTGTCAAAAATGAGTTGCCTGAAAATTCCTTGAAATAAACCTCCTACCTTATGAGAAGTTTTTGTCAAAAATGAGTTGCCTGAATATTCCTTAAAATGAACTTACTACCCTATGAGAAGTTTTTGTCAAAAATGAGATGCCTAAAGATTCCTTAAGTTGAACCTACTCCATATGAGAAGTTTTTGTCAAAATTAAAGGGCAATAACTCTGTATTTACTACAAAAAGAGTCATGGTTCTTGTATACTGCACTTCCTCTTATTGTGCTGGACCATTGTATGAAGTTGTATTGAATTCCAACTAGTAGTTTTCAAGTTATGCTCTGGGACAAGGAAAAGTAAAACTGGGCAATAACTCTGTATTTACTAGAGAAAGAGTTATGGTTCCTGTACACTGCACTTCCTCTCAGTGAGCTTGGCAATTGTATGAAGTTGTGTTGAATTCCAACCAGTAGTTTTCGAATAATGCTTCGGACAAAGAAAAGTAACAAAGGTCAATAACTCCGTCATGAGTCAAGATAGAGTTATGGCTCCTGTGCACTGCACTTCCTCTAAATGTACTTGACCATTGTATCAAGTTAAATTGAATTCCAACAAGAAGTGTTCAAGAAATGCTCCGGACAAGGAAAAATAACAAAGGGCAATAACTCTGTAATGAGTAAAGAAAGAGTTATGGTTCTTGTACAATGCACTTCCTCTCATTGTGCTAGACCATTGTACGAAGTTGTATTGAATTACAACCAGTAGTTTCCAAGTTATGCTCTGGCCAAGGAAAGGTAACGAAGGGCAATAACTCTGTAATGAGTCAAAAAGAGTTATGATTCTTGTGAACTGCACTTCCACTCAATGACCTTGAGCATTGTATGAAGTTGTATTGAATTCCAACCAGTAGTTTTATGAGAAGTTTTTGTCAAAAATGAGTTGCCTGAAGATTCCTTAAAATGAATCTGCTATCCTATGGGAAGTTTTTGTCAAAAATAAGTTCGTTGAAGAATCCTTAAAATGAATCTGCTATCTCATGAGAAGTTTTTGTCAAAAATGAGTTGCCTGAAGATTCCTTAAAATGAATCTGCTATCCTATGGGAAGTTTTTGTCAAAAATGAGTGGCCTGAAGATTCCTTAAAATGAATCTGTTACCTTATGAGAAGTGTTTGTCAAAAATGAGTGGCCTGAAGATTCCTTAAAATGAATCTCTTACCTTATGAGAAGTTTTTGTCAAAAATGAGTGGCCTGAAGATTCCTTAAAATGAATCTGCTACCTTATTAGAAGTTTTGTCAAAAATGAGTTTCCTGAAGATTCCTTAAAATGAATCTGTTACCTTATGAGAAGTTTTTGTCAAAAATGAGTTGCCTGGAGATTCATTAAAATGATACTGCTACCCTATGGGGAGTATCTGTCAAAAATGAGTTGCCTGAAGATTCCTTAAAAAGGATCTGCTACCTTATGAGAAGTTTTTGTCAAAAATGAGTGGCCTAAAGATTCCTTAAAATGAATCTGCTACCTTATGAGAAGTTTTTGTCAAAAATGAGTTGCCTGAAGATTCTTTAAAATGAATCTGCTACCTTATGAGAAGTTATTGTCAAAAATGAGTTGCCTGAAGATTCCTTAAAATGAATCTGTTACCTTATGAGAAGTTTTTGTCAAAAATGAGTTGCCTGGAGATTCATTAAAATGATACTGCTACCCTATGGGGAGTGTCTGTCAAAAATGAGTGGCCTGAAGATACCTTAAAAAGAATCTGCTACCTTATGAGAAGTTTTTGTCAAAAATGAGAGGCCTAAAGATTCCTTAAAATGAATCTGTTATCTTGTGAGAAGTTTTTGTCAAAAATGAGCTGCCTGAAGATTCCTTAAAACGAATCTGCTACCTTATGAGAAGTTTTTGTCAAAAATGAGTGGCCTGAAGATTCCTTAAAATGAATCTGCTACCTTATAAGAAGTTTTTGTCAAAAATGAGTGGCCTGAAGATTCCTTAAAATGAATCTGTTACCTTATGAGAAGTTTTTGTCAAAAATGAGTTGCCTGGAGATTCATTAAAATGATACTGCTACCCTATTGGGAGTATCTGTCAAAAATGAGTGGCCTAAAGATTCCTTAAAAAGAATCTGCTACCTTATGAGAAGTTTTTGTCAAAAATGAGTGGCCTAAAGATTCCTTAAAATGAATCTGTTACCTTATGAGAAGTGTTTGTCAAAAATGAGTGGCCTGAAGATTCCTTAAAATGAATCTGCTACCTTATTAGAAGTTTTGTCAAAAATGAGTTTCCTGAAGATTCCTTAAAATGAATCTGTTACCTTATGAGAAGTTTTTGTCAAAAATGAGTTGCCTGGAGATTCATTAAAATGATACTGCTACCCTATGGGGAGTATCTGTCAAAAATGAGTGGCCTGAAGATACCTTAAAAAGAATCTGCTACCTTATGAGAAGTTTTTGTCAAAAATGAGAGGCCTAAAGATTCCTTAAAATGAATCTGTTATCTTGTGAGAAGTTTTTGTCAAAAATGAGTTGCCTGAAGATTCCTTAAAATGAATTTGCTACCTTATGAGGAGTTTTTGTCAAAAATGAGTGGCCTGAAGATTCCTTAAATTGAATCTGCTACCTTATGAGAAGTTTTTGTCAAAAATGAGTGGCCTGAAGATTCCTTAAAATGAATCTGTTATCTTGTGAGAAGTTTTTGTCAAAAATGAGCTGCCTGAAGATTCCTTAAAACGAATCTGCTACCTTATGAGAAGTTTTTGTCAAAAATGAGTGGCCTGAAGATTCCTTAAAATGAATCTGCTACCTTATAAGAAGTTTTTGTCAAAAATGAGTGGCCTGAAGATTCCTTAAAATGAATCTGTTACCTTATGAGAAGTTTTTGTCAAAAATGAGTTGCCTGGAGATTCATTAAAATGATACTGCTACCCTATTGGGAGTATCTGTCAAAAATGAGTGGCCTAAAGATTCCTTAAAAAGAATCTGCTACCTTATGAGAAGTTTTTGTCAAAAATGAGTGGCCTAAAGATTCCTTAAAATGAATCTGTTACCTTATGAGAAGTGTTTGTCAAAAATGAGTGGCCTGAAGATTCCTTAAAATGAATCTGCTACCTTATTAGAAGTTTTGTCAAAAATGAGTTGCCTGAAGATTCCTTAAAATGAATCTGTTACCTTATGAGAAGTTTTTGTCAAAAATGAGTTGCCTGGAGATTCATTAAAATGATACTGCTACCCTATGGGGAGTATCTGTCAAAAATGAGTGGCCTGAAGATTCCTTAAAAAGAATCTGCTACCTTATGAGAAGTTTTTGTCAAAAATGAGTGGCCTAAAGATTCCTTAAAATGAATCTGTTATCTTGTGAGAAGTTTTTGTCAAAAATGAGTTGCCTGAAGATTCCTTAAAATGAATTTGCTACCTTATGAGGAGTTTTTGTCAAAAATGAGTGGCCTGAAGATTCCTTAAATTGAATCTGCTACCTTATGAGAAGTTTTTGTCAAAAATGAGTGGCCTGAAGATTCCTTAAAATGATACTGCTACCCTATGGGGAATATCTGTCAAAAATGAGTGGCCTGAAGATTCCTTAAAAATGAACCTCCTTCCTATACTGCACTTCCTCTCATTGTGCTGGACCATTGTATGAAGTTGTATTGAATTCCAACTAGTAGTTTTCAAGTTATGCTCTGGGACAAGGAAAAGTAAAACTGGGCAATAACTCTGTATTTACTAGAGAAAGAGTTATGGTTCCTGTACACTGCACTTCCTCTCAGTGAGCTTGGCAATTGAATGAAGTTGTGTTGAATTCCAACCAGTAGTTTTCGAATAATGCTTCGGACAAAGAAAAGTAACAAAGGTCAATAACTCCGTAATGAGTCAAGATAGAGTTATAGCTCCTGTTGCACTGCACTTCCTCTAAATGTACTTGACCATTGTATCAAGTTAAATTGAATTCCAACAAGAAGTGTTCAAGAAATGGCTCGGACAAAAAAAAAATAACAAAGGGTCATAACTCTGTAATTAGTCAAGAAAGAGTTATGGTTCTTGTACAATGCACTTCCTCTCATTGTGCTAGACCATTGTATGAAGTTGTATTGAATTACAACCAGTGTTTCCAAGTTATGCTCTGGACAAGGAAAGGTAACGAAGGGCAATAACTCTGTAATGAGACAAAAAGAGTTATGATTCCTGTGAACTGCACTTCCACTCAATGAACTTGAGCATTGTATGAAGTTGTATTGAATTCCAACCAGTAGTTTTATGAGAAGTTTTTGTCAAAAATGAGTGGCCTGAAGATTCCTTAAAATGAATCTGCTATCCTATGGGAAGTTTTTGTCAAAAATAAGTTCGTTGAAGATTCCTTAAAATGAATCTGCTATCTCGTGAGAAGTTTTTGTCAAAAATGAGTTGCATGAAGATTCCTTAAAATGAATCTGCTATCCTATGGGAGGTTTTTGTCAAAAATGAGTGGCCTGAAGATTCCTTAAAATGAATCTGCTACCTTATGAGAAGTTTTTGTCAAAAATGAGTGGCCTGAAGATTCCTTAAAATGAATCTGTTACCTTATGAGAAGTGTTTGTCAAAAATGAGTGGCCTGAAGATTCCTTAAAATGAATCTGCTACCTTATTAGAAGTTTTGTCAAAAATGAGTTTCCTGAAGATTCCTTAAAATGAATCTGTTACGTTATGAGAAGTTTTTGTCAAAAATGAGCTGCCTGAAGATTCCTTAAAATGAATTTGCTACCTTATGAGAAGTTTTTGTCAAAAATGAGTGGCCTGAAGATTCCTTAAATTGAGTCTGCTACCTTATGAGAAGTTTTTGTCAAAAATGAGTGGCCTGAAGATTCCTTAAAATGATACTGCTACCCTATGGGGAATATTTGTCAAAAATGAGTGGCCTGAAGATTCTTAAAAATGAACCTCCTTCCTTATGAGAAGTTTTTGTCAAAAATGAGTGCCCTGAAGATTCCTTAAAATGAATCTGCTACCTTATGAGAAGTTTTTGTCAAAAATGAGTGGCCTGAAGATTCCTTAAAATGAATTCACTACCCTATGATAATTTTTTGTTAAAAATGAGTTGCCTGAAGATTCCTTAAAATGATAATGCTACCCTATGGGGAGTATTTGTCAAAAATGGGTGGCCTGAAGATTCCTTAAAATGAATCTGTTACCTTATGAGAAGTTTTTGTCAAAAATGAGTTGCCTGGAGATTCATTAAAATGATACTGCTACCTTATGGGGAGTATCTGTAAAAATGAGTGGCCTAAAGATTCCTTTAAAAGAATCTGCTACCTTATGAGAAGTTTTTGTCAAAAATGAGAGGCCTAAAGATTCCTTAAAATGAATCTGTTATCTTGTGAGAAGTTTTTGTCAAAAATGAGCTGCCTGAAGATTCCTTAAAATGAATCTGCTACCTTATGAGAAGTTTTTGTCAAAAATGAGTGGCCTGAAGATTCCTTAAAATGAATCTGCTACCTTATGAGAAGTTTTTGTCAAAAATGAGTGGCCTGAAGATTCCTTAAAATGAATCTGTTACCTTATGAGAAGTTTTTGTCAAAAATGAGTTGCCTGGAGATTCATTAAAATGATACTGCTACCCTATTGGGAGTATCTGTCAAAAATGAGTGGCCTAAAGATTCCTTAAAAAGAATCTGCTACCTTATGAGAAGTTTTTGTCAAAAATGAGTGGCCTAAAGATTCCTTAAAATGAATCTGTTACCTTATGAGAAGTGTTTGTCAAAAATGAGTGGCCTGAAGATTCCTTAAAATGAATCTGCTACCTTATTAGAAGTTTTGTCAAAAATGAGTTGCCTGAAGATTCCTTAAAATGAATCTGTTACCTTATGAGAAGTTTTTGTCAAAAATGAGTTGCCTGGAGATTCATTAAAATGATACTGCTACCCTATGGGGAGTATCTGTCAAAAATGAGTGGCCTGAAGATACCTTAAAAAGAATCTGCTACCTTATGAGAAGTTTTTGTCAAAAATGAGAGGCCTAAAGATTCCTTAAAATGAATCTGTTATCTTGTGAGAAGTTTTTGTCAAAAATGAGTTGCCTGAAGATTCCTTAAAATGAATTTGCTACCTTATGAGAAGTTTTTGTCAAAAATGAGTGGCCTGAAGATTCCTTAAATTGAATCTGCTACCTTATGAGAAGTTTTTGTCAAAAATGAGTGGCCTGAAGATTCCTTAAAATGATACTGCTACCCTATGGGGAATATCTGTCAAAAATGAGTGGCCTGAAGATTCTTAAAAATGAACCTCCTTCCTATACTGCACTTCCTCTCATTGTGCTGGACCACTGTATGAAGTTGTATTGAATTCCAACTAGTAGTTTTCAAGTTATGCTCTGGGACAAGGAAAAGTAAAACTGGGCAATAACTCCGTATTTACTAGAGAAAGAGTTATGGTTCCTGTACACTGCACTTCCTCTCAGTGAGCTTGGCAATTGAATGAAGTTGTGTTGAATTCCAACCAGTAGTTTTCGAATAATGCTTCGGACAAAGAAAAGTAACAAAGGTCAATAACTCCGTAATGAGTCAAGATAGAGTTATAGCTCCTGTGCACTGCACTTCCTCTAAATGTACTTGACCATTGTATCAAGTTAAATTGAATTCCAACAAGAAGTGTTCAAGAAATGCTCCGGACAAAAAAAAATAACAAAGGGTCATAACTCTGTAATTAGTCAAGAAAGAGTTATGGTTCTTGTACAATGCACTTCCTCTCATTGTGCTAGACCATTGTATGAAGTTGTATTGAATTACAACCAGTAGTTTCCAAGTTATGCTCTGGACAAGGAAAGGTAACGAAGGGCAATAACTCTGTAATGAGACAAAAAAGAGTTATGATTCCTGTGAACTGCACTTCCACTCAATGAACTTGAGCATTGTATGAAGTTGTATTGAATTCCAACCAGTAGTTTTATAAGAAGTTTTTGTCAAAAATGAGTGGCCTGAAGATTCCTTAAAATGAATCTGCTATCCTATGGGAAGTTTTTGTCAAAAATAAGTTCGTTGAAGATTCCTTAAAATGAATCTGCTATCTCGTGAGAAGTTTTTGTCAAAAATGAGTTGCATGAAGATTCCTTAAAATGAATCTGCTATCCTATGGGAAGTTTTTGTCAAAAATGAGTGGCCTGAAGATTCCTTAAAATGAATCTGCTACCTTATGAGAAGTGTTTGTCAAAAATGAGTGGCCTGAAGATTCCTTAAAATGAATCTGTTACCTTATGAGAAGTGTTTGTCAAAAATGAGTGGCCTGAAGATTCCTTAAAATGAATCTGCTACCTTATTAGAAGTTTTGTCAAAAATGAGTTTCCTGAAGATTCCTTAAAATGAATCTGTTACGTTATGAGAAGTTTTTGTCAAAAATGAGCTGCCTGAAGATTCCTTAAAATGAATTTGCTACCTAATGAGAAGTTTTTGTCAAAAATGAGTGGCCTGAAGATTCCTTAAATTGAGTCTGCTACCTTATGAGAAGTTTTTGTCAAAAATGAGTGGCCTGAAGATTCCTTAAAATGATACTGCTACCCTATGGGGAATATTTGTCAAAAATGAGTGGCCTGAAGATTCTTAAAAATGAACCTCCTTCCTTATGAGAAGTTTTTGTCAAAAATGAGTGCCCTGAAGATTCCTTAAAATGAATCTGCTACCTTATGAGAAGTTTTTGTCAAAAATGAGTGGCCTGAAGATTCCTTAAAATGAATTCACTACCCTATGATAATTTTTTGTTAAAAATGAGTTGCCTGAAGATTCCTTAAAATGATAATGCTACCCTATGGGGAGTATTTGTCAAAAATGGGTGGCCTGAAGATTCCTTAAAATGAATCTGTTACCTTATGAGAAGTTTTTGTCAAAAATGAGTTTCCTGGAGATTCATTAAAATGATACTGCTACCTTATGGGGAGTATCTGTAAAAATGAGTGGCCTAAAGATTCCTTTAAAAGAATCTGCTACCTTATGAGAAGGTTTTGTCAAAAATGAGTGGCCTAAAGATTCCTTAAAATGAATCTGCTATCTTATGAAAAGTTTTTGTCAAAAATGAGTGGCCTAAAGATTCCTTAAAATGAATCTGCTATCTTATGAGAAGTTTTTTTCAAAAATGAGTTGCCTGAAGATTCCTTAAAATGAATCTGCTACCTTATGAGAAGTTTTTGTCAAAAATGAGTTGCCTGGAGATTCATTAAAATGATACTGCTACCCTATGGGGAGTATCTGTCAAAAATGAGTGGCCTAAAGATTCCTTAAAATGAATCTGCTATCTTATGAGAAGTTTTTGTCAAAAATGAGTTGCCTGAAGATTCCTTAAAATGAATCTGCTACCTTATGAGAAGTTATTGTCAAAAATGAGTTGCCTGAAGATTCCTTAAAATGAATCTGTTACCTTATGAGAAGTTTTTGTCAAAAATGAGTTGCCTAGAGATTCATTAAAATGATACTGCTACCCTATGGGGAGTATCTGTCAAAAATGAGTGGCCTGAAGATACCTTAAAAAGAATCTGCTACCTTATGAGAAGTTTTTGTCAAAAATGAGAGGCCTAAAGATTCCTTAAAATGAATCTGTTATCTTGTGAGAAGTTTTTGTCAAAAATGAGCTGCCTGAAGATTCCTTAAAATGAATTTGCTACCTTATGAGAAGTTTTTGTCAAAAATGAGTGGCCTGAAGATTCCTTAAATTGAATCTGCTACCTTATGAGAAGTTTTTGTCAAAAATGAGTGGCCTGAAGATTCCTTAAAATGATACTGCTACCCTATGGGGAATATCTGTCAAAAATGAGTGGCCTGAAGATTCTTAAAAATGAACCTCCTTCCTTATGAGAAGTTTTGTCAAAAATGAGTGCCCTGAAGATTCCTTAAAATGAATCTTCTACCTTATGAGAAGTTTTTGTCAAAAATGAGTGGCCTGAAGATTCCTTAAAATGAATTCACTACCCTATGATAATTTTTTGTCAAAAATGAGTAGCCTGTAGATTCCTTAAAATGATAATGCTACCCTATCGGGAGTATTTGTCAAAAATGGGTGGCCTGAAGATTCCTTAAAATGAATCTGTTACCTTATGAGAAGTTTTTGTCAAAAATGAGTGGCCTTGAGATTCATTAAAATGATACTGCTACCTTATGGGGAGTATCTGTAAAAAATGAGTGGCCTAAAGATTCCTTAAAAAGAATCTGCTACCTTATGAGAAGTTATTGTCAAAAATGAGTGGCCTGAAGATTCCTTAAAATGAATCTGTTACCTTATGAGAAGTTTTTGTCAAAAATGAGCTGCCTGAAGATTCCTTAAAATGAATTTGCTACCTAATGAGAAGTTTTTGTCAAAAATGAGTGGCCTGAAGATTCCTTAAATTGAGTCTGCTACCTTATGAGAAGTTTTTGTCAAAAATGAGTGGCCTGAAGATTCCTTAAAATGATACTGCTACCCTATGGGGAATATTTGTCAAAAATGAGTGGCCTGAAGATTCTTAAAAATGAACCTCCTTCCTTATGAGAAGTTTTTGTCAAAAATGAGTGCCCTGAAGATTCCTTAAAATGAATCTGCTACCTTATGAGAAGTTTTTGTCAAAAATGAGTGGCCTGAAGATTCCTTAAAATGAATTCACTACCCTATGATAATTTTTTGTTAAAAATGAGTTGCCTGAAGATTCCTTAAAATGATAATGCTACCCTATGGGGAGTATTTGTCAAAAATGGGTGGCCTGAAGATTCCTTAAAATGAATCTGTTACCTTATGAGAAGTTTTTGTCAAAAATGAGTTTCCTGGAGATTCATTAAAATGATACTGCTACCTTATGGGGAGTATCTGTAAAAATGAGTGGCCTAAAGATTCCTTTAAAAGAATCTGCTACCTTATGAGAAGGTTTTGTCAAAAATGAGTGGCCTAAAGATTCCTTAAAATGAATCTGCTATCTTATGAAAAGTTTTTGTCAAAAATGAGTGGCCTAAAGATTCCTTAAAATGAATCTGCTATCTTATGAGAAGTTTTTTTCAAAAATGAGTTGCCTGAAGATTCCTTAAAATGAATCTGCTACCTTATGAGAAGTTTTTGTCAAAAATGAGTTGCCTGGAGATTCATTAAAATGATACTGCTACCCTATGGGGAGTATCTGTCAAAAATGAGTGGCCTAAAGATTCCTTAAAATGAATCTGCTATCTTATGAGAAGTTTTTGTCAAAAATGAGTTGCCTGAAGATTCCTTAAAATGAATCTGCTACCTTATGAGAAGTTATTGTCAAAAATGAGTTGCCTGAAGATTCCTTAAAATGAATCTGTTACCTTATGAGAAGTTTTTGTCAAAAATGAGTTGCCTAGAGATTCATTAAAATGATACTGCTACCCTATGGGGAGTATCTGTCAAAAATGAGTGGCCTGAAGATACCTTAAAAAGAATCTGCTACCTTATGAGAAGTTTTTGTCAAAAATGAGAGGCCTAAAGATTCCTTAAAATGAATCTGTTATCTTGTGAGAAGTTTTTGTCAAAAATGAGCTGCCTGAAGATTCCTTAAAATGAATTTGCTACCTTATGAGAAGTTTTTGTCAAAAATGAGTGGCCTGAAGATTCCTTAAATTGAATCTGCTACCTTATGAGAAGTTTTTGTCAAAAATGAGTGGCCTGAAGATTCCTTAAAATGATACTGCTACCCTATGGGGAATATCTGTCAAAAATGAGTGGCCTGAAGATTCTTAAAAATGAACCTCCTTCCTTATGAGAAGTTTTTGTCAAAAATGAGTGCCCTGAAGATTCCTTAAAATGAATCTTCTACCTTATGAGAAGTTTTTGTCAAAAATGAGTGGCCTGAAGATTCCTTAAAATGAATTCACTACCCTATGATAATTTTTTGTCAAAAATGAGTTGCCTGAAGATTCCTTAAAATGATAATGCTACCCTATGGGGAGTATTTGTCAAAAATGGGTGGCCTGAAGATTCCTTAAAATGAATCTGTTACCTTATGAGAAGTTTTTGTCAAAAATGAGTGGCCTTGAGATTCATTAAAATGATACTGCTACCTTATGGGGAGTATCTGTAAAAATGAGTGGCCTAAAGATTCCTTAAAAAGAATCTGCTACCTTATGAGAAGTTATTGTCAAAAATGAGTGGCCTGAAGATTCCTTAAAATGAATCTGTTACCTTATGAGAAGTTTTTGTCAAAAATGAGTTGCCTAGAGATTCATTAAAATGATACTGCTACCCTATGGGGAGTATCTGTCAAAAATGAGTGGCTTAAAGATTCCTTTAAAAGAATCTGCTACCTTGTGAGAAGTTTTTGTCAAAAATGAGTGGCCTAAAGATTCCTTAAAATGAATCTGCTATCTTACGAAAAGTTTTTGTCAAAAATGAGTGGCCTAAAGAGTCCTTAAAATGAATCTGCTATCTTATGAGAAGTTTTGTCAAAAATGAGTTGCCGGAAGATTCCTTAAAATGAATCTGCTACCTTATGAGAAGTTATTGTCAAAAATGAGTGGCCTGAAGATTCCTTAAAATGAATATGTTACCTTATGAGAAGTTTTTGTCAAAAATGAGTTGCCTGGAGATTCATTAAAATGATACTGCTACCCTATGGGGAGTATCTGTCAAAAATGAGTGGCCTGAAGATTCCTTAAAAAGAATCTGCTACCTTATGAGAAGTTTTTGTCAAAAATGAGTGGCCTAAAGATTCCTCAAAATGAATCTGCTATCTTATGAGAAGTTTTTGTCAAAAATGAGTTGCCTGAAGATTCCTTAAAATGAATCTGCTACCTTATGAGAAGTTTTTGTCAAAAATGAGCTGCCTGAAGATTCCTTAAAATGAATCCGCTACCTTATGAGAAGTTTTTGTCAAAAATGAGTGGCCTGAAGATTCCTTAAAATGAATCTGCTACCTTATGAGAAGTTTTTGTCAAAAATGAGTGGCCTGAAGATACCTTAAAATGAATCTGTTACCTTATGAGAAGTTTTTGTCAAAAATGAGTTGCCTGCAGATTCATTAAAATGATACTGCTACCCTATGGGGAGTATCTGTCCAAAATGAGTTGCCTGAAGATTCCTTAAAATGAATCTGCTACCTTATGAGAAGTTTTTGTCAAAAATGAGTGGCCTGAAGATTCCTAAAAATGAACCTCCTTCCTTATGAGAAGTTTTTGTCAAAAATGAGTGTCCTGAATATTCCTTAAAATGAATCTGCTACCTCATGAGAAGTTTTTGTCAAAAATCAGTTGTCTGAAGATTCCTTGAAATAAACCTTCTACCTAATAAGAAGTTTTTGTCAAAAGTGAGTGGCCTGAAGATTCCTTAAAATGAATCTGCTACCTCATGAGAAGTTTTTGTCAAAAATCAGTTGTCTGAAGATTCCTAAAAATGAATCTGCTACCTTATGAGAAGTGTTTGTGAAAAATGAGTGGCCTGAAGATTTCTTAAAATGAATCTGCTACCTTATGAGGAGTTTTTGTCAAAAATGAGTTGCCTGAAGATTCCTTAAAATGAATCTGCTACCTTATTATAAGTTTTTGTCAAAAATGAGTTGGCTGAAGATTCATTAAAATGATACTGCTACCCTATGGGGAGTATCTGTCAAAAATGAGTGGCCTGAAGATTCCTTAAAATGAACCTCCTTCCTTATGAGAAGTTTTTGTCAAAAATTAGTGGCCTGAAGATTCCTTAAAAAGAATCTGCTACCTTATGAGAAGTTTTTGTCAAAAATGAGTGGTCTAAAGATTCCTTAAAATGAATCTGCTATCTTATGAGAAGTTTTTGTCAAAAATGAGTTGCCTGAAGATTCTTTAAAATGAATCTGCTACCTTATGAGAAGTTTTTGTCAAAAATGAGTGCCCTGAAGATTCCTTAAAATGAATCTGCTACCTTATGAGAAGTTTTTGTCAAAAATGAGTGGCCTGAAGATTCCTTAAAATGAATCTGCTACCTTATGAGAAGTTTTTGTCAAAAATGAGTGGCCTAAAGATTCCTCAAAATGAATCTGCTATCTTATGAGAAGTTTTTGTCAAAAATGAGTTGCCTGAAGATTCCTTAAAATGAATCTGCTATCTTATGAGAAGTTTTTGTCAAAAATGAGCTGCCTGAAGATTCCTTAAAATGAATCCGCTACCTTATGAGAAGTTTTTGTCAAAAATGAGTGGGCTGAAGATTCCTTAAAATAAATCTGCTACCTTATGAGAAGTTTTTGTCAAAAATGAGTGGCCTGAAGATACCTTAAAATGAATCTGTTACCTTATGAGAAGTTTTTGTCAAAAATGAGTTGCCTGCAGATTCATTAAAATGATACTGCTACCTTATGGGGAGTATCTGTCCAAAATGAGTTGCCTGAAGATTCCTTAAAATGAATCTGCTACCTTATGAGAAGTTTTTGTCAAAAATGAGTGGCCTGAAGATTCCTTAAAATGATACTGCTACCCTATGGGGAATATTTGTCAAAAATGAGTGGCCTGAAGATTCTTAAAAATGAACCTCCTTCCTTATGAGAAGTTTTTGTCAAAAATGAGTGCCCTGAAGATTCCTTAAAATGAATCTGCTACCTTATGAGAAGTTTTTGTCAAAAATGAGTGGCCTGAAGATTCCTTAAAATGAATTCACTACCCTATGATAATTTTTTGTTAAAAATGAGTTGCCTGAAGATTCCTTAAAATGATAATGCTACTCTATGGGGAGTATTTGTCAAAAATGGGTGGCCTGAAGATTCCTTAAAATGAATTTGTTACCTTATGAGAAGTTTTTGTCAAAAATGAGTTTCCTGGAGATTCATTAAAATGATACTGCTACCTTATGGGGAGTATCTGTAAAAATGAGTGGCCTAAAGATTCCTTTAAAAGAATCTGCTACCTTATGAGAAGGTTTTGTCAAAAATGAGTGGCCTAAAGATTCCTTAAAATGAATCTGCTATCTTATGAAAAGTTTTTGTCAAAAATGAGTGGCCTAAAGATTCCTTAAAATGAATCTGCTATCTTATGAGAAGTTTTTTTCAAAAATGAGTTGCCTGAAGATTCCTTAAAATGAATCTGCTACCTTATGAGAAGTTTTTGTCAAAAATGAGTTGCCTGGAGATTCATTAAAATGATACTGCTACCCTATGGGGAGTATCTGTCAAAAATGAGTGGCCTAAAGATTCCTTAAAATGAATCTGCTATCTTATGAGAAGTTTTTGTCAAAAATGAGTTGCCTGAAGATTCCTTAAAATGAATCTGCTACCTTATGAGAAGTTATTGTCAAAAATGAGTGGCCTGAAGATTCCTTAAAATGATACTGCTACCCTATGGGGAATATCTGTCAAAAATGAGTGGCCTGAAGATTCTTAAAAATGAACCTCCTTCCTTATGAGAAGTTTTTGTCAAAAATGAGTGCCCTGAAGATTCCTTAAAATGAATCTGCTACCTTATGAGAAGTTTTTGTCAAAAATGAGTGGCCTGAAGATTCCTTAAAATGAATTCACTACCCTATGATAATTTTTTGTTAAAAATGAGTTGCCTGAAGATTCCTTAAAATGATAATGCTACTCTATGGGGAGTATTTGTCAAAAATGGGTGGCCTGAAGATTCCTTAAAATGAATTTGTTACCTTATGAGAAGTTTTTGTCAAAAATGAGTTTCCTGGAGATTCATTAAAATGATACTGCTACCTTATGGGGAGTATCTGTAAAAATGAGTGGCCTAAAGATTCCTTTAAAAGAATCTGCTACCTTATGAGAAGGTTTTGTCAAAAATGAGTGGCCTAAAGATTCCTTAAAATGAATCTGCTATCTTATGAAAAGTTTTTGTCAAAAATGAGTGGCCTAAAGATTCCTTAAAATGAATCTGCTATCTTATGAGAAGTTTTTTTCAAAAATGAGTTGCCTGAAGATTCCTTAAAATGAATCTGCTACCTTATGAGAAGTTTTTGTCAAAAATGAGTTGCCTGGAGATTCATTAAAATGATACTGCTACCCTATGGGGAGTATCTGTCAAAAATGAGTGGCCTAAAGATTCCTTAAAATGAATCTGCTATCTTATGAGAAGTTTTTGTCAAAAATGAGTTGCCTGAAGATTCCTTAAAATGAATCTGCTACCTTATGAGAAGTTATTGTCAAAAATGAGTGGCCTGAAGATTCCTTAAAATGAATCTGTTACCTTATGAGAAGTTTTTGTCAAAAATGAGTTGCCTAGAGATTCATTAAAATGATACTGCTACCCTATGGGGAGTATCTGTCAAAAATGAGTGGCCTGAAGATACCTTAAAAAGAATCTGCTACCTTATGAGAAGTTTTTGTCAAAAATGAGAGGCCTAAAGATTCCTTAAAATGAATCTGTTATCTTGTGAGAAGTTTTTGTCAAAAATGAGCTGCCTGAAGATTCCTTAAAATGAATTTGCTACCTTATGAGAAGGTTTTGTCAAAAATGAGTGGCCTGAAGATTCCTTAAATTGAATCTGCTACCTTATGAGAAGTTTTTGTCAAAAATGAGTGGCCTGAAGATTCCTTAAAATGATACTGCTACCCTATGGGGAATATCTGTCAAAAATGAGTGGCCTGAAGATTCTTAAAAATGAACCTCCTTCCTTATGAGAAGTTTTTGTCAAAAATGAGTGCCCTGAAGATTCCTTAAAATGAATCTTCTACCTTATGAGAAGTTTTTGTCAAAAATGAGTGGCCTGAAGATTCCTTAAAATGAATTCACTACCCTATGATAATTTTTTGTCAAAAATGAGTTGCCTGAAGATTCCTTAAAATGATAATGCTACCCTATGGGCAGTATTTGTCAAAAATGGGTGGCCTGAAGATTCCTTAAAATGAATCTGTTACCTTATGAGAAGTTTTTGTCAAAAATGAGTGGCCTTGAGATTCATTAAAATGATACTGCTACCTTATGGGGAGTATCTGTAAAAAATGAGTGGCCTAAAGATTCCTTAAAAAGAATCTGCTACCTTATGAGAAGTTATTGTCAAAAATGAGTGGCCTGAAGATTCCTTAAAATGAATCTGTTACCTTATGAGAAGTTTTTGTCAAAAATGAGTTGCCTAGAGATTCATTAAAATGATACTGCTACCCTATTGGGAGTATCTGTCAAAAATGAGTGGCTTAAAGATTCCTTTAAAAGAATCTGCTACCTTGTGAGAAGTTTTTGTCAAAAATGAGTGGCCTAAAGATTCCTTAAAATGAATCTGCTATCTTACGAAAAGTTTTTGTCAAAAATGAGTGGCCTAAAGAGTCCTTAAAATGAATCTGCTATCTTATGAGAAGTTTTTGTCAAAAATGAGTTGCCGGAAGATTCCTTAAAATGAATCTGCTACCTTATGAGAAGTTATTGTCAAAAATGAGTGGCCTGAAGATTCCTTAAAATGAATATGTTACCTTATGAGAAGTTTTTGTCAAAAATGAGTTGCCTGGAGATTCATTAAAATGATACTGCTACCCTATGGGGAGTATCTGTCAAAAATGAGTGGCCTGAAGATTCCTTAAAAAGAATCTGCTACCTTATGAGAAGTTTTTGTCAAAAATGAGTGGCCTAAAGATTCCTCAAAATGAATCTGCTATCTTATGAGAAGTTTTTGTCAAAAATGAGTTGCCTGAAGATTCCTTAAAATGAATCTGCTATCTTATGAGAAGTTTTTGTCAAAAATGAGCTGCCTGAAGATTCCTTAAAATGAATCCGCTACCTTATGAGAAGTTTTTGTCAAAAATGAGTGGGCTGAAGATTCCTTAAAATAAATCTGCTACCTTATGAGAAGTTTTTGTCAAAAATGAGTGGCCTGAAGATACCTTAAAATGAATCTGTTACCTTATGAGAAGTTTTTGTCAAAAATGAGTTGCCTGCAGATTCATTAAAATGATACTGCTACCCTATGGGGAGTATCTGTCCAAAATGAGTTGCCTGAAGATTCCTTAAAATGAATCTGCTACCTTATGAGAAGTTTTTGTCAAAAATGAGTGGCCTGAAGATTCCTTAAAATGATACTGCTACCCTATGGGGAGTATCTGTCAAAAATGAGTGGCCTGAAGATTCCTAAAAATGAACCTCCTTCCTTATGAGAAGTTTTTGTCAAAAATGAGTGTCCTGAATATTCCTTAAAATGAATCTGCTACCTCATGAGAAGTTTTTGTCAAAAATCAGTTGTCTGAAGATTCCTTGAAATAAACCTTCTACCTAATAAGAAGTTTTTGTCAAAAGTGAGTGGCCTGAAGATTCCTTAAAATGAATCTGCTACCTCATGAGAAGTTTTTGTCAAAAATCAGTTGTCTGAAGATTCCTAAAAATGAATCTGCTACCTTATGAGAAGTGTTTGTGAAAAATGAGTGGCCTGAAGATTCCTTAAAATGAATCTGCTACCTTATGAGGAGTTTTTGTCAAAAATGAGTTGCCTGAAGATTCCTTAAAATGAATCTGCTACCTTATTATAAGTTTTTGTCAAAAATGAGTTGGCTGAAGATTCATTAAAATGATACTGCTACCCTATGGGGAGTATCTGTCAAAAATGAGTGGCCTGAAGATTCCTTAAAATGAACCTCCTTCCTTATGAGAAGTTTTTGTCAAAAATTAGTGGCCTGAAGATTCCTTAAAAAGAATCTGCTACCTTATGAGAAGTTTTTGTCAAAAATGAGTGGTCTAAAGATTCCTTAAAATGAATCTGCTATCTTATGAGAAGTTTTTGTCAAAAATGAGTTGCCTGAAGATTCTTTAAAATGAATCTGCTACCTTATGAGAAGTTTTTGTCAAAAATGAGTGCCCTGAAGATTCCTTAAAATGAATCTGCTACCTTATGAGAAGTTTTTGTCAAAAATGAGTGGCCTGAAGATTCCTTAAAATGAATCTGCTACCTTATGAGAAGTTTTTGTCAAAAATGAGTGGCCTGAAGATTCATTAAAATGAACCTCCTACCTTATGAGAAGTTTTTGTCAAAAATGAGTGGCCTGAAGATTCCTTAAAATGAATCTGCTATCTCATGAGAAGTTTTTGTCAAAAATGAGTTGGCTGAAGATTCCTTGAAATAAACCTTCTACCTAATGAGAAGTTTTTGTCAAAAATGAGTGGCCTGAAGATTCCTTAAAATGAATCTGCTATCTCATGAGAAGTTTTTGTCAAAAATGAGTGTCCTGAAGATTCCTTAAAATGAATCTGCTACCTTATGAGAAGTTTTTGTCAAAAATGAGTGGCTTGAAGATTCCTTAAAAAGAATCTGCTACCTTATGAGAAGTTTTTGTCAAAAATGAGTGGTCTAAAGATTCCTTAAAATGAATCTGCTATCTTATGAGAAGTTTTTGTCAAAAATGAGTTGCCTGAAGATTCTTTAAAATGAATCTGGTACCTTATGAGAAGTTTTTGTAAAAAATGAGTTGCCTGAAGATTCCTTAAAATGAATCTGCTACCTTATTAGAAGTTTTTGTCAAAAATGAGTGGCCTGAAGATTCCTTAAAATGAATCTGCTACCTTATGATAAGTTTTTGTCAAAAATGAGTGGCTTGAAGATTCCTTAAAATGAATCTGCTATCTCATGAGAAGTTTTTGTCAAAAATAAGTTGTCTGAAGATTCCTTGAAATAAACCTTCTACCTAATGAGAAGTTTTTGTCAAAAGTGAGTGGCCTGAAGATTCCTTAAAATGAATCTGCTACCTTATGAGAAGTTATTGTCAAAAATGAGTGGCCTGAAGATTCCTTAAAATGAATCTGCTACCTTATTATAAGTTTTTGTCAAAAATGAGTTTGCTGAAGATTCATTAAAATGATACTGCTACCCTATGGGGAGTATCTGTCAAAAATGAGTGGCCTGAAGATTCCTTAAAATGAACCTCCTTCCTTATGAGAAGTTTTGGTCAAAAATGAGTTGCCTGAAGATTCCTTAAAATGAATCTGCGACCTTATGAGAAGTTTTTGTCAAAAATGAGTGGCCTGAAGATTCCTTAAAATGAATTTACTACCTTAAGATAATTTTTGTCAAAAATGAGTTGCCTGAAGATTCCTTAAAATGATAATGCTACCCTATGGGGAGTATTTGTCAAAAAGGAGTGGCCTGAAGATTCCTTAAAATGAATCTGCGACCTTATGAGAAGTTTTTGTCAAAAATGAGTGGCCTGAAGATTCCTTAAAATGAATTTACTACCTTAAGATAATTTTTGTCAAAAATGAGTTGCCTGAAGATTCCTTAAAATGATAATGCTACCCTATGGGGAGTATTTGTCAAAAAGGAGTGGCCTGAAGATTCCTTAAAATGAATCTGTTACCTTATGAGAAGTTTTTGTCAACAAATGAGTTGCCTGAAGATTCCTTAAATTGAATATGCTACCCTATGGGGAGTATTCTTCGAAAATGAGTGGCCTGAAGATTCCTTAAAATGAATCTGCTACCTTATGAGAAGTTTTTGTCAAAAATGAGTGGCCTGAAGATTCATTAAAATGATACTGCTACCCTTTGGGGATTATTTGTCAAAAATGAGTTGCCTGAAGATTCCATGAGAAGTTTTTGTCAAAAATGAGTTGCCTGAAGATTCATTAATATGATACTGCTACCCTATTGGGAGTATCTGTCAAAAATGAGTTGCCTGAAGATTCCTTAAAGTGAATCTGCTACCTTATGAGAAGTTTTTTTCAAAAATGAGTGCCCTGAAGATTCCTTAAAATGAATCTGCTACCTTATGAGAAGTTTTTGTAAAAAATGAGTGGCCTGAAGATTCTTTAAAATGAATCTGCTACCTTATGAAAAGTTTTTGTCAAAAATGAGTTGCCTGAAGATTCCTTAAAATGAATCTGCTACACTATGGGAATTTTGTCAAAAATGAGTTGCCTGAACATTCCTTAAAGTGAATATCCTACCTTATGAGAAGTTTTTGTCAAAAATGAGTTGCCTTAAGATTCCTTATAATGAATCTGTTACCTTATGAAAAGTTTTTGTCAAAAATGAATCGCCTGAAGATTTCTTTTTGTCAAAAATGATTGGTCTAAACAGTCATTCACAAGAAATGGTATCAAGACTGCTATGGCACCTTCTAACCTTGAATTTGTAACACTTACTTCTTTAACATCAACCACTTCCTTCCAAGGCATTAGCTACTGGGTACCAGACTTTGACTTAACTTAAAAGTCTGCTGGATATATCTCAGTTTGAGGAAAGCTGACAAGTGACAATAAAACAAAATGTGCGAGATGAAAAGGACAATACCCAGGCCCAAAACATTGAATAAATGAGGGTACAAATTGTATCGCATATACTAGATTTGTGCCTAACCTATGACGCCTGCTGGGTACATCCCAGTTTGAGACAGGCTACCAAGTATGCATAAAGTGAAGTCAGCTGGGGTAAACTAAACAAGGGTTGGGACAAAATATTAAGAAAATGAGAACATATTTAGAAAATGTTCAAACTACATAGCAATGGGTACTTGATATGTGCCTGACCTAGGAAGCCTGCTGGGTATATCCCCCTTGAAGACAGACTTACCATAAAGCACTTTTAAAAGGACTACAGTTTGGCGCAGACAGACAAAAAACAGCAAAAGGAAGGGTTGAGATTATTGGCCTACAAAATGCCTTCATTGTAGTAAAAAATGTTAAAAAATCAAAATTTCTGTTTAATGACTGACCTAAAAACTTATAAAAGATCTTTGTGCACACAGTTTATATAATGTTAACCACTAGCTTCCTTTCTCTAAGACACTTGTGCCTAACCCTGAAAGCATGCTAGTGTCAGGTTTTATCACATTTGTTAAAAAATGCATATATAAATGCAGTTGCTAATCAAAAATAAAGATGAAAACTTTTCAATAATAAGTAACCTCATGCCAATTAAGGCCCATGTACACAAAAAGCCAGTACTGGTTTTGTAGTAAGTTTTTATCAATATTTAGTCTAAAGAGTCCTTAAAATGAAATTTCTACCATATGTATTTTTTTTAACAAAAACGACTTGTCTAATTAAGTAGAATTCAATCATATATGAACTCTTTCTAACAAAAAATATTAGCCTAATTTAGTCTTGAGGTCAGTCCCTGCATTGTCTTGACATGTTTTACATAACAGTAAACTGACTTCAATGGTCCTAAAGGGATAAACATTCTACCTTAACAGAAAGCTTAATAGCCTTAATATAAACTTTTGTCAAAAATGGCAAGACCAAATTGGCCTTTACATAAACAAAATATCTTATAGAAATGTTTCGTAGAAAATGACTGGTTAAAAAGTCCTTAAAAGGTACTTTCTTCCTCATTTGCATTATGATACACATTAATGCACATTAATGTACACAGAGGCCATACCTTAATGTTTAGATGTTCTTAATATACTGTCTCAAAAGCATGGCTTTCTTCTGTTCTGACGAGAATTTTTATTTTAAAAAAAGGACCAAAATAGCAGTCCTACTTACTAAAATGTGTAGTTGTATTTTTCTAAACAAAAATTAAACATCAAGTGGATGGAGTACTTACATGCAAAACAAGACCCCCAACCGAATATGATGGGATGAGATGAACATACAAGTAAAATTTCATGAAAATCCTTAAACGGGTTTTGGAGATAAAGTCACATGACCCTTGACCTTAAAAATGACCTTGACCTTTTTCAACATTTGACCCAAGTTTGATGAAAATCCTTCACAGGGTTAAGGATATAACAGTCTGGTGACCTTGATCCTGAATGTGACCTTGACTTTGAGCAGGCTTGGATGAAACAATGATACTGCATGTGGTCTTAATGAGGGGAACATTTGCCTCAACAATCCTTTCAGGGGTTGAGGAGATATATTCCTTTGATACTGAAATGAGACCTTGACCTTGAGCAGGCAAAGGCATGGGCAAAAGCCATTAGTCAATGCACGTACAAGTTACAGCTGCGTCACAAAATAGCGGAACATAACACTTAATTACAAGTTTGAGCCCTAAATGTTACCTTAACCTTCAAGGTAACTGTCTGGATGTTGCACATGACACGCCTTTGAGGTACGGACAACTGTGTGAAGTTATTTCAAAATCAGTCAATGTTAGTGTGAACTTTACACATCTTAGACTGAATTTACTTTCCAAACAAGTTAGGTTTGGGTGAGGTTGGCTAGGTGAGGAAAGTAGGCTAGGCTAGGCTAGGTGAGTAGGGTAGGGTCGGGTAGGTGAGGCTAGGGTCTGGTAGGGTTGCATAGGGTAGGCTTGGGTAGGCAAGGTGAGGCGAGGCTAGGCTAGGGTTGGGTCAGGTAGGTTAGGGTCAGGTTGAGTAGGCTAGGTGAGGCAAGTAGGATAGGGTAGGGTAAGCAAGCCGAGGGTAGGGTATGTAAGGGAAGGGCAGATAGGGTAGGGTAGGCTAGGGTAGGCTAGGGTAGGCTAGGGTAGGCTAGGGTAGGCTAGGCTAGGCTAGGGCTAGGCTAGGCTAGGCTAGGCTAGGCTAGGCTAGGCTAGGCTAGGCTAGGCTAGGCTAGGGCCAGCCTAGGCCAGGGCCAGGCTGTAGGCTAAGTTAGGCTAGGGTGAGGCGGGGCTGGGCTGGGTGAGGTTGGTTAGGGTTGGGTTGGGTCAGGTAGTCAGGTATCTAATTAATCATTTATTTATTCAATTTAATTAATCAATTAGTTTTTAATAAATTCATCAATTAATTGACTTACTTGTTTACAATATTTAGGTGTATTTAAAACTTAAAACTTTTTAAAGATTTTTTAGACCTGGTTCGGGTAAAAACTTAAACTTTAAAGATTTTTAAGACCTGGGTCAGGTTGGGTAGGGTAGGGGAGGGTAAGGTAGGGTAGGGTAGGGTAGGGTAGAGTAGGTTAGACAAGGCAATGCTAGACTAGGTTAGGGTAAGGTAGGCAAGGCTAGGGTAGTCAAGGTGTGGCTAGGGTAGGGTACGGTACGGTAGGATTTGGTAGGCTAGGCTAGGGTGGGGTTAGGTCTGGTCAGGTAGGCTAGGTGAGGCAAGTAGGGTAGGATAGGGTTGGATCAAAAAGGCTAGGTAGGGTTGGGTAGGGTAGGGTCAGGTAAGTGACACTAGGCTAGGCTAAGCTAGGCTAGGCTAAGCTATGTTGTTTTTTTCTTTATTGTATTTTATTCATTTAATCATTTATTTATTCAATTTAATTAATTAATTAGTTTTTAATTAATTAATCAATTAACTTATTTATTTACAATATTTAGGTGTATTTAAAACTTAAATCTTATCAATTTAAAACAAATTTTGTTGATTTAAATAATAAATGAATCCCTACAGCATTACAATTGTCACATAAAAGATACACAACTACAAACAGTTAATACAATTTATAATTATGCAAACTAGAATACAGCCATAAATGTGTTTACGACTACATCTATAGAAGACCAAGAAAAATGTACATGTAAGTAAAAGCACATATGAATGAAGACTGCCTCTAAACTAAGACTAGTTTCATGTCATCTTTGAATGATTTTTGTTCCCAGGTTTAACAGCACACACATCACACCTGAACAAGTTCAATATTGGTTACACAAATAACCTTGTTACTTAATCTATTTATGCTTGCATCTTCAAATTAACAACAGTTACTACACATTACCTGCAATATCTGCACCCTGCATGCCCCCTGTGACTGCACCAACGGTCCCGTTCAAAGGAAAGAGAACATCAATGGAAAGAGAACAATTCACTGAAGACCACCCTGTACTCTGCCTCTTTACATACCTTGATTCATGATGCTTGTTTCTGGTAAATGAATTTTCAATGTTACTGTAAATTTAATGCTTTTAACACATTGGACTAAAATAAAATACATTGTTTGATCAACATAAAATAAAATGGTGAAATTGCAATATTCAAACTAAAGAATGTTTTTGAAATCTGAAAATTTGTCAGTCTTTAAAACAGCTCATTTACTTTGAAAATACACAGTAAGCATAAAGCATATTTCCCGTAGCATGAAAGTCAGCATGTGTATATTTGGACATACCCACTTACCTATCATGACTGTCGACATTTAAGTGAAATTTATATTTAAACCCACAAGTGATTACTGTGACATATCTAGAAATTGACCGGTGTGACAGACACCTGCAGAACACCCTTGTAAACTGACATCAAGCCTCTAAACTGGTTATGCTCTACAAAATATACTACAATCTTGTAGCAATCACCCTACCCAGTTATTTAGAACTCCCAAACACATTAACAAGACATATGCACCCCTTAAGTGTCTGCCGAACTAATGCAAACTCTGACTTCTTTAAGTGCTCTTTTTCCCCCCATAACACAGTCTTGTGGAATAGATTATCCACGCATATTGCAATCCTGCCTGATGTTGAATCATTCAAGCAGGCAGTGGCCCAGCCCAGTTATTAATCATACAACAGTTGTTTTTAGACCTTTTATTCTTTTACTCTTTTTTACCAGTTTTAACAATTTTGAATCTCTTAACTCAGAAGAACTATCTTGTAGTTATCTAATTTTTACTTTTATTAACTCCCGGCATGCACCCTGTCCATAATACTCATAAGTGGTGTGAGGCAGTGTGACAAGATAGATAGATAGATAGATAGATAGATAGATAGATAGATAGATAGATAGATAGATAGATAGATAGATAGATAGATAGATAGATAGATAGATAGATAGATAGATAGATAGATAGATAGATAGATAGATAGATAGATGAAGATAGATAGATAGATAGATAGATAGATAGATAGATAGATAGATAGATAGATGATAGATAGATAGATAGATAGATAGATAGATAGATAGATAGATAGATAGATATATAGATAGATTAGTAGATAGATAGATAGATAGATAATAGATAGATAGATAGATAGATAGATAGATAGATAGATAGATAGATAGATAGATAGATAGATAGATAGATAGATAGATAGATAGAATAGATAGATAGATAGATAGATAGATAGATAGATAGATAGATAGATAGATAGATAGATAGATAGATAGATAGATAGATAGATAGATAGATAGATAGATAGATAGATAGATAGATAGATAGATAGATAGATAGATAGAGATAGATAGATAGATAGATAGATAGATAGATAGATAGATAGATAGATAGATAGATAGATAGATAGATAGATAGATAGATAGATAGATAGATAGATAGATAGATAGATAGATAGATAGATAGATAGATAGATAGATAGATAGATAGATAGATAGATAGATAGATAGATAGATAGATAGATAGATGATAGATAGATAGATAGATAGATGAGATAGATAGATAGATAGATAGATAGATAGATAGATAGATAGATAGATAGATAGATAGATAGATAGATAGATAGATAGATAGATAGATAGATAGATAGATAGATAGATAGATAGATAGATAGATAGATATAGATAGATAGATAGATAGATAGATAGATAGATAGATAGATAGATAGATAGATAGATAGATAGATAGATAGATAAGATAGATAGATAGATAGATAGATAGATAGATAGATAGATAGATAGATAGATAGATAGATAGATAGATAGATAGATAGATAGATAGATAGATAGATAGATAGATAGATAGATAGATAGATAGATAGATAGATAGATAGATAGATAGATAGATAGATAGATAGATAGATAGATAGATAGATAGATAGATAGATAGATAGATAGATAGATAGATAGATAGATAGATAGATAGATAGATGTAGGATAGTAACTTCAGGGTTGTTACAAATTATGAGACACAATTCTCCAATTCCCTGAACTTGGCACAAGAAAAAATGCTGGACTTTTCTACAATACATGGGATTCCTCATCTTGCATGCAACACTTTAACCAAATTTCTGAAGTTGTCAAGAATTAGGTAACTAAACACTTTGATACCCCAAAGACTTTATTGAAGTTTTTCTTAGTATAAAATAAAGTACATTATATTATTTACCTTCGGTCCACACTAAAACTCAATCAGCTCCAACAGGTAAGTCGGTCAAAAGCTATACATAGCTAATGTTTTTTACTGTTGTTATTATATGACATTGCCGACTATAAATAATTTTTGTATTGTATTGTTAGTCAGTGTTTACTTACATCTTCTTTCACACAGCATAACATTGTCTGCATAAAGAGTAACAATTGTACACTTCAGTGACTCAGTGTTCAATTATTAACTGTTAGAAACTGTTACCAATTGTTACTAGAGAATACCTCTCACTTTTCCCCAGCACTTTAATAACAAGACTATATATTCACTCCACACAATTGTATCAATTACAGAAATTTACCTCTGGGCATTCACAGGTACATACTTTTGGTCACTCTATCTGAATGCCAGCTTTAACTGAAAATAACAGCACTTATCTCCATGCACAAAATCATGATTTTCTTTTGTCCTTTTATGTAATTTCAAAAGTTGATGGAGTATCTTCTAAAATACTAAAACTGGAGTAACGGCAGTGAATCATCAAATGATAAACGTGGTCATGACTTTTTTGTGCACTGCACTTCTATATATTCATGATGTACCAATGGGATCTCTTCAATAACTGTTGAGTTACACTTTGCACAAGAATAGGTAGCTAAAGGCACTAACTCAAACAAAAGGGCCAAGATGTTATCAGTGACAGAATACCTTGTAAAAAAAAAAAAAAAGAGTAATGGTTCTTATACACTGCACTTCCTCTCATTGTGCTTGAACATTGTATGAAATTGTATTGAATTCAAACCAGTAGTTTTCAAGTTGTGCTCTTAGAAAAGGAAAAGCAACAAGAGCCATTCTAGACATGGTGACCCCCTGCTGAGTGCTCTTTCTATGACCAAGACATTATAGGCGAGAGGGATGGATATGATATAGGTTCTAATTTAATAACATGTTTGTAAATCTAATGTGTTGAGGGTTATTCACCTGCACTTTCTGTATTAATGTCGCACTTCTACTCTAAAAATCTGAAATTGTATGCTTTGCACATTTTATGCGAAAAATCAATAAAGGGAGATAGCTCAAAACCAGGATAGACTGGAGTTATGGTTCTTGGACACTGCACCGCATCTAAATGTCCGACTGCATACAATTTGAATTAATTCAGTTCAGTATTTAAGGAGTTATGGCCCTGGAAAGAAAAATTAATAAAAGGAGATAATTCAAAAATAGAGAAAGGTACGGTTATGGTTCCTGGACACTGCACTGCATCTAAATCTATGCATTTTGAATCAATTCAGTTCAGTACTTAAGGAATTATGGCCAAGACAATAAAATTCAATTAAGGGAGATGATTTTTAAAAAGGCCAAGTTAGAGTTATGGTTCTTGTACACTGCATTTCCTCTTAATTACCTCTGTCTGTGTGTAAAGTTAAAATAAATTCCCTTAAATAATTTCGGAGTTATGTTCAGGACAAAAGTGTTATATGAAAAATAAATAAGGGGAGATAACACAAAGAGTAAAGTATGGTTATGGATCTGGGTGTCCTCTGTGTTAGCATTTTGAATCCATTCAGTTGAGTACTTTAGGGCCCAGACAATAAAATTCAATAAAGGGAGAATTCAAAAATAGGACAAGTAAGAGTTAAGGTCCTTGTACATTACACTTCCTCTTAATATCCTTTGTGTGTAAAGTTTAAACAAATTCCCTTGAATACTTTCAGACTTATGTTCCTGACAAAAGTGTTATATGAAAAATCAATAAGGGGAGATAACTCAAAGATAAAGTACGGTTATCGATCTGCGTGTCCTCTAAGGGAGATAATTAAGAAATAGGACAACTTAGAGTTAAGGTCCTTATATACTGCACTTCCTCTCAAAACCCTCTTGTGTGTAAAATTAAAATTCCCTTGAATACTTTCAGTTATGCTCCAGACAAAAGTGTGATGAATGGATGCACGTATGGAGCGCATTACCATATCCTTTCTGCCAAAGCGGTTGGATAATAACTCTGTTATGAGTCAAGATAGAGTTATAGATCTTTTGTACATTGTTTGAAGTTACATTGAACTCCAACGAGTAGTTTTCAAGTTATGCTCTGGACAAGGAAAAATAACAAAGAGCAATAACCCTGTACTTGTCAAGATAGAGTTATGGTTCATGTACATTGCACATCCTCTCACTGAGCTTGTCAGACCATTGTATGAAGTTGTATTGAATTCAAACCAACAGTTTTCAAGTTCTGCTCCAGACAAGGAAAATAAACAAGAGCTGTCAGGACAGTGCGCTCGACGTTTTTCAGTGCTTGCCAATAAAACCAAACTTTGTCAGTAAAAAATCTCCAAGGATGTGTATAAACAAGTGCCACAAGTAGCAAGATATTAAGTCAAGAGATATCAAACTTAATTGTTTGATATCCCTGAACACTACAGCAAAGTTTTAAATTAGTAATTCAAATGGTTAATGATATATGTGCATGACAATGCCAGTTGCACACAAGATTTTAACTAGGAATTTCAAAGTTCAAATCAAGAAATATTTTCACAGGGTTATCTTCTCTTGCTTACAGACAGGTTTCATAATGGTACATAAGTATTCCAACTTTCAAAGTAATATCTCAATGGAAAAGTCAACAAGTGGACAAGAATGAAAATTTTGAAATTTGAATGAAAAGTCAAAAAGGGCCATAATTCAAATGAAATCCTTGACAGAGTTACCTTTTCCTGCCTATGTTTGGGAATCAAGACGGTAAACAAGTATTTTAACTTTCAAAGCAATATCTCTAACAGTTTAGTCAAAAAGTGGACTGGTATGAAAAACTTAACAAAGAATCTAGGTTTATAAAGGGCCTTAATGGTTTTTTTAAATCCTTGACAGACTTACCTTCTCTTGTCTACAGATGTGGGTAATGATGTTAATAAGCATCAAAGTTTTAAAGCAATATCTGAAAGGGTTAAGTCAATAAGTGGATTTTACCCATATTCAATGCATTTTCTATGTCAAAAGCGGCATAATTCTGTCAAAAATCTCAACAGTTATGTACTCTTGTTTTCTTCGAAAAGTCGAGCTAACAAAGGACAGTAATTCTGTAATTAGTCCAGGTGGACTTATGGTCAATGTACACAGCACTTCCTCTCATTGTGTAGAAGTTGTATTGAATTCCAACCAGTAGTTTTCAAGTTATGCCCTGGTCAAGGAAAAATAACAAAGGGCAATAACTATGTTATTGGTAAAGATAAAGTTCTTGTATACTGCACTTCCTCATTATGTGCTTGACCATTGTATGAAGTTGTATTTAATTCCCAGCAGTTTTCAAGTAATTCTTAAAACAAGGGTAGCTCATGGTGGTGAACATTTCTGCCAAGTTACATCAAAATCCCTCCATGCATGAAGAAGAAATGCTCAGGACAGATATTCTTAAATTTGACCTTTAACCTCTAAGTGTGACCTTGACCTTAGACCTGGTTTTTGCACGTGACACTCTATCTCATGATGGTGAACATTTGTACCAAGTTACATCAAAATCCCTCCATGCATGAAGTAGATATGCTTTGGACAAGGTCATTCTTAAATTTGACCTTTAACCTCTTAGTGTGACCTTGACCTTAGACCTAGTTCTTGCGCATGACACCCCGTCTCATGATGGTAACATTTGTGCAGTTATTTAAGAATCCCTTGATCCATGGATAAGTTACAGCCAGGACAAACTAAACTCGGACTGACGGACGCACATACACCGAACCACCATTTGGACAACTATATCGAGCTTTCGCAAGCGGCTCGACAAAAAAAACAGCAACAAAGTTTTATGGTGTCTATATTTAATGCATAAAAGTATTGAAACCTACACATGCTCTTCTTAAACATTTTCCTGGACAGTGACTCTGTTTTGTGTTAAAAAAAAGCAGACTTTAGCCAGTGACACAATGAAAATAAACAGAATCAATAATTGTTTTTAATAAACAAGAGGGCCAAGATGGCCCTATATTGCTCACCTGACTACCATTTGCTATAATACAAAGGGTCATGATTTTAACATAATTGTGGTTAAATTTGTGGTTTTTGCAAGTTTTACCTATAAAAGCCCATGTGAAATCAAGTGACCCCCACCCCTTCCTGAAAAGGGTTAATTTTGACCAGGGGAACATGATTTGAACAATCTTGGTAAAAGACTACAAAGCAATGCTACAAGCTAAATATCTCAGCTCTAGGCCTTGTGGTTTCAGAGAAAAAGATTTTTTAAGTTTTTCTTGCATATCGGATCAGTATTTCCGGTGATTTTGCCCATGCCGGAAAACCGGTCTGGCACCCCTCCTATGCCAGACGACTCTCGTGAATTACTTACGACGTAATGTTATAAACCATGTGACGTCACTTTCCTAAACACAACGTCGGAAAATCATTTGTTTTTCATGATGATTCATCATTTTGATAAGTTTGCATTTAGAAATATACTTTAAAGTACAAGACGGTATGCAAGAAAAAGTTTCCATCATGAGACACTTGGCTCAGCACCTCGGGTAACTGTTTTACGGGAACTCGGCAGAGCCATCTTGGTGATGGATATTTCGATCTGAACCTTGTGCTCATGACAGAAACTATTATTCCGATATAAGCCTATGTTAAATCAAGTGACCCCCTCTGGCAGGGTCAGTTTTGACCCAGGGGTCATAATTTTAACAATGTTGGTAGAGGTTTACTAGGCAATGCTACATGCTAAATATCTTAGCTCTAGGCCTTGTGGTTTCAGAGGAGAAGATTTTTAAAGATTTTCCTATTTGCTGCCATAGCAACCAGAGTCCTACATGGAATGGCCGGAATTCTTTAAACAACTTTGATAGAACTTCATGCAAGGAACATCCCTACCAAGTTTAATCATCATTGGCCCAGTGGAAACTAGAGCTATCACTAAATGTGATTAATACCCCCAAAAGACTGCTTTATAAACTGAGAAAGTTCGTAGTAACAGAATACCTTGCAAACAAACTAAAAAGAGATATTGTTCTTGGCAATAACTCTGTAATTTGTCAAGATGGAGTTATGGTTCTTGTACACTGCACTTTCTCTCATTGTGCTTGACCATTGTATGAAGTTGTATTGAATTCCAACCAATAGTTTTCAAATAATGCTCCAGACAAGTAAAAGTAACAAAGGGCAATAACTCTGAAATGAGTCAAGATAGAGTTATTGTTCTTTCGCACTGCACTTCCTCTCAATGTGCTCGACCATTTTATGAAGTTGTATTGAATTCCAACCAGAAGTTTTCGAATAATGCTCTGGACAAGGAAAAGTAACAAAGGGCAATAACTCTGTAATGAGTCAAGATTGAGTTATGGTTCCTGTGCACTGCACTTCCTCTCATTGTGCTTGACCATTGTATGAAGTTGTTTTGAATTCCAACTAGTACTTTTCGAATTATGCTGCGGACAAGGAAAAGTAACAAAGGGCAATAACTCTGTAATGAGTCAAGATGGAGTTATGGTTCTTGTGCACTGCACTTCCTCTCAATGTACTTGACCATTGTATGAGGTTATACTGAATTCCAACCAGTAGTTTTCAAGTTATGCTCCGGACAAGGAAAAGTAACAAAGGGCAATAACTCTGAAAATACTCTAGATAGAGTTATGGTTCTTGTACACTGCACTTTGATCATTGTATGAAATTGTATTGAATTCCAACCAGTAGTTTTCAAGTTATGCTCCGGACAAGGAAAAGTAACAAAGGGCAATAACTCTGTAATTAGTCAAGATGGAGTTATGGTTCTTCTGCACTGCACTTCCTCTCAATGTGCTTGACCATTGTATGAAGTTGTATTGAATTCCAACCAGTAGTTTTCAAGTTATGCTCCGGACAAGGAAAAGTAACAAAGGGCAATAACTCTGTAATTAGTCAAGATGGAGTTATAGTTCTTGTGCACTGCACTTCCTCTCAATGTGCTTGACCATTGTATGAAGTTGTATTGAATTCCAACAAGTAGTTTTCAAGTTATGCTCCGGACAAGGAAAATGTAACAAGGGGCCTCTGTATGAGGGAGTATAGTTCTTGTGCACTCTTCCTCTCAAGGCTGACCTGTAGAGTTGTATTGAATTCCAACAATGTTTTCAGTATGCCCGGACAAGGAAAATGCAACAGACCGCCCGACCGACCGACCGACCAACCACCGGGTGACTCCTATATACCCCCCTAAACTTCGTTTTGGGGGTATAAATATAAATAGCTGATTTTAGCAGACAATTGATTGCCCTTTACTGTGTTAGGAAAATGACTACATCTGAAGGTTACACTGTACATATGAAACAAACTTTACATATAATTATATAATAACTATAAATAATGATCTTGCTGTTCTAGGTATCCCCATGGCAACAGCTCAACATCAACTCATGGAAAAAACATTGTTTTAATTATTGAGAACTGAAGTTTGTTTCTCTCTCTCAAACATTAACTATATTTATTGTCAGTCTGTCACTCCACTTATTTCCTGCGAGTTGAACATAATTTTATTGACTGCGTTATGACATTTATCCAATGTTCTGATTCTAACACATGTCAATAACTTTGCCAAGATCTTTCAGGAACAGGTTAATGGTTGCCATACTGTCATTCTTCTCCACGATTTTCTTCTCTGGCTGACACTTCTCTTCCTGTCTGCAATTAATAAGCAAATAAAACTTTGGGAAATAGAACCATCCTGTATAAACATATAAGTAAAGAACTCAGTTTGAGAGCACTATGACATCTTGAAGTAAGAGATCCATTAGGAAAGTCACTGCTGAAGTTTATTGCCTTGTACGAGGAAACTAGATCCTGAAAACTTGATAGCTGGCGCGTAGCAAAGTACATGTTTATGCATAAAATGTATACACAATGTAAGTGCTAACTGTCCCCAAGAGCTTTTCTAAAGTTTTATGTGTAAACAAGCTGAGATTTAAACAAACCATTCTACATATAGTATCAAACTATTCCACATATAGAGTCAATCCATTACACATATAGTGTTCTGATACTGATTGTTCCTTACACAAAGTGTGATAGCTATTTCAAATTGTCAATTTAATTTGCTACTATGTTTTACATAAACATCATTTAATTAACTTCATCAAGACATCTCTCTCACCGCCAAGAACCAGGCTGAGTAGAACTTTACCTCATTAACTAGTCAATAGTAAGGAAGATATCACATGGGGCCTGAAGTTAAATAACAGCCAGCACATATTTCATTTGCACTCTATATATATAAATATACGTACTCGACCCTTTCTTTCTGAAGAGACATTAGGGATTTCTGCTTCTGTTTTATACTTTGTCCACACTGAAATATATACAAGTATATAAAGACTTGTAATCTCTCCACACACAGACAGACAGTTGAAAACACAAGACAATGACACACATAAATTTTCCAACAATTTCTTTTGATTAAAACCTTCAAACTTTTACTCTATATAAGTTTCAGATGTGAACTATAAGTGTAAAAGCCATCTTTGGTTTCCACCTTTTAAAAGCCCTGAAAATTCAACAATCGGCAAAGTGTAGTATATCTGAGATATCTGAAATAAACAAATGTTTACACCAAAAGTTTCAACTATTTACTAATGAATCTTCCAATCAGGAGCATGGGGACAAGACAGCTGTTCATGATAACTAGATTAGTGTTCAGTAGAACACTTGTGTCCCCCTTTTATGCTTTGTCAGAATAACCAATAATTTCTTGATAAAACTCTGTCAAATATGACCTTGACCTACAAAATTTGGTAGCATCATGGCCCTTTTGTCATAAGCAATACAATTGTAAAGTTTGATGAAGAAATCTTAAGAAATGGCAAAGTTATTGCCAACGTTAATTTTTGTGACAAAAGGACGAAGAGATCCCTATGTATCGCCCTTTCTCTGCAGGGGCGACACAAAAAGTGCAGTAGGAAATTACAATACACGGCCTAATACCAATTACAGGTGTTAGTGATTATAATTCTGAAATTGGTGTTTGCTTGGTACAATACTATTGATGCTTTGAAACAAGGAACACTGAAATAAAGTATTTACCTTCTTTATTTTGGACTGCAGTTCTGTTACAACCTGCACTCCATGTATCTGGTAAAAACAAAACACATCATTAGCACATTTAAGTCAGGGTCACCAATTTCTTTAAAACAACATTTATCAAGATTTTTTTGTTTTTCTTAGTTGCCATGGAAATTAAAAGTTCTGCATGGAAATCTAAACATTTCTGTTGACAAGAAAGGCAAGTTGGCTCTCAGACACTTATCTAAGAATGAAGTATTTTATGTGGTCAAAATCAGTTAATGTCATTAAGTGCTGTAAAGTACTGTTGTACTGTATTGTACTGTAGTTCTGTGAAGTCATGCATTGTTTTATACTGTACAGTATTGTAGTACCTTACAGTACCATATACCAATAGTATTGTAGTACTGTATAGTTCTCTATTGTACTGTAACTGTAGTACTGTGTAGAAGACATTCCTTCCATTGGTTCATGACAGAACAGAAAGTGTAACAGTGTCTATGACTGTGCAGTGGACAGAAACCTTTTCGTGTTTTCTGTAAGAACTCTATGCAAGGATGCTACATGTTACAGACCTAGATTGTTAACAATACATTCTAACCAATGGTTCCTAAGATTATGCCATTTAAAGACTTTTCTATTTTAAGAATACACTGGACTGTAACCAATACCTGTTTTGCATAAGAAGTCTATGCAAGGATAAAACACGGCAAGTTTATTAAACATCTTACATGTAGTTTCAGAAGAGAAGTGGTAAAAAGGAAATTTTGATATGTGACAACCCATCTGAACTTACAGTTCATCCAGAGCCTTTGTCTAACAAATTGAAGAGGAGGCCTTCCAAAGATTATGCTGAGTTTGATTGAAATAAGCCCAGTGTGAAGGTGTTGTTTAAAGCATTTTCAGACAATGGTTGAGGGATAGTTGTGATCACAACAGCTTTGATGAGCTAACAGAATGGAAATCCTACATTTCAAGGCTGAGATATATGACACATTTATCATATAGTTATCCCTATATTTACATACCATGTGAGTGATGTCTTGTGTGAGATATTTCTCCAGTGAGTGCACAGCTGCCTGCTCCTCATCTCTATCATAGACATCCCTGTACAACAAACACACACACTGTTTTACATTTTTCTATTTACAAAAAGAGGACCAAGATGGCCCTACATTGCTCACCTGGCTACAATTGCATCTCGCACCTAGGGGTCCTGATTTGAACAATCTTCGTAGATATCCACTACAAAATGCTACATTCCAAATATCTGAGCACTGGGCCTTGTTGTTCTGGACAAGTAGATTTTTAAAGTTTACCACATATAAGCCTGTGTAAAATCAAGTAACCCTAAGGCAGGTCAATTTTGGTACAGGTCTGCAAGGCAATGCTACATGTCAAATATCTAAGCTCTATACCTTGTAGCTTTGTTGTACTTGTTGCCATAGCAACCAGAGTTCTGCATAATTGAATTCTTTTAAAAGCTTTGACACAGCTTCATGCAAGGAACATCCCTGCCATGTTTCATCAGCATTGGCCCAGTGGTTTAAGAGGAGAAATGGTAGATGGAAAACAGATGGCGAGTTGTCCTAAAAGCTCACCCTGGCACAAAGCTAAAAACATGGACTGACTGACTGCCAGCCCAATCAACAGAGTGATTCCAGTATGCAGGGGTATAAAAAAGGAAGAACATTAAAATACATTTCTCTGTTTTCAAATACCTAAATAAAACTCAATGGATGATATTGAATTAAGAAAATAAATACCATGTAGTGTATAAATTTCAGTATTTATTGCAAAAAGTTTGAGAATTGTTTTCCCATTATATATTTGTAGGAGTTAAACTACTTTGTGTTGTGCATACACACATTAAGCAGATTATCAATTTGTCTGTCAAAAACAAGATTTGAAACCTGTGACTTTTCTTGGGTAGCTTACAGGAGGAGAATCCAATATATAATTTACTTTAGTCCTATGAATGAAATTTTGCAGCTATACATTATGCAGAAATTATTGATCGAATTCAAATATTTTAATGAAATATTTTACATCAGAGTTAAACAGAAAAGTATCCATATACATATACATACATTCTTGAGGCAATTGTCTCTTTCATAGTGTTAAGTACAACGTCAAGATCAACAAGGTCTGTACGACTTCTCCTCTGGCCCTTGGTTTCCCAAATTACAAGTGTTTGATCTATAAATAGAAACCAAGTACAACAGATCAAAGGAAGCTGATAAAAATTAGCCACCTATTTGTAAAATATGGACACAGCATCCGAATGGTAGCTGCTTCAAATAAAGTATAGAATTGTCCAATTTATTATATACCTATAAATATTCTGTCAAAAATACAGTCTTTATTAAACCATCAAATACGTCCCGACAGGGGCAAAAAAAAAAATCTGTGTTGAATGTACGTGCAATCCGCACTGTGCGACTATTTGTAAAGGTGCATTCAATTGGCTGAAAAATACACATGACATTAATAACATCGCTTTTGATTAGGTCAGTACTACTTGTTTTAATATACGTTAACGTCAATAAAATAACGTTGCACACAACACATCTTTTGCGCTAAAAAGAATTTTTCTTCAATTTTATGCTTAAAACGTCATTTTAATTCAGTCAAGTGTCAAAAGGTATATAATTAAAGGGTTATTAGTATAGTAATGTGATTCATAAGCCAGATTGGGTCTCGTTCCGGTCGGATCATACTCGTGCTACACCCTTGTATAATTTGACACACTGTCATTATTTTTTATTTTTTTTTTTTTTTTTTTTTTTAAAAAAAAAAAAAAAAAAATTTTTTTTTTTTTTTTTTCTTTTTTTTTTTTTTTTTTTTTTTTTTATTTTATATAAAATAAATAATATAAATTTTTTTTTTTAAATTAAAAAAAAAAAAAAAAAAAAAAAAAAAAAAAAAAAAAAAAAAAAAAAAAAAAAAAAAAAAAAAAATTTTTTTTTCTCCCCCCCCCCCCCCCCCCCCCCCCAACTCCAAAATTAAAAAAAAAAAAAAAAAAAAAAAAAAACCCCCCAAAAATACAAAAAAAAAAAAAAAAAAAAAAAAAAAAAAAAAAAAACCCCACAACGACTGCACGAGCAAATCTGGCATTCTGGACCACATTACTGTACTAATAACCCTATTAAATTCACAGAAACAAGCACTTTAACTTATGCACGAAGACCTGTGAGTGAATAAAGCTGCAATTGTAGTGTTTACCTGGAACCGTGGTTACTGTAGAGTCTTTAGTTCTACTAAGTGCCTGTAACTTCCTGTTCACAGCTGACTTCCTGCGATTACTAGACAAGCTAACTCTTGCACTATTATTTCTAATAGTTACTTCACTTTCATCAGATGTCACATTCTTACAAAGCCTTGTCCTTGAAATGTTGTTCCCTTTTTGCAGTCTTTTAGGTGAATTCCGAGCTCCTAATGTAGTGGTCCGAATATTTCTATTACGTGATGTACTCTTCAATAGAGATTCTGCTGTTTCAGTTTCTGTTACACTATTATCAACTGTAGATTTACTAAATGTAGTTGTATGTTCAACATTTGAATTTCCTCTTGTGACGGGAATATCTCTCTTTTGTACTGACACTTTTTGTTTCTTGGCACTATCGGTTGTTCTAACAGAGTCATTATCAGATGCACTTGCTACTGTAGACCTTGTACTTTCTGTTTTATGTGATAAACTATTTACAGAAAGCTTTTTATGAATTTCACTTTTTTTCCTTTTATTCTCAAGTCTCGATTTATTTGAAGATGCAATCATTTCATTAATGCTAGCTCCTGCCCGTTTCTGTGGAGATAGCTTCTGTGGTGACTGTTTCCGTGGTGACCGCTTCCTTGGTGATGGAACACCTGTCCATTCTTTTCTCCTCTGTACTTCAGTCCTTGTGGCTTGGTGTGAACCCATCAGCATTTCTGAAGTTTCCGTAACAGGTGACATGGGTCGTCTTCTTGACAACTGAGGTCGGCCTGGTTTTGGTGTACTAGCAAGAAACTGAAGTATGAAGACAAGTTACTCAATTTACAATACAAGAGAGCCAACATGGTCCGATATCGCTAACCTGGCTACCATTGGCTATAATACAATGTCATCAATAGCAAAAAGTGTTAATTTTGACCTGGGGGACATCATTGGCACATTCTTGGAAGATGTCAACTAGGCAATGATACATGCCAAATATCTACGCTCTAGACCTTGTGGTTTCAGATATAAAGATTTTTAAAGTTTTTCCAATATAAGCTTATGTTAAATCAAGAGACTCCCAGGCAGGTATAATTATGACGGGTCATAATTTGAACAATCTTAATAGAGGTCCCCTAGGCAATGCCACATGCTAAATATCCAAGCTCTAGGCCTTGTAGGTTCAGAGAAGAAATTTTTTTTCTTTAAATTTCCTACATAAGCCTATATGAAAACAAGAGGGCCAAAATGGCCATTTGTAGCTCACATCACTGGCTATAAGACAAGGTCAACAATGGTGTTGCAGAAAGGGTAAATATTGACCTGTGGACTTATTATAAACAATCAACATAGCTGTCCACTACAAAATGCTGCATTTCAAATACCAGGCCTTGCCAGGTTTCAGACAAAAAGATTTTTAAAGTTTTCCCTATAATTAAGTCTATGGGAACCAAGTGACCCCCCCCCCCCTCTCCCCCTCCTCAGAGAAATTGATAGCTGAAGAATGGGTTAGTTTAAAATCTAACCAAATTTTTACTTAAAATGAGTTCAATAATAGTGCATTATGAAATATAACAAGGTCATTATTAATGACAACTAACCAAGTCATGCAAAATATAATGCTGAATAGAACAAGAGTTGTCCCTCACAAGTGACAAAAGCCTCCGAAAGAGGTGTCTCACTGTCTTTGCCCTCTCCATGTGCTCAATAATTGTGCCATGTAATTTTAAAATCCTTCCCTGCATAACAGAGTTACCATGCATACAGTATTCTATTACTTTTAAACTTAAGTGTGACCTTGATCTTAAGGTAGGGATCGTGGCTCTTGCATGTTACACATTGTCTTGATGTGCTGAACATTTGTGGCAAATTATTTAAAAAAAAATCAATACATAACAAAATTACAGTCCGGATACAAATGTATGAATATACAGGATCCATTACCTATTATATTTAACTCTAAGTGTACCTTGACCTTTGCAATTGGGGTTTTGGTTTTTGCAAGAACAATGTCCGTTTGAGTGTGAACATTTGTGCCATGTTATTTAAAATCCTTCAATGCATGAGAAAGTTACAGTCCGGACACAAATGTGTGCATATATACAGGATTCCATTACCTTCAAACTCTAAGTGTGGCCTTGACCCTTGAGGTAGGGACATGGGTCTTGCATGCGACACATTGTCTTGATGTGCTGAACATTTGTGCCAAGTTCTTTTAAAATCCTTCAATGCATGAGAAAGTTACAGTCCGGACACAAATGTGTGCATATATAGCGGATTATAAATATAGATAACATATGGATACTTATGTGGCTACTCTATTGTTCTCTCCATTGTTATTTTAGCCACGTAAATCACGTAATTATAGATATTTAAGGGGTCACAAAGTCCTAGCTTACATACAGGTGTTTTAGTTTCATCAGCAAGTCCTAGCTTACTTACAGATACAGAGACATCACCAGGAGCTTGAGTGTCATCAGATGGTGCTAACTTTTGCTGCCTCTTTGGGGTAGACTCACCCAAGCCAACATCCTATAATAAACAATTATTATTTAAAATCATTGCCTTAAGCTTAAGCCTGAACTGTATTTTCTCCTTATAAAAAATTATCTACAGGACGTAGATACATCTACTACAAGAATATCCAATACTTCTACCACTCTCAAAATAAGGTCATTGAAAGGTTGACAGGGGAGCGGTGGTGTAGAGGTTAAGGTGTCAGCCGCTCATCCCGGAGGTTGCGGGTTCGAGCCCCACTGGGGTCACGACCGTACTTCCTCATATGACACCAGTACTGGTTTTTCCAGGAACTGGACTCGCGAGTGACTCGATAAGCTACAAACTTTCTTCACAATCGAGCTAAAATGAATTAGAATAAACTAAATGAAAATGCAATTCAGCTCTGTCAAATGATTCTCTTGCTGCATAATCTAATCTACCTTATAACTGTCAGTATCATCTGTAGGTGGATCTCTGCTTGCCTCGTTTTCTGAAAACAGAAGAGCAAAACATCAAGAAACCACACTGACCTCCAACACTGAACTCTTGTAAACGATGACAATTTTATTCTTTTCTTGACATTAATTTAATACTTTTTCTGCCTCTCTTAGTCCAAAATCTTTACAGTAATGATGAATGAAAGTACTGGTTGACTGTTTCTATTCTTATATTTCAATATTGCATTTCTGTTTTGTTACTTCTTGTATTTAAATGTGTGGATGGTCCTCACACACTCCATGATGGCTCTATATCGCTCACCTGTGTACAAGTGCACTTGCCTGGTGGGTGTAGTCAATTTTGACCCCAGAGGCATGCTTTGAACAAAGTAGGTGGAATACCACTAGACAATGTTACATACCAAATATCTAAGCTATATGCCTTGTAGTTTTAGAAAAGAAGATTTTTAAAGTTTTTTCTATACCAAATGACGCCCTTGGCAGGATAAATTTTTACCCTGGGGGCATGATTTGAACACACTTTGAAGAGGTCCACTAGACACTGTTACACACTAAACATCTAGGCTCTAAACCTTGTTGTTTTGGAGGAGAAGATAATAAAAGTTTTCCTATATATGTCTATGTAAAACAAGTAAACCCCTTGGCAGGGCCAATATTGACCCAAGTTTCATCAACACTGGCCCAGTTGTTATAGACGAGATGTCTTTTGAAGCAAAATGTGGGTGATGGACGACGGACAATCATCCATACTATTTAAGTATATTTATGATGAAGTTTCAATATGACATCTTCATTGTAGTTAAAACAGCAGGACTGGCTTCCATGTCAGAGTGATTAAGGTTCCTGACTCTCACTGAGACCCACTTGTCATGGCTCGAGCTCAGCAGATGGCAGTTTCTTAAAAAGGATAGGAATGTTGTACCGATTCCTCTCAGGCATTTATGCAAGCTGCCTGTAAATAACTGAAATAGTGTTTAAACAGGCACCAAACTCTAAGAAACAAGAAGGCCGTGATGGCCTTGTGGTTTCAGAGAAGATGTCGTTTAAAGGAAAATGCTGACGGACGTACAGAGTATGACATATGATGGACGGAATGCGATCCTAATAGCTCAATCTGAAGAGGTCCACTAGACACTGTTACACACTAAACATCTAGGCTCTAGAACAGATGGAAAGGGTCAATCTTGCTCCCCATGGCACTTGATGTCAAGTGTCTGCCCTGATGTGGACAATTTTGATCCCCAAGGCATGACTCAAACACCTTAGCAATGCTACATACTAAATACCTAAGCTCTGGGCTCTGAACAGGGTCATTTTTGACCCATGGGGCATGATTTTTACAAACCTGGTAGAGGACCACTATACAATGTTACATAGCAAATGTATAAGCTCTGGGCCTTATGGTTTCAAACAAGAAGATTTCCAATATTATGCTATGTAAAACAAGTTACCCCCAGGTGAGGTCAACTTTGACCCCAGGGGCAGGATTTAAGACAAGACGATTTTGAAAGTTCCCAAAATTTACAATATGTAACCCTAAGTTGGAACCTCTGGGACTTATGGTTCAGACAATACTTTTTTAAAGATTTTCCTATACAACTCTTATGTAAAACAATTGATTCAATGGGCAGGGTCAATTTTAATCCCAGGGACATGGAATGTAATTCTTTGAACAACTTTAATGGTGGATCATTGGGTTGACATTCGGCGAATTGGCCAAGTGGTTTTGAACATGTTGTTTGAATGAAATTATTAACAACGCACAATGGCCACAGGGTGATCACAATAGCTCATCATGAGCACTTTGTGCTCAGGTGAGCTATAAAGTAATGTTTGATGCTTTTTTAGCATTCTCAAATTTAAAATACCATTCTGTTCCTGAACTTCACTAGCTGAAGAATCTTCAGTATTGCCTTTTCTTCTAGTAGACTGTGATTGTTGTGTTTTGGACTTCTGGTTCCTTGGCGTCTTCTTCTTTTTGCTTTCAGCATCTTTCTTGTTCTCTGCATCAACTGTGGTATTCTGTGTATTAATGTTTAATTTGTTATGTTAGTCAGTTTTAAATTTCTAGCATCAATTATGAACATACCATCATGAAGTTATTACGTCATTAAATAAAACATAATCCTACCTACATATTTCTGTGACATCAAGATGAAAACTAGAAATATGTTCTTTTGAATACTAAAATATGTGTGCCAGCCACTGCACTGACCCTCTATTCACTCAGCAAATATGAAGCTTCAATGCAAATGTATGATACAAATATGAAATACTACATTATTGTACCTTTCTTTAACTTTACAGTATTTATTACTTCAGGAATGACTATTTTGTGGACTGTATATTTGTCTCTGTATCTTCAAAAGTTTAGTACATGTACTTATATCAATTCCATGTCCTTTAAGGAAATCAAATTTAAAGGACTAAGCAGGGTGAATGGGATTCAAACTTAGAACTTAAAAGTTCTGATTTTGACATAGACATTGGGGCTGTTGTATGTTGACTCCTTCACGAGGTCCTACAGGCATGAGATATGTGGAGCAATCACCAATGACAAAGATATCATAGTGTTTGCAAGTCCTCTCACATGACATAGTTAATTGTCTTGTTGCTTTTGCTCATACTATCATTAAAGTCATAGTAGAATTACCATCCTTAAACACCCCGTGACCTACCTTCCCCCACCACCTTGTCCAAGGATGCAGGTTGCACAGACCAGGTCCACTCCTATTTTCGTAATCTCCAAACGCCTTTTCCCCCCCAAAAACACATGTTCCGCGTAGTAAAATTGAAATTTTACTTTCCACCCCTCGGGCCGTCAAAACGCCCTGTGATTACCGTTGACGTAAATAGACGGGTTTATATTTGAAGTCGGAAGAGCACTTTTAAAGCCACAACCCAAAGGATTGTGTTTTGCTTCACGGCGAATAAAATAAATGATGCCCAACAACAAAGTGAAGAGTTACCATCCACATGTACTGAAACAACTATGAGTAGTGTTAAAAGTCGGAAAAAGTACCCGTAACTGTTTCATAACCCGAAACTGTTTCATAACAAGTGGTTGCCGCAGGTTGTAAAAAATTTAAACGGTTGCCGCTTGTCTATCATATAATTTTCGTACCCCCAAAAATTGAGATTTACCCCTTCTTTTTGTGTCCAGGGGGTAAGTATACCCTTGAAAAAAATACTGAGTGGGAACACTGGACATGTCATCTCCATCATCCATGTGCTATGTACTTTTAAAATCCTTCCATGCACGAGTTACCATGTGTACAGGATTCAATTTAAACTCTAAGTTTGACCTCAACCTTGCACACAACACATATCTTAATGTGCTGAACATTTGTGCCAAGTTCTTTAAAAATCCTTCAATGCATGACAAAGTTACAGTACGGATACAAATATGTGCATATATACTATATTTCATCGCCTTTAAACTCCTAGTGCGACTTTGACCTTTAAGGTAGGAACGTGGGGTCACGCAGCATGTGGTCTTGATGTGCTGAATATTTATGCAGAGTTATTTTAGAATTCTTCAATGCATAACAAAGTAACAGTACGCACACAAATGTAGCATATACATGTATGCAGGATTCCATTACCTTAAAACTCTCATTATTTTGTACCACATGATTTGAAAATCCGAAGTTACAGCCCGCACGCGAAATGGGATTTGACACACCTAGACTAAAAATTGGCAGTTGTGTGGCTGTGCTTTTGATCCTTCTATTGTTCTTTTTACCCACATTCCTGATATGAACAAAAGAACCACTACATAAGGCTCTGTTCCTACCAAGAAGAATTTTGAAGTTCTACATATATAAGCCTATGCAAAATCAAATGACCCCCCGGAAGGGGTCAATTTTGACCCAGGGGTCATGATTTTAATAATCTTGAGAGAGGTCCACTAGGCAATGCTTCATGCTAAATATGTAAGTCTAGGCAGTGTGACTTCAGTATTAAAAGATTTTATATATAGAAACTGTCCATAAAGTTTAAAAACGTGCTGTAAGAATCATTCTTAACAAAGATTTTCAAACTCCATCAGCAGAATTACTCAAAGAATTAAACTGGATGACTTTCTCTCACAGAATTAAGTACAAACAAGAGGGCCATGATGGCCTTTATCGCTCACCCGAGTACAACTGCTTTTAACAAAGTTGCTAGAAACTAGAACTGTGTCCAAAGGACACGGATGCCCCCACTGTGCAGATGTGCTCGTAAACAAGAGCAGCTTCATTTAATGTCTACAAAATTCTGTTCTTATCATAGCGTTTCAGTTGAAATTTCCTCAATTCATGTATTAATGATAAAAAAGTTACCTAACTCTTGAGGCATCATATTTGGTCTCTTTACAGATGGAATACAATATTAGTGTCTGAATAAAACAAAATTTTGAAACACATGTCTGGTCTCCTAAAACTGCAGGAACACAATGCTGTGATCAGAGAAATATGTTGGGTATACAGTTACTTTTGGCTGTGGCAACTCATCTTTTACATAGACAAGATCAATAATAGATCCACTTAAGTGTGTTGGTAATGTCACACACTGGCGATAATTAAGCAGAGGTTCAGATAGTCTTCTGTACCAAACTGAATCAACGTTGATGTTGAAATCACCTAAGATTATGTCAGGTTGCCTATCGTATACTGTGCTGGTAAGATCTGTAATAAATGTGGCAGGTGCTGTTGATGGAGATCGATAGAGTACCTGTATTGAGCCGACACCGGGTTTTGAAGATAATTCAACAAACAGCTGTTCCATATGAGGTTGGTAAGATGTAGTTGATGATACAACTGGAATGTTTTCAGAACAGTAAAACAGAATTCCATGGCAGTTACAAACTGATGACTTTTCTAAGCATCTCAGGGTCCAGCCCTCACGTTGGTAGTATCTGATCTGGTCATGGTAGACATTTGCTTCTGTTAAGCACACTAATTCCTTCCTTTACTTCCATCTACACATTAAGGTTGTTCATCACTGGAAGTTTAAGCAAAATCTGCCATCCGGTTTAAGAGGAGTTGCTTTCACAAAATTTCTATATGGTATATAGTGAAAAAATCAACAAAGGGCCATAATTCTGTTAAATTTGGTCGCCGCAAAAATTCCTTCCTTTACTTCCATCTACACATTAAGGTTGTTCATCACTGGAAGTTTAAGCAAAATCTGCCATCCGGTTTAAGAGGAGTTGCTTTCACAAAATTTCTATATGGTATATAGTGAAAAAATCAACAAAGGGCCATAATTCTGTTAAATTTGGTCGCAACAAAAATTCCTTCCTTTACTACCATCTACACATTAAGGTTGTTCATCCCTGGAAGTTTAAGCAAAATCTGCCATCCGGTTTAAGAGGAGTTGCGTTCACAAGATTTCGGGACGTACGGACGGACGGACGGACAAGTGCAACGCTATATGCACCCCACTTTGTGGGGGCATAATCATCTTAACAACCTTTATGACAAATTTCCAGGCTATTTGGGCTGAAAATGTTACCTCTAGAGTGTTAACAAGGTTTTTCCATATTTGGGCTCTTTGACCTAGTTTTTGACCCAAGATGACCCATATTCGAACTTGAGCTAGAAATCATAGAAACAACCTTTATGACAAATTTCCAGGATATTTGGGCTGAAAATGTTACCTCTAGTGTTAACAAGGTTTTTCCATATTTGGGCTGTGACCTAGTTTTTGACCCTAGATGACCCATATTCAAACTTGAGCTAGAAATCATCCAAGCAACCTTTCTGACAAATTTCAAGGATATTTGGGCTGAAAATGTAACATCTAGAGTGTTAACAAGGTTTTTCCATATTCAGGCTGTGTGACCTAGTTTTTGACCCCAGATGACCCATATTCGAACTTGAGCTAGAAATCATCTTAACAACCTTTCTGACAAATTTCCAGGATATTTGGGCTGAAAATGTTACCTCTAGAGTGTTAACAAGGTTTTTCCATTTTTGGGCTGTGTGACCTAGTTCTTGACCCCAGGTGACCCATATTAAAACTTGAGATAGAAATCAACCAAACAACCTGTCTGACAAATTGCCAGGATATTTGGACTGAAACAGTAGCCTCTAGAGCCTTAACAAGATTTTTCTATTTTTGGGTCATGTGAGCTAGTTTTTCATCCGAGATGACCCATATTAGAACTCGTCCGAGTAATTACTGGGACAAACATCCTGACCAAGTTTCGTGACAATTGAGGCAAAAATGTGACCACTAGAGTGTTAATGAACTAAGTGTGGACGGACGACAGACGACGGACATTCATCGATCCTAATAGCTCACCCTGAGCCAGCTCAGGTGATCTAAAAAGCAATACTTGTTTATAAATCCATCAATATTCAATCACCTGAGTATCTCTCAGACAAATTTACGAATATTTGAATGTCAATTTTTGTATTTTGTTCCCATCATTAGAAAAACATCTAAAATAACCTTGCATGTATGGATTTACTTACTTTGACAGTCTGTACATTTTGCAGCACATTTGGAGATCCAAGAATATTAAATTTTCTCTTTGTTACTTGTCTCCGTCTGAAATGATAATTAATTATACATGTACACATCTTTATTAAATTTTCTCACCTATTTAGAACTAGATGGGTGTTCAATAGAACACTTGTGTTGCCCTATATAAGCCTATGTAAAACCAAGTGACCCCCCCCCGGGCATGGTCAATTTTGACCCGGGGGACCATAATTTGAACAATCTAGGTAGAGGTTCACTAGACAATGCAACATGCTAAATATCTAAGAGCTAGTGGTTTCAGAGAAGAAGACTTTTTAAAAGTTTTTCCTATTTGTTGCCATAGTAACCAGAGTTCTACATGGATTGGAATTCTTTGAACAACTTTGATAGAGCTTCATGCAAGGAACATCCCTGCAAAGTGTCATCAATATTTGCCCAGTGGTTTCAGAGGAAATGTCGTTTGAAGGAAATGGTGGACGGACGATGGATGACGTACCCCGGGCGGTGAAATCAGTAACAAATCTTTTTAAAAGATACGACTCCTCGTTTTATTTATTTTCCATCTCTTAAGAAGGTGAACTAGTCAAATCGTTTGACTTCTAACATTTCGTGACCGTACTTCTAGCAAGCCAGACTGCGTATGCGTTGTTTACTCACACGCAATACTTTTCTGTAAATTTTAGAGCAAGGACTTTTCTGAAAAGATATCATGACCGGATTATCTGAATCTCGGCAGATTTTACAGAAGTAATTCGCAGGAAAAGGTGTTTTCCTATTGTTCTGGTCTACTGTAAGACACAAATCAGGCCATATAATTAGACCTGGTCAAACCTTCGTAGAAGTATTAAAGCACTAACCCAAAAACTATCTCACTGGCTTTAATGTCAAATTAGTATGACAAAGAGACATCCCCTGATTCTTTAACATGCCTGTTGCAGGGCTCTCGGAAACGCTTAATTAAGCGTATCTGGATGCATGAATTTCAAAGAGGAGGCATGAAAGCGCCGACCGATGATTCCTGGGGACGCACGTTTTTCATTGCGCACATATGTGATCCCGAGGTTCTTGAATTGCCTTTAATAGCTACCTAATCAAGTACACTGCTAATAATTCTATGAACTAATTGTCACCTACTGCATCCTAATCGACAGACGGAAGGCGGAGTCAAAACGCATTTTACCAATCAACGTCGCCACTTAAGTGATATTGGGCAGGACAAATCTTACGCAGCTTGTAAGGATTAATTATTACTCGTGGCAAACTGACATCAATTAGTAAATAATCGTGTTTAGATTATATGCGCAATTGTTTTGCGTCTCTCATGTTTGTTCAAATACCTATACAACAGACTTTATTAAGTGTGGGAGTACAAAGTAAACATAGTGAACTTGAAAATGTTGACAGTGACCGTGTGTCTAATTAATGCAAGTGACCAGAATTGGAACACTAACAGTGCAATTGTTGAAAAAACAAAAAAGATAGAAAATGGATTGAGTCTTGGTCAAAAAGATTCCCTTAGATTAATAAAGTTAATGTTGATGGCAGTGTCTTGGGGGAGACCCCCCAAACCCCTCCAGTAGTAGGGGATAACCCCCTCCCACACCCCTTGCCGCTTACGCAACTCAAAGGCACTCATTGGGAGTCCTGGGACTCGTTTTTCAAATTTCTAGTGAGAGCCCTGCCGTTGTAAGGATTGTCAACCAGAAAACTAAAATGCATAGGCCTACAGTACAGTACAGCTGTACAGTTAAATATCAGTCAAATAAAAAATGTCACATTTTTTTTCAAATCTGGAAAATTTTATATTACGGGTATGGAAACATTTTTGACGCTTACGAAAATCTCGGTGGAGCTCTATCAAATGTTTGACTCATTTTTAACCGCAAGGGCGTCAATATTTATTTTCTCGTATTTGGCGCCTTCCTTCGCTAAAGAGAACTGCAATAGTAACGCAAAGGATCCATAAATGAAGGAAAGTGTGGTGGTGCCTAAACGATGGTATCCGGTACCGGAAACCTGTATCGCGCTAGGGCTCGTACATATGATAATAAATTTTGTGAAATTCTTAATTATTCTGTGATCAAATATTAGGCCTTCATATTTTTTCTCGGGTATTTAACACCCGTTGGACAGAAGGTCGAATGTTGAAATGTTTGCTTTTGCGCAATCGCATGTAAATGCTCAGGTGATGAAGACAAATCGGTCTCATGGATTAATTACCTTTAGGCGGACTCGCAAGAGATCGAAAACGTTTCCACTAAGCAGTGGCACTATATGGAACAAGTGGAAAATGTCCTCACTGCTGAAGTTGAAGTCAGTGAGGCTATTTACACAGCAGGTGGCCAGTTTAGTCTCAATAATGGACTAGTGGCCAGTTTATAACCAGTCGCCATCTGATAAGCAACCAAGAGTTGTATGATGTTAATATTAACAATTTGATGATCAGATGTGCAAGCTGACCATGGTATACACAGATCGCATTGGCAGAGTCACTTGCAACTAGCATGGCCAAGGTTTTTTAGCAAATCCTTTTTTCAATAATACTGAAAAAGATAAAGCAATATCTCTCTGACAATGCCTTTTCGCTAAGAAGCGACATGCGTAGATATGAAAGGAATGTATACATCAACAGTGTTTTAAAGGGAATAAAACATAGTGCTATCAGTATTCAATCCGTTAATTCATAATTCTCTATACATCTTGTTTTTTCAAAATGTTACAGGAACAGATTAAGCATTGTAATCATTTAAATGCTTGAAAATAGCCTCTCTGACATAGTTTAATACAAGTACACATTTTCATAAAAGGCTTATGAAAAACAGTATTTTTTCTGACTTGCGCAACTAGATTTTCTCAGAATTGGACCAAACTACAGGCTATTGTGATTGCTTGAAGTCCGTCGTCTGTCTATCGTCTGTCAAAAACTAGGTTACCAGGTCAAATCATAGGAAAATTTGTGTATGCAATAGAGGCATTTGATCTTCAGGACACTTTGTCAAAATGAGTGAATTGGTGAAATCTAGGTCATAGAAAACCATTGTGTATGCAATAGAGGCTGCATTTTTCATTGAATCTTCGTAAATGTGTCGTGACGAAATCTAGGCCGAGATCGAAAATGGGCCATAATCTAGGTCATGTGGGTTTTTTCCAAAAAAATATAACCTAGATTTTACATTTCTGATACGTAATGTTGATCAGACTTCGTGTTTAAAAAATGTTCCAAGTATTTGAGGATAGCTTTTACTTTCCAAGTGGGCCCAGTCTGATCTTGCGGACGTAAAATAAAACTTATAGAAAATGCGGCCTCACCAAATTTACAAAGCTTTTACAGGCTTTTCGTTATTTTAAAGGTGTGATACAAAATTTATCTAGTGACCTTGTTTTCGACTCCAAGCCACCAAGTTTCAAACCTGACATATAGCCCCCCTACTTGATGTGGACATACATTCTGAACTGGTTCATGTACAGGTAGATCAGGTTGAAAATAAGACTTCTAACTCGAAGAGCCTAAAATGTTTTTGTTTGTCCTGGCGATTTGGTCTTGATCTTAGGTGATTAAGATTCAGCCTTGATCAGTCACATGCTGATTTCATAAAGAAAAACATTCTGATCATGTCTCGTCTCGAACTGGTTGAAAATGTGACTCGAAGACGTTCCTCTTATTCTCTAATTGTCATGATTGACCATCATGGCCATGCGTTGGGGTTAAAAAGAGAAAAATTGCAAAGCCTCCAAATCTACGCAATCCATCCCCAGGATGACTTTGACAATGTAAAAAGAAAAATAGGTGCAAAAAAAACAAAAATAATATCAAACAGGGAATGCCACGTACCAAACACCCCCCCCCCCCAAATGCCACGTACCAAACACGCAGCCTCCTCAAAACGAGCCCCACAAAACCTTAATTTGTCTTCAAATAACTATAGGTGCAGAGATAAACCATGTACATCGTGAAGAAAACAAGAATGTTAGTTAGTGCTGTTAAAATATGATAAAAGCGCTCTATTGTCTAAGGGATAGGTGGCAATGTAGCCAGTGATGCAGTGTCAGCGTCAACTACATGTACCAGTCGTGAATTATCGATAGTGTGTGTAAAGAACGAGTGTGTGCGAGTGTGGTATTGGATATGCCAAGAAATGGAACTGTCGAGATTGACGTGTACAAGGGGTGATATAACGAGGTGTTATGTCAACTAGTCCATAATGAATCTTGTGAATGCGGCCGAGACGCCTGTTCAGTCTTCTTTCATGGGAATCATTGATCAGCAGCTTAAGAATGTCCGATACATTTCCTGGAGATCAGAGGCAAATCTCACGGCTTTTCTTTGTACATTATGGTTTTTAATATTGATCAGCTGGAATGAATTCCAAATTGAAGAACTATGTTCCAAAGTGGTTCCGCTTATAGATTTGTAGTTGTTGACAATGGTTTATGGAGAGGTTAGTCATAAATTATACTTATGACATACTTTTTGACCCTAGATAAAATTTCCAAGTTGGTCTTGGTATCAGGTTAAAAATAGTATTTTCAACTTTTTTCTACAACATATTCCATACCCTGGACACAATATTCAACCAACATTTTATCAAACAAGTGGCGAAGTTTCATTAAAACTGTGCTAGAATTTCAGCCTCTAGAATCCTTTTAGGCAATTTTCTTGACACCCGACAAGACACTTGCACCAATGGAAACCCAAATCAAGAAACAAAGCTCGATTTACAAATTCTTTATTGATCAGCATTGCTACTTTATAGCAGCTAAAGTATTAATCACACAGTTGAATATTTACAATAAAATCAGTAACAAAATAAAATTTGTGTAATTCAATATTAAAGCAAAGAGAGACCGACAGGGAGAAAAAAAGACGGACAGAAAAAATATTCATGCTCTTCTTCCATTACTGCATGATTAAAATCTAGGGGTATAAAAGCTTTGTAGACAACTTAATGTAGCACAGAAAACTAATAATATTCTTCCATTTTCTTTTTTTATGCCATTACATATGAACATTTTTATGTGTGGGATTCATGTTAGAGAGAAATCAACAAGGAATCATAAGCATACTGCCTCCTATAAGAATTAAAAGTGCAACTAAGAACTGTGTAGTGCAATGATATTATTAAACTGAAAATATCATTACTATATATTCAACTTTAATTCTGCAAGTCCCAAGAATAAATATCTCCACTTTTCTACAGTACTGTACAATTACAATAGAGTTGTAAGTAGTTAAGAATATTCACTTCAGAGCCACAAGTTCTCTTATAGTACAATTCTACTAGCATTACAAACTCCCTTTCTTATTGTCACATTGCAAGTTCCTTTCATGGTCTTTTTCAGTGTAACATATTTTCTTCTTCTGCTCATTTGTGCTGTCCATGACCACATTGAATGCTTTTCCTGTACACTATATTACACTATAATACAGTCTTGCTAAATGTTCAAGGACCGTCAGTTAGGAGGGGGAGGTGGTGGGGCTACAAGCATCTGATGATTTGGATCATATCCTCCTGGGCCTGGTGGGGGAGGAGGCATGTTGAAACCCTGACCTGATGATGGTGGTGGTGGAGGTGGTGCCACAGGATTTGGTATCGATTGCATGGCTGGGGGTGGAACTTGTTGCCATGGCATTGACATACTGGCTGGTGGTGGCGGTGGTGCCGCCTGCCATGTAGATTGTGAAGAAGGTGGCGGGGGTGGAACTGCTCCTAAAATGAAATAACAGCAATTATAATTGTTCTCACTACAAAAAGGCTAGAAGGTAATATTAATTCTTATTCAAGTTTTCAGCTGTTTAAACAGTTAGAAAAATCTATTAACAACACAATCACAAGTTGTAAAATCTTCTTGAAAAGTGTAATTACTGTTATACTGCTTTATGTTTTATCATAGGTATAATCATATTCGCCCAATAAGTACTTCAAATTTGAAGGTTTAAACATCAAACAAGCAAGTATTCAAAAGTACTGTTTCCAAAGTGCTAGTTACCTTGCTGTAACCATGGCATGTTAGCTATAGTTGTTGGAGGCTGGTTGTTACTGGGGGGTGGAGGGGGAGGTGCAGCAGCCATCATTGTTGTAGGTGGTGGAGGTACACCTGAGACAGATAAAATTCTAGTCTGATAAATACATGAATTAGCTTCTGGTATGTAAAACAATTATGTATACAAGAGGGCCAACATGATTTTTAAAGTTTTTCCTATATAAGCCTCTGCAAAACTAAGTGACCACCCGTGTGGGGTCAATTTTGACCCGGGGGTCATCATTCAAACAATCTTGGTAAAGGTCCACTAGACAATGCTACATGCCCAATATCTAAGCTCTAGGCCTTGTGGTTTCAGAGAAGAAGATTTTTAAAGTTTTTCCGATATAAGCCTATGCAAAACTAAGTGACCACCCGCATGGGCCGGGGGTCATAATTTGAACAATCATGGTAGAGGTCCACTAGACAATGCTACATGCCCAATATCTATGCTCTAGGCCTTGTTTTTCCTATGTTCTTACTGTGCCCTTTAGACATGGCATAATTTATTTTCACACTTGCCAGGACCTTGGGCTGCCAGTTAAAATCTTGAAACCATGAACACTGATATTAGATATGTAATTAAGTGTACAGAACTTTTTCTGATCCATTGCTGTAATGTAATGCACTTTAAAGATTAAATTTATTGCAATTTAAAGGATTAATAAGCTCAAGAGTGATTTATTAGCTCACCTAGAGAATCTTCTCATGAAACCACAAGCCCACCCGCGTGGTGTCAATTTTGACCCGGGGGTCATAATTTGAACAATCATGGTAGAGGTCCACTAGACAATGCTACAGGCCAAATATCTAAGCTCTAGGCCTTGTTGTTTCAGAGAACAAGATTTTTAAAGTTTTTCCTATATAAGCCTATGCAAAACTAAGTGACCACCCGCATGGGGTCAATTTTGACCCAGGGGTCATAATTTGAACAATCATGGTAGAGGTCCACTAGACAATGCTACATGCCCAATATCTAAGCTCTAGGCCTTGTTGTTTCAGAGAAGATTTTTAAAGTTTTTCCTATATAAGCCTATGCAAAACTAAGTGACCACCCGCGTGGGGTAAATTTTGACCCGGGGGTCATAATTTGAACAATCTTGGTAGAGGTCCACTAGACGTATCGTATATTAGGGCTTTATCGTTGGTACCAGTTTCCCATATGACCAACGCCCCCAGAAGAGGTTAGTTATTTTAGGTTTAGGAGGATAGTGCAAGATACAGAAAGCGTCCCAATTCCAGAGACACCCCTGGTTCTTATACATGCCAGGTGTATAGCCTCCATACATGGGACCTCAGTTTTAGTCTCATCCGAAAGACTGTTAGTAACTTTAGTTGGTCAGCCCCAGGAATCGAACCCGTTACCCCCGAGATTACAAGTCTCGTGCTCTACCGATTGAGCTTACCGGGCTGACTGTCCACTAGACAATGCTACATGCCAAATATCTAAGCTCTAGGCCTTGTGGTTTCAGAGAAGAAGATTTTTAAAGTTTTTCCTATTTGTTGCCATAGCAACCAGAGTTCTGCATGGAATGGAATTCTTTGAACAGTTTTGGTAGAGCTTCATGCAAGGAACATCCCTGTATAGTTTCATCAACATTGGCCTGGTGGTTTCAGATGTGTCATTTGAATCAAAATGTTGACGGACAATGGACAATCATCAATCAGAAAAGCTCACCCTGGCGAAGCCAGATGAGCTAATAAATCACTCTTGAGCTTATTAATCCTTTAAATCGCAATAAATTTAATCTTTAAAGTGCATTACATTACAGCAATGGATCAGAAAAAGTTCTGTACACTTAATTACATATCTAATATCAGTGTTCATGGTTTCAAGATTTTAATTGGCAGCCCAAGGTCCTGGCAAGTGTCAAAATAAATTATGCCGAGAAAGGGCACAGTAAGAACCAGCTAACAAGTTTGTTCAGATATTGATTAATATTCAATCAGAAGACCAAATTTAAGAAATGTTTGAAAGAAACAACTATTTGGTAACTAGTAACAACTTGATGATGAATTTAGTGAATACAATACTCACCAACTGACATTGACTGTGTAGGGTTTGAGTTGATATGTGATCCACCAGCTGTACTCCATGCTGGTGGCGGTACTGGAGCCGTCATGTTCATGGAGTTAGGTGGCGGTACAGGCGCCACACCTGCTGGGGCTGACATCTGCATGTTAGGCTGAAACTGTGTATTTGGTGGCGCTACTGGCTGTGGAGCTGAACCCTGGGGCTGGAACTGTGGCATGCCACCCTGCTGCATATGAGGCATCTGTTGTGGGGGCTGCATCTGGTTTGGATGCTGCATACCTATATATAATGTCTTTTGATTATTATACATTCTCATGTACTTCTTGAAACATTCACTCCCTATCAGGCATATCATCATGTATACAATTTTCTGAACATTACATTTTTCTCTCTGCTCTCTTTTCAACATCCTTCAGGTCTTAAAACTTTATTACCTGTTATAGATTTAGTGCAACTATGACTTTTATTATCAAAGAAAATGTAATTATTCCCTGGTTGGTGTAGTTAAATTCCAGCTTTTTGGTCTGACCCTGTATTTGATATGATTCCAATGCTTGCCACACTCACAGATTAATATTCAATCCATTACTATTTAACCAAATAACCCGATTCTATTGTGAATTGTTCAGTTCTATATTCAAGCATGAACAATAGTTTGTATTCTGTTAACTAACCCTGCATTCCTGGTTGCTGCATCTGTTGTTGGTGTTGAAACATAGGAGGGTGATTAGGCTGTGACATGGGTCCTCTATGACTGTTCATTCCCATCATATGAGGTGGCGGTCTATTCTGTGGATTTTGAAAATTGTTGAAGCCACCCTGAAAAGGTTAAGAAGGTTATATAAGCAAACCTGAATAAACCCAAAACCCTTCTTATTGTCACTAATACTGAAATTTATTTCAACTCAAATTAATCATGTTAGTTAGTATTAAACTCAGGGTTTAAACATTTTTTAAGAAACTTTTAAATTAAATTTAATAGAACACCAAGTTATAAATATATCCAAAGAAACACAAATCAACTGAAAGGATCATCAAAGTTGTGATCTCTAAACACCCTGCCTCAAGCCCAGTTTCAGGTAAGATGTACAACCTACCATTGGGTTAGGAGGTGGCTGATGAAACCGTGACTGTACAGGATGGTGGTTCTGTTGTTGGAAGTGTGGTCTGTTTGAAGGTAACATAGAGTTGTTGCTCTTCTGTGGTGGAGGTCCCTCACCAAGCTCTGCCATTAGTGACATATACTGAAAACAAAATCAATGCATTTTTATTACACAAAATTTTGATAGTATGCAGTTGCAAAATTGTTCTCTTTCAGTGTATACCGTCATATATTTTAAAACATGCAATACTCTTCGTGATAGAAGCTCATAAAAATGCAGCCAATGTGATTTTTTTCTGATGTTTTAAAGTTGTTTAACCATTATGTTTCATGTATACCTCACTATCCATTTTTGCTTTATCTGTTGATGTATTTTCCTGCATCATATTACGGAAAGTATCTCCAGGCCTCGACTGTTTACAATCCTTGCTCAAATGACCCGCTCCGCCACAATTTGAACAGATTATTGTGTTAGTTACAATGGTCTGAGCTTGCTGTAACTGTTTCAGTTTTCTGTAAAGTACAATACAATAGTTACTTCTATTTATTCACCATATGATATACAAGAGCTGTCAGTAGGACAGCGTGCTCGACTTTTTTAGTGCTTGCCAATAAAACAAAACTTTGACAGTTAAGGGCACACAAGACTTTAACTAGGAATTTCTAAGTACAAATCAAGAAAATTTTTCACAGAGTTATCTTCTTTTGCTTACAGATAGGTCTTACGATGGTACATAAGTACTCCAACTTTCAAAGTAATATCTCAAATGGTTAAGTTAACAAGTGGACAAGAATGAAAATTTTAACTGAGTTTCTAAGTCAAAAAGGGCCATAATTCAAATAAGATCCTTGACAGAATTACCTTCTCCTGCCCATGTTTGGGAATCATGATGGTAAACAAGTATTCCAACTTTCAAATTAATATCTCAAACAGTTCAGTCAAAAAGTGGACTGGTACGAAAAACTTAACCAAGATTCTAAGTCGATAAAAGGCCTTAATTTTTAAAACAAATCCCTGACAGAGTTACCTTCTCTTGTGTACAGATGGGGGTAATGATGTGAAATAGCATTAAAAGTTTCAAAGCAATATCTCAAAGGGTTAAGGCAATAAATGGATTTTACCCATATTCAATGTATTTTCTAAGTCAAAAAGGGGCATAATTCTGTCAAAAACCTTGACAAAGTTATGTCCTCTTGTCTGTTGATGAAGGTCGTGATGGTAAACAAGTATGGTTAGTTTCAAAGCAATACCTCCAATGGTTTTGAAATAAAGTGAGGTGGTACGAAAAACTTAACCAAGCTCAATACACTTTCTAGGTAAACAAGAGCCATGTTACACATGGTTAATCCCCCCGCCAGGAAGAAGTTACCTGAAGGTTGTACTTTCGTACATTTTACTTGGTGAGAGGAAATCCTTAAAAAGCTGTATAGTTATGGTCATGCTGAGTACAGTTTTCAAGTAAGTGGAAAAAGAATAAGGCAATGAAGAGAAGGTTTGCAAAATTATATTAATGTTCATTATCAGTATAGGTATGATATTTTTCTATTTGACTAAAAGTAGGCAAGGTAGAGTTATTGTTCTTGCACACTGCACTTCCTACCAATGTGCTCTGTCAGTGTATTAAGTTTGAAGAAAATCCCTCAAGTACTTTTGGAGTTATGCTCCATAATTTGTTTTCAAGTCAATCTGATAAAGGGGAATAACTCTAAAAGTAGGCAAGGTAGAGTTATTGTTCTTGCACACTGCACTTCCTACCAATGTGCTATGTCAGTGTATTAAGTTTGAAGAAAATCCCTCAAGTACTTTTGGAGTTATGCCTGGACAAGTAAATCTGATAAAGGGGAATAACTCTAAAAATAGGCAAGGTAGAGTTATTGTTCTTGCACACTGCACTTCCTACCAATGTGCTATGTCAGTGTATTAAGTTTGAAGTAAATCCCTCAAGTACTTTTGGAGTTATGCTCTGGACAAAACTTTTAAAGTAAATCTGATAAAGGGGAATAACTCTAAAAGTAGGCAAGGTAGAGTTATTGCCCTTGCACACTGCACTTCCTACCAATGTGCTATGTCAGTGTATTAAGTTTAAAGAAAATCCCTCAAGTACTTTTGGAGTTGCGCCCGGACAAAGTTTTTCAAGTAAATCTGATAAAGGGGAATAACTCTAAAAGTAGGAAAGGTAGAGTTATTGTTCTTACACACTGCACTTCCTCCCAATGTGCTCTGTCACTGTATGAAGTTTGAAGAAAATCCCTCAAGTACTTTTTGAGTTATGCTCCCGGACAAAATTGGGACGGACGCACGGACGGACGAAGACCATTTCTAATATCCCCTTCGCCTTCGGCGGGGGGATAAAAAAAACGGCCATAATTCTGTCAAAAACCTTGACAGAGTTATGCACTCATGTCTGTAGATGGAGCATATGATGGTAAACAAGTATTGTAAGTTTCAAAGCCATACCTCTAATACTTTTGAAATAAAGTGGGGTGGTACGAAAAACTTAACCAAGGTGTGACGCCAACGCCGGGGCGAGTAGGAGCTCCCCTTTTCATAGAAAAGTCGAGCTAAAAATCAAGGAACAAAAACATTTGTATTATCTTAAGGGACTAATTCCTTTAGTAAAAGGCTAGCTTCTACTAATTCAAGTTTAAAATATCAACTTTTTTACATTCAGTAAACTTGGCTACTTGTTACCGAGACAAAACATGGTTCTTGTGTAACAGAAGTAACACAATCATAATGTTTTCACATATTAAAGTTCTGTAAAACTTACGCGAGTCCATCATTTTCTCTCAGTGTACCATTGAGCAATGCAAGTTCCCTCAGCTGTTGTTTACGGAGATCATTCTGTCCTTCTGGTACCTCTACACTCTCTTTTATTATGCCTTTTATCTGAAAGTAAGTAAGATGTCATTAAATATTTGTATTTTTAGTTTAAACTCATTAAATACTTGTGTTAACATCATTTACAAACTGATTCAAAGCCAACTACTTGAAACAAGTCTCAAAAGACAATTTGAAATAGTGACAGGAAATTCTGCAGTGTTAAAACAAAACTTCCATCAACAGCATTGGTGGAGGACTTGTTGTTTTTAAGAATCCGGGTGTTAACTTTCTGAAAACTATCTTAAATTGGACTTCAAAGTTTAACAAGAGCCATGTTACACATGGTTAATCCCCCCACCAGGAAAAAGTTACCTGAAGGTTGTACTTTCGTACATTTTACTTGGTGAGAGGAAATCCTTAAAAAGCCGTATAGTTATGGTCATGCTGAGTACAGTTTTCAAGTAAGTGGAAAAAGAATAAGGCAATGAAGAGAAGGTTTGCAAAATTATATTAATGTTCATTATCAGTATAGGTATGATATTTTTCTATTTGACTAAAAGTAGACAAGGTAGAGTTATTGTTCTTGCACACTGCGCTTCCTACCAATGTGCTATGTCAGTGTATTAAGTTTGAAGAAAATCCCTCAAGTACTTTTGGAGTTATGCCCGGACAAAGTTTTCAAGTAAATCTGATAAAGGGGAATAACTCTAAAAGTAGGCAAGGTAGAGTTATTGTTCTTACACACTGCACTTCCTACCAATGTGCTATGTCAGTGTATTAAGTTTGAAGAAAATCCCTCAAGTACTTTGGAGTTATGCTCTGGACAAAACTTTTAAAGTAAATCTGATAAAGGGGAATAACTCTAAAAGTAGGCAAGGTAGAGTTGTTGTTCTTGCACACTTCACTTCCTACCAATGTGCTATGTCAGTGTATTAAGTTTGAAGAAAATCCCTCAAGTACTTTTGGAGTTATGCCTCGGACAAGTAAATCTGATAAAGGGGAATAACTCTAAAAGTAGGCAAGGTAGAGTTATTGTTCTTGCACACTGCACTTCCTACCAATGTGCTATGTCAGTGTATTAAGTTTGAAGAAAATCCCTCAAGTACTTTTGGAGTTATGCCTCGGACAAGTAAATCTGATAAAGGGGAATAACTCTAAAAGTAGGCAAGGTAGAGTTATTGTTCTTGCACACTGCACTTCCTACCAATGTGCTATGTCAGTGTATTAAGTTTGAAGAAAATCCCTCAAGTACTTTTGGGAGTTATACCCCCGGACAAAGTTTTTCAAGTAAATCTGATAAAAGGGGAATAACTCTAAAAGTAGGCAAAGTAGAGTTATTGTTCTTACACACTGCACTTCCTCCCAATGTGCTCTGTCAGTGTATGAAGTTTGAAGAAAATCCCTCAAGTACTTTTGGAGTTATGCTCCGGACAAAATTGGGACAGACGCACGGACGGACGAAGGGCATTTCTAATATCCCCTTCGCCGGGGGGATAAAAAAGAAATCCATGGATATCAGATATACCTGAAAGTTGGTTCTACTCATATCTCATGCTGTTAAACATTTCTTAAAAGGTATCAAGACCAAAAGCTGGCATAAGGTGTAAACTGTATATGGACCATGAAAACACTTTTAGGTACCTTTTCTACAGCTTTTTTCACATTTTCTGGATTGTTGGCTGTGACATAGGCATGTAAAGGTTCATCTTCACCTGGTAGTGGCTGTCCATCTTTTCTTCCTATCTTCCCATCTTTCACTGAACCTTTTCCTCTAATAATGATCTTGGCCCCAGTCTGAAAGAAACATTATCAATCTTTCCTCAAATTGCTGGTCAGACTACCTACATTTCCTCTGAAGATCTACAAAAGCACTAATTTACTGCACTTAAAACCTTATCTGCATACATTTTGTATATCTGAAACAGAATTTCTTTTAAGGTGAAGGAACTAAGTTTTAAATTAAAGGCACAAAAGAATTTCAACAGGTGTTTGCCCCTAGATAGAATAAACAAAACTGCTGAAAATTAAGATGACATTAGACAGATTTTTTTTATTTGACTATCTAATCATGGGAGTTATTTTTCTTTTTAGTTTTCTTTATGATAAAATTAATCACAAACATGCTATTTCTCAAGGGCACTTACAATTTGCTGTTTCAATTCTTTTATTGTATTACAGAGTTGGCATAAAATACCAGGTAGAGGCTGAAACCATTATACTAAATAAACTGCCCAGTACCTCTTTCTCGAGTGTTTTCAACGTGTTCCCACGTGGTCCAATAAGAAGGCCGACAAAGTTGATATCTGGATGCTCTTCTTGTGGTATCATAACCTTGTCATTGACACGAATCACTGGAGGTCTATAAAACAGGAAAAATCAGTAACTTTATTTGATGACTGATTAACCTTTCTCACATCATGGTTATTGACAGCAACTGATTCACTTAGCATTTGTTATGTATACCTTTGTTTAAACTTTGACAAAATCTGTTAAAAATCAAACTTTCTTCATCTACTTTACATACAGTACTATTATGGTGTCACCAAGTGAGCCAATTTTTGTTCACAATTTATAAATTTTTAATTGCTTTTACTTGTAGTCTGCAGGCGGTTTGTAGTCTGTATTGAGACCCATGGCTTCCTGTACCAATCTGTGCCGATCTTCTTCCAGTTTCTTACGTGTTCTGTATTCTCTTGTGTTCAGACGTTTGCCCTCATTATTGTAGATAGGTTCTGGTGAAGGCGACCTAGCAGAAACAGAAAACCAGTTTTATACAGGTACTCACTACATCACCAGTGACCTAACCTCCTGGATATGTTTTATAATCTACTACTTTCATGCATTTTTCATTTTTAGAAGAAAAACAAAATGTTTATAAATCTACTGACAAATGGTGAATATGTTTTAAATGTAAAAAAAATCTGATTTTATTAAAATCTAAACTTCTAAATTTATCAATTTCTTACAGGATTATATTGTAAAATTTACATTTTATCTGTATCTGTTTCAATGAAATACCAGCAGTTCTTATCTGGGTGTCATTTCTTACTTTAAGGCTCAATCCGTTCAAAAAGTGGGCATTTGTTATTTTGTAGCAAGCAACAAGCTTGGCATCTGTCAACCTTCTCCATGTTGTAAAACCCCAGGCACACTGGTACATGCAGGAGGCCAGCAATGCCTAGCTAGTTGTTCATGGTTATAGCATATATAGCATACAACACTTTTTAAACAGATCCAAATGCTCCAGCTTTTTTTTTGTTTTCAATAAACACATGTCTCTCTTAACATTTACATGTCAATGTTAGCTTATTTAAGGAATATTCATAGTGAAAGTGCATGTAAACAATAAATAGTTCACATTATTTTTTTTATTGTTCGATTTTTTAATTGTACATGCAATTAATAAAACAAACATTAGACATAAAAATTATTATATACCTGGCATTTCATTAATGAACTTTATACAGATTTTTATATGTACAAGAGTTTAATACACTTTATCTTGGGATGAAAGACTCTGTAAGACATTACAGTATTTTTGAGTTTAAATTTCTTGAACTCTGTTTTAACTCTCAATAGGCTTTACCAACTCTATGATTTTATCTTCTACATCTTAATCATGTAATTATTTCTATGCGGAAAATAAGAGAGTTTACTGATGAAACTATTACTTCTTTGTCAAAGACTGATTTGAAGACAGTGACCCCGAGTGGATAGTGACACTAAGAAGATAGTGACACTGGGAGGAAAGACACACTGGGATGGTCTTACAGGATCTTTCCTTACTGCAGTTTTATCCAGGAGCTCAAGTCACTACAGTGGACAGTACACAACAAGGTATAAAGCATGTAGGTTCACCAGCTCAAGTTCACTTGGATTATCATGTTTCCAATACCAAAAACAAACTTACATTTACATCAATAGAGAAGTCACATGACCAGTAACATGTGCAAGTAGACCAGAATTATTTAATATTTCATTTAAAAAGTGTGCAGTTTGTCTAAATATATATATATATGTATCTGTTCCAAACCCAAAGTCCCACAAAGTGTGAACTTGAGCTTTCCAAATAGCAAACTAGTGTGGGAAGGAAGGCTACAGCAAACAAACCAGTGTATTGGATGCATCTGTCATGTACATCTGTGCTCTACATGTTTATTCTCACAGAATAAAAATATGAGGATGCTTTTTTTTCAAACATGAAAATTAATCAAGTAACTGCTTTCTTTCAAACTTAACACATGGAAGGAAATTAAAAAGCGATTGAAACAAGAGGGCCAAGATGGCCCTATATCGCTCACCTTGGTACAAGTCCACTTGCCTGGTGGAAGATCACTAGATAATGTTATATACCAAATAGGTTTTCCTATATATGCCTTTGTAAAACAAGTGACCCCCACCCCAGGCAAGGTCAATTTTGACCCCAGGGGCATAATTTGAACAAACTTTGAAGAGGTCTACTAGGCAATGCTACATGCCAAATATCTAAGCTCTAGGCCTTGTGGTTTCAGAGAAAAAGATTTTTAAAGTTTTTCCTATATAAGCCTATGTTAAATTAAGTGACCCCGGTGTGGGGTCATTTTGACCCGGGGTCATAATTTGAACAATCTTGGTAGAGGTCCACTAGACAATGCTACATGCCAAATATCTAAGCTCTAGGCCTTGTGGTTTCAGAGAAGGTTTTTAAAGTTTTTCCTATATAAGCCTATGCCAAACTAAGTGACCCCCCCGTGCGGGGTCAATTTTGATCCGGGACTCATAATTTGAACAATCTTGGTAGAGGTCCACTAGCCAATGCTACATGCTAAATATCTAAGCTCTAGGCCATTGTGGTTTCAGAGAAGAAGATTTTTAAAGTTTTTCCTACATGTATATAGCCTATGCAAACTAAGTGACCACCCACGCTGGGTCAATTTTGACCAGGGGGTCATAATTTGAACAATCTTGGTAGAGGTCCACTAGACAATGCTACATGCCAAATATCTTAGCTCTAGGCCTTGTGGTTTCAGAGAAGAAGATTTTTAAAGTTTTTCCTATATATGCCTATGCAAAAACTAAGGGCCCACCCGCACGGTGTCAATTTTGACCCCGGAGTCTTGGGTCATAACTTGAACAATCTTGGTAGAGGTCCACTAACCATGCTACATGCTAAATATCTAAGCTCTAGGCATTGTGGTTTCAGAGAAGAAGATTTTTAAAGTTTTTCCTATATAGCCTATGCAAAACTAAGTGACCACCCGCTGGGTCAATTTTGGCCCGGGGGTCATAATTTGAACAATCTTGGTAGAGGTCCACTAGACAATGCTACATGCCAAATATCTAAGCTCTAGGCCTTGTGGTTTCAGAGGAGAAGATTTTTAAAGTTTTTCCTATTTTTTGTCCTAGCAACCAGAGTTCTGCATGGAATGGAATTCTTTGAACAATTTTGGTAGAGCTTCATGCAAGGAACATTCCTGCATAGTTTTATCAACATTGGCCTAGAGGTTTCAGAGGAGATGTCATTTGAATCAAAATGTTGACTGACGACGGACAATCATCGATCAGAAAAGCTCACCCTGGCGTAGCCAGGTGAGCTAAAAAGAAATTGACATTCATCTGAAAGTAAAACACTGAGCTGATTTGTTTGCTAGGCCCTGTTTGGAGAAAGTAGACGTTTCTTGTTATGTTCTACATATTACACACATTTATAAGGAGCAAATGGTGACTTCAACATACGAAGCATGCATACTTCCTAAGCATATGATATGGTACACATTTTAAAATTTTCTAGTAAATATAGCAAAAATATCAACTTTCAACTTGACTTATCACTTTCAATCATTCAACAGTATAATCCTAAATAAAATGTAAAATCCTAAAAATATCAAAAATAGTTCAATTATTATACACTTTAATCAATGTTGCATGCTATGAAAGAACATGCCTGTGGGGCACTGGTGCTTTATTTTAACACAACTGGAGCAGAGATGAGTGATGGAGCAACAAAACCATGATTTGCAAAACCAAAAATATAAAGGGCAACGATAATCAATGCTAATTAAGAAGCACAAATGACAGACATGGAGAAATGTTGTTGTTTTTAGGTTGAACATAGACCAGGTTATACAATTATTTCAAAGTAACTGGGTTAGATTACAAGTCTAAACTATAACAAAGTTATAAACTGACTGAAAAAATATCTTTTCAAATAATTCAAAAGAATATCAAAATATTCCTGAAATGCAAGTTTTCTATTAGGATTTATACTGAAAACCAAACCTTCCATATAGTGCTGAAAATGTAGGATTACAGGATTACCTCCCTTTTGATCACATCTTTGGGTTGGAGTTGTGGGCCTTTATTAAGTTAAAGCATTATGATTACAAAGAGAAAAATGCAATTAGCTAAAACAAGGACATAAAACCTATGTACTCATGTGATCTGAGAAAATTTATACCTGAAAAGTAGAAAATGGCACTCCAAGTTTTGTGGGTAAAAGTAGTTTTTTCTCTATTAAAATCTTTTGATTTTATACTTCGAATTTCTTTGCCTAAACATCAAACTTCTGATGAAATTCCACATGTCTAAACATCTAAAAATATTTGTTTTATATTAACTGAATGATTTGCCATATAGTTAAGCTTTGACATTTGCTGCTATTTCTTTCTTCTAAAAACAAATACCCAAAGTGACAAGTATGAATTTGCTGTATTAAAGACATGTAGAAATCTTCATAATTTGACAAGAAAACAATCTTAATACACATGAAGCCTAAAAATGATCAAAACTTGTGAACTGAACAAAATGAAAGGCTCTAAAGTCTGGTTCATAAAATACAATGCTATTTATTCAGTGTGAAATTACCCATGCGCATGTTTATGTATCAGTCTACACAACTTGTACTTAACAATTTTAGGGTTTCTGTTTAAATACATTGCAAAATTTACTGTCTATAGCAAAAAACTTCACAACAAGTATATTCTAAAGTCGACTTCTTTTATCTTTAATGTAAAAGTGTAAATTTGAAACATCTGGCAGTATAAACATACTTTATAGCATACTTTGCTAACAAGTTCACGCAGCTGCTGGCGTCATAATCTGAATTCCTGCATAAATCTACATAAAAAATATTTTAACAATGTTTTCAGCTTCCAAATGTGATAGGAAAGTGGATGAAATAATGATGCTTTTTACAGTTATTTGACTTCGCCTAACTTTCTATATTTTGTTTCTTTACGTCTACCATATTTCTGGTTATAAAATCCTTTTATAAAATTATCTTGCTCAAACATGCATGAAAGATATGATTGTATGGACAGATCTTCTTATGGGAACTTGAGCTTCGAAAATTGTCAGATTTTTTTTTGATCAGTTTAGTTCAGTGGTTAACAGCCAAAAGAGACGAGGAGTGCCACTTCCTGTATAGATTACTGGTACCAGCTCCTGTTCACTAAACAAGAGTGTAGTTATTTCATGTATCAGTTGATCAGCAAACCTGTCTTCTGGATTAGGTGGAATGCCTAGATCACCCGTCCGTAACCGGCGACTAATCTCCTCTATCTGCAGGTGCACTGTAAAGCAAGTTGTTAAATTGCAATAAAAGCAGTATAAACAACATGTATCATCAATGTCTGCTCGAAATCTAATCTGTCAGTCTTAAGGTATTTCTAATTTATATTCCTCAAAAGATGTTTGTCTCCTTTCGTAAGGTTACGTCTGTCTCTGTTGAATGTACAACTTTATTGTGATCTCTGTTCACTGGGTACTGTGGGTAGTATGGGTTACTCCTGGCTATACCTTGGCAATTTGTGTTTGTCAAGTATGTCTGTAATTCAACCTTAAGTTATGTATGACCAGTTTGTCTACAATTATAAAGCTGTGATCCTTATAAAATACGTAATTTTTGTAAGTGTTAGGTGAATGCCTTTACAATCACTGGCTAACATATACATCAAGACGGAAAACAGAAATAGCTATTTGACACTGTCACTTTGCAAATGAATGTTTTATCTCAAACTATACCTTAAACACCACTGAATTACCCAAAGATTACTATATTTTGACCTAATCATAACTAATGGTGGACTTTACTACACACTTTTTCTCTTTCTTTGTTTTAAACGCTCGGGCAGTAACAGTGCTATCTCCTCTTACAGCTGTATATATTTAGATGTGCCTTAACAGTTAACAGTTATAGTATGTCAACAAATGTATCCGTACAGCCTGATGGCCAATCATCAGATCATTTCTACTATTAAAAGAAGTATGTGAAACCCCAGAAACATGTAAGTTATTCCACCAACCCTAGGCCACTGACTTTAAAGTCTATTTTCAAAGACTGGGAATGATGCTGGAGGTATGTAAACAAAGATGGTGTCAATTTGTATACTGTAGTGTTTCTACATGCATTCTAAAATCAGAAAATAGTCTTTGATATACAAGTAGGTCTGTTTATTTGCTCACAATAATCGTTATCATATGTATTCCATTATCTCTGTCATGTTCAATTGCAAACTAGTACTGGTTATAGTGGATCATTTCATCAAGATGTCCAATTGGATGTTTCGTCTGTCATATATCAATCAGAAAATAGCCAACTGTTGTTTCATTTTTCTGTACATGTATTTGTTACTTGCGTCTAGGTCAAACATCAGCATACAACTAATCAAAGTGGTCATCATACCTTTTCTTTGGCATATCGCTGCACAAATGGATGCAATATATTAGTCAGTCAGCAGTCAAATTGAAGTGAAAATATAACTCAAAATGTATTTAGTTGTCCAATGAAACTAACATTCAAACATTGGCACACACTCATGCACTGCTTTGAAACAAGAAGTCCCAAAATTTTCCCAAGTTGAGTACCAGTATTCAAATCTAAATCTCATATACACCGGGAAAAGGATGATGTCAGCTAAGAGAACACTTTCTTTGATTTGACCTGGTGACCTTATTTATGCCATCTGACATCCATGAAATAGTTACCACATGAAAATGTACTAACCACCCTCAGGGAAGCTGGACCTTTTTTCATGAAGTTTTGTTAATTAATAGGACCCGCATTCAACCTCAATCAACTTTGATCTCAAGCATTTTCTAAAATGGTATTACTGGTATGCATAAAGAACAGTATCAACACTGAACAATATGTAGTTCAGCTTCATTAAAATCGGACAATGTGGTGGACAGTGGGCAGATACCGGACTAAAACCCGCCATATCAAAACGTCAGTTTATGATTCTAATGAGCTTAAACATTAATGCAATTTCAAGCCTTACCTGTTACTGATGAGAAAATATTCATGTTTTCAACAAACATGCAGTAAGAGGTATTTCGCTATAATTTTGTAGGAAAACTATTTTACCACCTTTTGATAGAACAACTCTAGATAATGATCATAATAATTATATTTCAACCTGTCCATTGCAAACACTACAATATATACAAATGATTTTCAAACATTCATGTATATATATACATTATGTTGAGTACAAAAAACTGTTATGTGATGAATATGGTTCTAAACTCAAAATGGAAAACTGGGAGAGTAGGAAACATGGACATCATGACATTACTCAAATTATCCCGGTATTTCAAAGCGCATTTAAGACCAGTCGGCCAACTCTCTCGAGACTCTCCAATGGGCATCTGTGTACACCATCTTGCTACCACAAACTTCAACCTTGTCTTTAGCTGGCCTACAGGCTTGAGACAGTAGTCTAAATGCTTTACTTACCACAGTTGACACAAACAACCAGAGAACCTATATAATTCAACTAAATTGTTCAATTAATTTACCTGCAGTAAACAATTTTAATAGCTATACATATGAAATATTATTATATCTGCAAAAGATAAATAAGAGTTATATTGTATAGAACTGTCTGAAAACATCATGGTAAAGTTACTCGGAAACTTACGCAAGTACTGTCTCTCTTGTTCCTTGGAGAGGTTGCCGGGTAAAATGGTTGGCATGCCTGGAATCACTGTCTTGTCCTGTACATCTTCTGCTCCCCAACGACTTCTCTTCTTCTTCTTGCGATCTGATCCACCATCTCCTGCACCTCCGCAGTTATTTCCAGCACCACCCCAACTCTGCTGATCTATGAAGTCAGAAAAAAATGACAAATTATAGGTCATGCTTGACAAGTCAATACCAGAAATTAAAAAAGAAAAATAAAGTGTAACTGTAAAATAGCATTTGACTTTTTATGTTATTCTGCTTTTTTTGACAAGTCCTAAAAATGCAAAAGGAGGACATTGTTGTGTTTTTCCTTATTTTCAGCACGCAATTGTGGAGGAAATCTCTCTCAGATACATGTTGATTATAACCAAACAGAAATGATTAAATGAACCTGTGAAAGGTCAAACTTACTGATGGCTTAAAGTTTAACTTGAAAATTGTTGACTGCTGAGCTTGTATTTTAATCTAATTGCTTTCAGTCAATCAGCGACAATCAGGCACGTGACGTGCCAATTTTCTTGGCTTTGATAATGACGTAATCAACGGATGATGGGATTCAATTGACAAACAATAAACAAATGTTCGGCATTGATGTATGTTTAAAAAGTGTGGTAAGCACGTGGCATATAAATGATGCAATCAAAAGAAAAAACACGTCATTTAATAATTAGATAATGGTGACACTTGAATTAGATAATTAGTAGATGTTTGTACAGTGGCCTAGATGAGTAATATGATAATAAAACTAAAGTGTGTGATTCGTTTTGAGTTTAAATTAATTGTAAGAGCATATTTTATTGACTTATGTGTTGAAAGTTTAACTTGCAAATTGTTATTGACATAATTTTTACTCTGCTTATCGGCGACATTCTCCGGCGCCTTCCAAGAGCCTTAGTTTTCCATCCTGCATGAAAAACTTTGTAAGGAAAGATAAAATATTTATAAATTTTTGTCAAATAACTTCAGTATTTGTTCATTCCAATAAAAGACGAAAATCGCGGACATGTGAGGTTGCGAAAATATGTGACAAATGGGAAACAACGTACATTTGAGCCTAGCAGCTACATCTAGCTAAATTAAGAATTTTTCGGAAAAAAAACCATCAAAGCTTCAGAACACAAACTGAAAAAAATGATGTGCAAACCTAAAGTACAAGGCTGGAAACCCGATGACCCATGGTTCAACCCTTAAAAATATCACCTAGACTAAAGTGTCAATGACCCTCGAGTTTCAAAGCCTTCCGGACATCCTGAAATGCCTAAGCCAGTCCTAGTAGAAACCTTTGGTAAAAGCCACAATTCCCCCCCCCCAGCACCTTATGATATCTTATCAGTACTTAAGCTCACACAAAAGGACAAATCCCCATTCGAGGCAGTGCCTAGGCAGTACCTTATTTCATATTAGAGTACTATCTTGATTGATTATGATGATACAAAGACATCATACATTAACACAGATTAACTTTTTTCAGCTACTAGCCAACTGGGGTACTAACTTTCAGATTCTGGTAGCCCACTCAAAAATGTGGTAGTCCACCTTCAATGACGACATAATATAGAGATAAAAGAGAGAAGAAAAACATGTCAGTTATCAGGTTAACATTAAAATAAATATGTCAGTGTTCCTATATGTTTGACCTAAATCTAGACCTTAAACTTAAAGGTCATCCAAGTCACACATCCAATTAAAATCTGAGAGGGGGCGGTTCTTTATTACAAGTGCATGCACACTCCTAAACATCTTTTCCAGTTTTCCAATTTTATGGGCATTCCATTGGGTTCTAATTTTGCTTGTTCTTATCGTCACTTTTCGGCCATAGTTTGAAGTTGTTTTTTTTCTGGGGGGCTTCGCTGCGACTTCCAAATATCTCCACATCTTGCACTAATTTCCAATTATTTAGCAATGCGAGCGAAAATTCATCAAAAAGTTGACAAAATCTGAACACTTAAATTGAAAATGGAAACAGAACAATGCCGGTGAGTATAATTTAAAAGAAGCAAAAGAAATGAAAGTATAATTAACGAAACACACTTTTTCGCTGATAGTGCAAGTATACCCGGGATGGATTTTCGATCTCCACCTGGGCGACTGAACTTTCGACTTTTACTAGTCCGCATGATTTTTAGTCGCCATGGGCGACCGTTAATCTGTTTCCCTGTAACAGCGTGCTAATGGGACTGTATGGTACATCCTCCCTGTGTATGCCAGTTAGCTGCCTGCTACGCATTTA